>CAOLHI010001358.1:0-396170 GCA_948474755.1 Ctenosaura bakeri | reverse complement strand
AATGTATAGTGGGGCCTTTCCATGTAGAACGTTAGAGAGATTTTTGGCAGGCAAGCAACTTCACTGCTTGCAGACTCTCTCTTTCCCCTCTTTTTCTTCTTTCTTACTGTTTTATGTCTTCAGTATGTTGGGTTAATTCCAGTTAGTACTGCTTCCCAAAAGCTCATTGGCACTGTAACAGAGCCTTCCCTGGAAAACAGGGGGTGGGGGGAAAAGAAGCATTAGCAAAGTGCTGTTTCAGCTTTGGAGAGAATGGGGAAGCTGGGCCTTCTTTCAAATGTATATTTTAAACATGTGCCAAATACATAAATCTGCAGTAAAACATGCATACTACACTCTTCTGTGTACAGTGTATACCATAATGCTAGTAAAACTGATGAAGGACGAATTAACCTTCTTTCTGTTCTAACGCAGAAAAGAAGTTTGTAGCATGAACTGCACTGTAAATGATAAATGTGGCTTCAGTTATAAACAAGTATAAAGCAATGCATGTTTGGGCAAAAAGTCCTAATTCCTCACAGACACTGATGGGTCTGAGTTGGTGGAAGGGGCCTAGCCACAAGAAGCTCAAAGAAAACACCGATTCTGTTGTGCAGCTGCCGTGAAAAATGGTGAATTCTATGTTTGGCATAATTATGAAAAGGATAAAAAATGGCTTTGTCCAGTTTTATGGTATAGTGGGGCCTCAATATCCGCTGGGATTTCATTCCAGAATCCCCCACGGATACCAAAATTCATGGATGCTCAAGACCTGTTATGTGCAATGGTGTAGTAAAATGGCAAACCCTTATATAAAATAGGAAAATCAAAGTTTGCTTTTGTCATTGTTGTTGTTGGAGGGGGGAATATTTTCAAGCCATGGTTAGTTGAATCTGTGGATACAGAATCTGCGGATATGGAGGGCTGACTGTATTGCCACATTTGGAAAAGTAGTACTGTGCTTAGAAAGGATATTTTAGAACTGGAAAAGGTACAGAACAGAGCCAACAAGAGTAGTCATGGAGCTGGAGCAATTCTGCTGTGAGGGGGGATTATACTGCTTGCAAGACTGAATTAAAACACACTTAGGCCCCAAGAGGCATCTTCCCAGAGGGTTAGCTTATGAGTACATATAGATGTGACTTTAAACCAGAGATGGGCCATTGCAGAGGGAGTCTGGGGGCCATTTTTCAACTGCACATCACTCCTAGGTAGATCATAACAGTGTATGCGATGGCAGATGTCCCTTTCCCACTTGTGAAGTTGCTATAGTCTTCCCTGGGAAACCCAGGTTTCTTGCGAAGAAGTCAAGCCGGATGTTGATACATGTGTGGGGTTGCTGCTCTGCATTTAAAGGAGATGAAAGAAAGGAGATGTTTTGTGGTGGCACAATTACTGATTAGCAATCATAGGAAGGAGGAAAAGGAGAACTAAGCATCAGAAGCAACTTCTGTGTTGGATCCCTAATGCGGGACCAACCCAAGGAAGGCTTATTGGAAACTGCCAGCTGAAGGTAGGGGTCTGCAGAGTCTCCAGCTTCTACCATTGATGGGAGCAGTGGTCCATAAATTTTAGTACTGCGTATTTCTTGAAATTAAAAGTTGGCTATTCTCTTCTTCTCTGAGTGGACATGGGCAAAGCAGTCAAGCCTAATCTGTATTCCTCTACTGGTATTTGATCGCATTCAGAATGTATAGCTTGTTTGAAATCCACATTTCCTTCAAAGACTGGCTTATTGTTAGTTGACTTGCATAAAACTTGAGTTCAGATGGAGTATTGTCTGTCAGATTCCAGTAGCTGTCAAACTGTAACTGGGAGTCTGGCCTGAGGGTTCTTTGTTTTTTTAATGGTGATTATTAACACTGGTATTCTTAATGATTCACTGGAGCCAGACGGGGTGAGAAATGTTCCCACATCTAAGTTAAATTTCTTTATTGAAAGGAATTGATTCAATTCTGAAATAGGTTTTCCTGTGAACTAAAGATTCCCCATGTAACTAGAATGGCTGTTATTGGAAATGGTGGCTTATGAGCACCCAGACATTTGCATACATGGTCTGAATTAGTGGAAAAGAGCTGGCACTCTTTTATTCTCATCTAAAAAAAATATGACTTACAAAACACACACATTTTGGACAGTTTTCTTTAAGAAAAATAAAAGTGTTCGATCTATAGTGTAATATTTTGTTCTTTCGTCACTAGCCATTTGGGTTTATACATATGCTCTCTGTGTCTAAATTGTGAATGAAATAGTCATAATTTGGATGGTTATGCAGGTCATTTGCAAGTCTCTTCTGCTGTTTTTCTCTTCAACACCTGTTGTAACCTATTAGGCATGCTAAAAATGTGTGAAGAGCATCTGTTGTGCATTTGAGTATGTAGCTAGTAATGCTCAGAAAAGGATCTCTAATTAGAAGGCCTATGTTGGTATCTGTTTACAGAAACTTGTAAATCTCTCCTTTATTTGGAAGATCAGGAGTACAATATTTATATTGTAGTCTTGTCTCATCAAAGACTTAGCTCTGTCTGTACTGAAAAGTGCTGTGCATGTTTATGTATGATTAACTGGAGATCAGCAAAAGATGGTGTTCTCTCAGAAAATTATAGGATTACCTGGGAGCTTGGGACCCAGGACAGTTCATTCTGCCTCAGCTAGGTACAGTGTACCTTGGCATTCCAAATATGTAAAGTCAGTCCTAATCCAGCATCAGGTAACTCCAAGAGTTTGAATTCAGTATATCAGGCCCAAATTCTGAGTGTCCTCCTTGTTGCCATGTCGAAAGAGTCGAGGAAAGTCAGAGATGCTTTTCTTGAGTAACTCTTGTTTCCCTGGCTTGTGGGGCAGAGAACTGGAAGGGAAGTGTGAATGGCATACTGAGTTTTTCCTCTTATGGGAGAGTATCTTTGGTCTATTTTTTACTCAGTTTCTATCAGAACAGCAAAAATTTAGCCCTGCCTTATTATTAGGCAAGGAGGTATATCAAAATGGTATCAAGATTTGATATATTAACTATACTATAAGTTTTTGTGTATATATTAAGGCCAAGCAAAGTTAAAAATGTGTTAAAATATCATGGTGAGTCCCCAAGGCCTCATATGGCTGAATGTAGAAGGCAAGTCCATGGAGAAGTCATGACCAAAGGTGGCTGAGAAAACAGAAGACCAGTGAAATCGAATGTACTAAACTGTGAGGGAAGCAAAGGTAAAGCAAAGGCTACACAGACCAGAATGCAGTAGAATGAAGTCTGGAGTCAAAATAAAACAGTGTGTGCAGAAGAGTAAGGACTCATTTGAAAATAGTTGCAGATGGTGATGAAAGTATTGCAAAAATTGGCAGAGTACTTTTTCAGCTGTGTGATTTGCCTCTGAACCATGCCTACTCCCATTAAATGATTGAGGGAGGTGGTTCATCTTGGTCAATCCCTGAGGCTTTGTGTTTGCTTTGTTCTGTTTCATTTTTATAAGAATATTTAAGTAGGAGGGATTTACTTTTCTCTCCAGGAAAAGAACTGATGGTGACTGAGGAAATATCTGTAGTCAAAAACTCTGTGGAAATGGTTTCCCTTCAGTTGCTTCAGTTTCCTCTACTTCTAATCCCAGCTATAAACATGAAATGATGCAGCACAACCAGGGAATCTGTGCCTATCTAGATGTTGTAGTACTCCAGTTCCCATCAGACTGAACCAGCCTGGTCAAAAGTGAGGATAGTAGGAGTAGAAGTTCATCAACATTTGGAGGTTCACTGGTTCCCCATCCCTACTGTAAAGGTCTTCAGAATGGTTACCCCTGAGAAATTAAATTGTCAGTTTCATGTATAGTTGCATCTAGTTGTGTCTTAAAAATGAGGCATCCTCTGAGAAATCTATGAGTTTTGTTACATAGACTAGACAGCTCTGTATCATTTGGCATCCCATATGACAGATGGCACATGAGCTATATGTAAGAGAATGATAAAACATGGTTTCCTGCTTCACTGTCCAGTATCAAATTTGCAAATATGTTGCCTGTGTGTGTTCCAGGTCTTTAACTATTGGCAGAAGACACATGTGGAACTTAAGTGACTTTTAGGAACCCTTTTTTGGGAAAAACTGGTGGGGAGAAGGGAGGGTGTGGCTTGGTAAATAAAGAAGGGGAAAGTATTTAAAAATTTTTGCAACCACCTTGGTGGGAGGATGGTTATGTTCTCTGTGTGCAAAGCGAAATCATGGATTCATTTTTATTTTAATAGGGGAATTATATATGATATCAATACAAGGTATAAATAATAGCATTATGTAATAGTCCTATAAATTATCTGCACAACACTGCTAATATCATGACTTCAAACAGAAGCAAGACCAAAGTAATTATACAGTGATTGTAAGACAGTTACATACAAAAGGCAAATCAGCCATTTTTTTGGGTTAATTTGTTTTTTAAAATCTTCCTATGAACTGTCATTATGTTTTAGACATGCATGTTGGCACAGTTGAGGTTAAATCAGTGTTAAGTCTTATTTTGAGTAGACCCACTGAAGTAACAGGGAAGTCTGTTAGTCATGGCTAGAGCTCCATTGATCTCAATGATTCTTTTCTAAATAGAATTTAATTTTGGATTTAACCGTTGGTATGTGATACATCATTGTACTAAAAGGAGACACCCAAAGTAATACTGTATTTCTTGATAGGCCTGTCAAAGGGGGTAGGGTCACAGCATCATCCAAGCAGGAGGATATTCCCTCAGGTGTTTTCCTGGGCCTGAAAACTCTTGCAGTTTTGCTGAAGGGCAAAAAACAGTAAGCAGTGTTCATGCAGGATAATGTAGTTGATTGAATGAATTTAGCTGCACAAATTCCTGCCAGTGTTTTGGGAGGAGGAAGCCCTTGCCTTATTGTCTTGTAATGTCTACCACCATAGGTGTATGTTATATAACTGACAGCTGTGGTTAGTTTGCACTGACATAGAAAGGCAATTGCCTTTCAGAAGAAAAAAACTTTGGGGTCCTACCCAGGCTAGTTCTGACTAAAGACGGTGCTGTGTGTCTGATCTGCGAATAAAAATGGCAAATGGAACTAAATTAAACTTTAACAAAAGGGAAGGAGGGGATTAACCTTTCATTAAAGTTCTTCAGTTAGTGAACAATACTGAGGATACTCTCATATTTTAGAATTTGCTCCTGACAAAATGATCTTTTTCTGTTTTTATTCTTGCGTACTTTTAAGAGTCTGTCTGCTTCCACAAAACTAGGGATTGTTGCTAGGACATCACGCTTTCTGACTTGCTAGAAGAAAGCCTTCTGGTGAAGAGATCTTGTTCGGTCAGTTTTTTAAAAGAGCAGACCTATCTTCAGGGCCCAGTTTTTGCTGCAGCCTGTAATTGTGCATGCAACCTGTATGCCTTTGCATTCAACTGCTGTAGTCCAGCCCTTGCGGTAATTGGAAACTGGGGCAAGCATTGCCATCTGGTAGTCTTTAAACCCCTGGAATTTCTTTGCTTTAGCTACAGAAACTAAACAGCACACATGCCAAGACCATCTCTTTATTCAAAACATGTTTTGGGAACCATTTTAGAAAGCTTTGTGAATCATATGTGGGGGAGAGGGAATGGGGGAGCTGACTCCTCTCGTTATACATTTTATTGAATGATTTTAAAAGTACTTTAGAAAGCATGCAGAATACATTGATTGAGGCTTCTTTATTCCCACACATCCAGGTCTTGTGTGATTTAGTCAAAGCACTATTTGAATACAGAACACTTCTCCGGTGAATCTGAGGCTTGAACTGGCAATTCATGGTCCAATATTAGGACCTAACATTCTTACCGCAAGAGCCTGGAAAAGTTGCTTTTTAGTGGCCATCATTACCACTATAGTTACTGATAGTATTCTGCCAGTTGCAACAGTTGGCTGAATATATCCTAACTGTCAGTAGAATTTGAAGTAGTGCAAGAAGCTCAAGCCACATGGGAAGAGCCCACACTGTGGTTTCCAGTGGTAGAGCAGAGCAGCTGAAACTTGGGCTCATCTCCACTTAAGACTACTGGCAAAGAAGGCGATAGTCATTCCCCAGTCCCAGAACCCAAGTGCAAAGACAGAAAGGATCCTTCCCAACAACCACAGCAGAGAGACATGAACATAGACAAGAAAAGGAAAGCCCATGAGGCTCAGAGCCCTATATGGGGAAGTCTCATTATTCAGACAGATAGGTGGGGGAGGTTGCTGGCTAATAAATGCTGGAGGCGGGGTGGGGAGAAGTCTGTTACAGAGAACTGCCAGTCCTAGTGGAAGCAACATGGTCTTCTTGTGATCTTTGGCTTATGTTCCTGAAAAACCTTGATTCTTGCTTTGTGTGTTGACAGTGCTGCTGAGTACTCCCTTGAACTGCCAGTGCTGACCTGGGCTACTGAAACAAGAACAGTAATTGACTGATAACTTTCTGTAAACCTTGGCTGGGGCTGCTGCTATAAGGACTGGGAACTGTGGCTGGCTTTCTAAACAGGACAGAGATGCATTGCTGCTATGCCCCCAACCAGCAGCATAGGTCATGGCAGTGACCGGTCTTCTGCTCTGTTAACAAGTTCATGGCAAAGGAGAGACTCAAAATGGGGATTTCCTGATTTACAACTCAGTTTCAGAGCCAGTAAAACTATAAGAGCTTTTAAACCGCCTGGGTAGACAATCTGGTGCCTTCCAGACTGATTGGGCCTTATGGGAACTGTGCTCTGGAGCACATTGAGAGGGCATAAGGTTGCCTACACTTGATCTAGGCAACATGATTCTGTGAGTGTTCCTAACTCTAGCTGCTGTGCTGCTACACTGCCATTATGTCCAAGTTAGAAACATGAATGTCATGTTCTCATGTTGCTGCTGTGGTTCCCACAGTTCTGTTGTAATGTGAGAAGGGAATGAAAATGAGAGTTTCTTAGCTTTATAGGATACAAGATCTTGAAAGTATATTCAGGAGGGTATCCGAGCTGTGAAGATTATGTGGAAATACACATGGTTCTGTAATTATTATAAAATGGGATTTATAGTTTGAATTGGTCATTGTTTTACATGGAGTCTGATGTGGAACCTTGACCATTTTTCTCTTAAAAAAAAACTCAACAAATGGCTCTTTAGTTCTTAGATCAGTAAATGTACAAGCAACATCTGTAATAATGCTTTAGTGGTGAGAGAATAGATACGGGGTGGGTGATTGTTTTGGCTCTAGCCAGTGTAGCTAATGGTGAGAGGTGTTGGGAGTTGCAGACAATGGTGTCTGGAGGGTCACAGTTGCACATCCTGGGGTGGACCTTCTGTAGCTTTCATAAAACTGACTCTGCCGGTCAGACTAGCAGACTAATTCACCGTTCTGTCTTTAGTAGCACGTAGGCAAATGTTTCCAGACTACTTGCAAGCACAGCACAAATGCAGCAGCCCACCTGTGTTTTGCTCCAGCATTTTCTGTTCCAAGATACTTTGGCTTCAAACACGGATGTTTCAGCTAACAAAATAATGTGGCAGCGGTTGGCTCCTTTAACTAGCTATAGGACTCCAGTATCGTAGCTAGAATATAGTTCGTATAAGAAATATCTTTATAGAGTCTTTGAGCAAACACAGAAGATACTAAGGGTGGTTATTACGTGGACACAAATATTATTTTGAGGAAAATGAGACCATATGTTTTCATTTTAAAGAGATAAGTACAATCTCCTGTGATAGCTGTAGCAGGAGTCTACATTTTTCTTTTTTAAAGGCCAATAAAAGAGTAGGTTCCTTTGGCCTCCTTTCAGAAGTCTTGTTTGGCTTCTGTCCCACTCTCTGGCAGCCTCATTCTGTCACTGTAATAAAAATTGAAACCTTTTTTGCCCTAGAAATGAACACTGGCTTCCCTGTAGTAAGGGCTACTGACTGGCAGCAAGCTTTAAATAAAACATACCCATGAATATATTAAATCAGAAACCACGGTAATGGCAATATATGTACCACTGTCTGGACAGTAGGAGCTTCTGGGATATTGTGACGCTGAGGAAGGTCCTAAAAAGGATAAATAAAATAACTAGGGGAATGAATCAACTGCTCAGTGAGGAAAGTTAAAGTGTTGGGGGATGTTAACTGAGATGAGTTATGAGGAAAGGGGAAGTGACAAAGGTATATAAAAGCATTCATGCCATGGAGGAATTAGATGGGGAAGTTTCTCAGTTTAATATTAGAGCCCAGAGTCATCCAAGGAAGTGGGATGATGGGAAATAGGGGAAAAAATTTTGAACAGCACATAACTGCAGAATTTATTGCCACATGATGTAATAGTGGCCACTAATATGGGAATCTTTGAAAGGAATTTAAGGCAAATTATTAGACAGTGGTAACTGACCATGACAACTGTATGTTATGACCTATGTATAGGAAGCAGCATGCTTCTCACAAGCAGTCATTGTGGAATGTGAGCAGGACGTGGTTATTACACTCATATCTTTCTTGTAGGTTTCCCAGATAACAACTGTTTGTCCAAGGTTGGAACAGAATACTAACGTTATATGGGTTCTTGGTCTAGTTCAGCCCAGGGGGTCTTATGTTCTTAATGCTACCCATGATATTTGTGTACAAGTGGTGATTTATCCATGGTGGAAGTTTTCAAAGTGTGTAGGTGCTGTGACCATCTAAAAGCCATGGACCCACTATACTCCTTTGACTGTATGTCTTTACCAACCGCATACATCACAAGCATTATCCCTACCAAAACTTAGTATAGGCATTCTCAATCTTGAAATCCTTATACACACAAACACAGGCAGATATACTCTTGATAAGCACAGTGCGTTAGATCATTAATATGATTCCCACATGGAGTGGCTAAAGCAGAAAGAAGGTCACTGGAGCTGGGATAGAAATTCTGTGGCTCAGATCTTGCCTTTGCTATGTACTCCCTTGGTACACAGGGTTGACAAAATGTAGTGCATGGGTCACATGTACCCAACTGTTTTTCCAGGAGAGGGCAAACTGAAAAAAGGGAATATCGAAATAGTTGTACACCTCCCCCCAAAATCCTCCAAGGACCATTTTTGTGGGAGAAGGATATGCAAACATGATCCCTGTACAGTCAGGGGTGCCCTATCCATTAAGCACTTTAAGCACAGTGCCTAGGGCCTATGAAAAGTTTATGGCCTACAAAAACAGGATTAACAAAAAAAATTCATCCCTACTGGTACATTGAGGAGAGGCAGGGCGTCAAATACAAGCATGCTTAGGACCTACAAAAACTTCAATGCAGCCCCATGTCCAGTCACTTCTGGTACTGGAAAAAAGCCCTTCTCCTGGTCTAGGGTAGGGTTGGGGGGAAGGGAAGCTGTAGAAATGGCTATCGTGGGGGCGGAGGGCTGCATGCAGTCTATACTCACCCATTCCTGGCTTAGGATGTGTGAATCAAGCTAAACCACCTACTTTGTATCCCAGTTCAGTTTCATAGCGATTGTGATGCACTGGATTTCATTATAATGACGACTCCTTTCAGCATAGGAGATAATGGATATCCACTCTAGTAATAAAACAAACCAAGTTTGCAGTAAAAAAAAAGGGCAATTTTTTTTTTTTTTACAAAAAACAAATTACTAAAATGCAACAAAACTAAGCAGTTTGCTCAGAGGACAAAACAAAGATGCATATACACACACATGCGCGCGCGCACACACACACACACACACATATCTCAGAGAGAAGGGGGAAAAAAGAAGAATGATGGACCTTCCACAATAAACATTAATTTCCCAAGTTCATGCAGTTCATTCCATAGCCATGGGACAGTTGCTGCATTAAATGCCCTGCTTCTTCCTGGGACAGCTCTACTCAAACTGAAAACTTAGAGTGGGTTGAAAAGACAATTGAAACTGGAGTAGGAGACAAGATAAAGAGCAACATGCCCTCAGATGGGGATATCAAAGCTGTGAAAAGCTTCACAAAGTTGTTTTTTAACTGAAGCCTTTGAAAACTTGGTAGTCATCTCCAGCGCCCTGCTTGTTTTCAGAAATGTTCACTGCTGATTCTTTAGCACCAGCTCAGAGACACAAAAGGATGTTGCGGTACTCATCTTAAGGTGTCCTTAGAAGCCATATGGCATATGTCTTTGATATAAAATGTGATGTGGAATGCTCCCAGTTAGTTTTAGGTCTTATTATCATATTCTCCCCTACCCTCACTCCCAAAAGACAGACTGGTTCTAATGGGCCACTTTGTGGCACTCTGATGCATGAATCCGCCCCCTAATGACTACCACCATACATCCACACAAAATTTAATTTCGGAATTGGTATAGTGAAGATAATCAAACAGAAATTCCTGTTTTAAAACTGAAGGAGACATTTGCATACAGTTTTGTTTACTACCACTCATGTTTTAATTGTGGTAGCATATAGGACGTCATGTGAATGAGAAGGAGATTGATTAAAATACAATATCCTTGCTAGGAGAGAGGGTGAAACAATAAATGAAGGTGCCCTTTAAATGTCAGTAGGAAAATAATAAGAGTGGATGGGTGGATGAGCCTGCTTGATCAGCAGAGAACAAAATGCCCTTGATGCATTTGAGACTATCAAAGGACGTCTCTCTAACAATGAACGCCTAAGCTGATTGTCTTCCCTAACTACATCGTTCTGCACTTGTCTAGAATGTCCTTTTTCCCAACAACAATGAATGTTTGAAGAATGGGAATTCAATGCTGCCTGTATGTTTGCCTAACAGGACTTCTGAATAAGCCTTTATTCTTTCCTAAAGGAGAAGAAAGATTTCTGCAGGGAAACAGATATAAATGCAAATGAGTATATCAGACTCTTTGGTCTCAGAGAAGGGCTGGGTAAGAGCTATTGTTGTGCTATCAGCTGTGCCCTGCTGAGAGTTCTTAATCCTTTTGGACTACCAGGGCAGGTCACACTCTGATGATGGAACAGGGTGGCTGACTTCTCTGATTGCTTTTGGAAGACCATGTTGTACTTCACACACTGCTGTGTTTCAGTCTACTGGCACCTTGTTCAGAGGTATGGGTGACAGGCTTCAGAAGGTCAAGCAAACAAAAGAGATCTATACTCTTGGAAGAGAAAGGTTAAAAAACTAGGTGCAAAAAGATTTCATCATCTGGTGTGGTAGAAGATTCCCTATGCCCCCCTGATCTTTACATAAAATAGCACAGATGTCTTTGACTGCAACTGAATAAAACTTGTACATACGACAGTCCCTCTAGTCACTGGATTATAGTAAGAGTATAGGTCAGGAGTGGGCAGCCTGTGCCCTCTCTATTATGGAACTAAAGCTGAAATCATTCCTGACTTTTGGCCATGCCGGCTTAGGTTATCAACCTATCAAGTCCTGGAGCCTGAAATGCCACAGGTTCCTACTCCTGTGTTGGCTGATATTCTGGTTCATAGCTGTTCCTCCCACAGTTCCACCTTTAAGTCACTTGAGCACACTCTGTACACATAAGTAAGATGACGCTGGCAGTGTGTGGTCGCTGGTGTATTTCTAGAAATTATTCTATGTGAGGTTTGCCACAAGGAAATTGTGACTACTTGATTAAAATGTGTATCAATAAAGTAGGCTATAACCCACCACGAGTTCTTATAGCAATAACTGTGCTAGAATTTATGATGCTTGGCTGTTCTTCATTTGAATTGTCATATGAGTGCTCAGATATAGTTATGAGGATACTTGGTTGTTTTTAAGTTATCTCTGTTCTGAGTAAAAGCTCTTAAAAGATAGGGCAAGCTAATAATAGCAATATCTACTAGTAGTTTTTTAACCTTGGGTATGAAAACCCTGTAAAATTCATAAAGTTTGTTATAAGTCAACAGGCAACTTGAAGGGACACGCGCGCACACACGCACACACACACACATCTCTGCTTAACAGTTAGAATCCTACGTATCCCTTTTCATAGTAATCCAAGGAAGTAAATTATTTGCTTAGTGGGCCTTTGCAAGAATGAGTCAAATTTAGGAGTTTTACATTATTCAGACCTAACATTATTACTCACACCAACTAAAACCAATTAGGAAGAAGAGTACTGTTGCGTAAGACCACCAATGGTTTTACCCCACCATTTAACAAATAAGATTATTTGATGACAGTGAAACCACAGACTAGTGAGTGGTGTTAACCGAAAAATTTAAATTTTATACTTTTGCAAAATATGCCCTGCAGTATCATTAGGGTTACCTTAGATGGAATTTATTGCATAAGAAAATACTGGTATGATATTGCAGAAGATTATAAAATGAAAAGGAAAATCTTGCTTAACTTTGAAAATTGATAGAGCGTTGCAACCTTGGCTCATTATCGTGGTAGAAATAATGACTCCAGTATGTAATCAGCTAAGAGCTCTGGTAGTAAGATGAAACAGGGTTTCTCCAAGTTACTGCTATAGTTCCTTTCATTATAGTAAGTTGGCTATGCCTAGTGAATATTTTTCCACATCAGTTAATTATATGTGTGGAGAAAATCCAACTTTCTTCCTTTGCAAAGGGAAATCTCACTGCAGAGAAGGAAAAGTTCCTTTCTCATTTGATGTTTACCTGCTGAAGCACTGAGCATTTGTACAACCACAATGATCAAGGTTCCTGTAGGCCCTGTAGAGATGGGTAAAATATGGCCCCAGTGCCATTTTAGGGGCCCTCCAAGAGTCAATTATTTTGACTTTCTGTAAGAAAAATTGACTCCAAATGTTATCTAGGAGACGTTTGGGGGGGTATTTTTGCCATGTGTTGCTCCACAGAAGAGACCATATCTAAAATAGAGGGCAAAAAAATCATGCTTTTTTTTTTTGCAGGGGAAGTGGTGGGGATACAGACCCCCAAGGTCTCCTGGAGAGGGCTAGTGTGGTCTCCTGTGTTCCTACAGTTGCCCACTCATGTTCTAGAAGAAGTGAAAAGGAACTTACTCAAGTAAGCAGATTGCTGAAGGTTGCCAAGATTTTGTGCATACACATGTATGTTCCCCCTCCTATCCAGAGTAACTCGCCTGATCCGTCATTCTGCTAGCTTGCCCTATGCAAAAACTGTTTGTGGTATGTGTGGCTTGACAAAATGTGTGGCTTGGACCCAGCTATGATATTGTGAGCCAGCCAGGGCTTTCAGATCTGCTGGAGAGGCCCTTCTCTCCATCCCACACCCTCACAGGTACCCCTGGTAGAAACACAGGAGAGGGCCTTCTCAGTGGTGGCCCCCAGACTCTGGAACTCCCTTCCTGGAGAAGTCAGAGTGGCACTCTCTCTGCTATCTTTCTACAATCAAGTAAAGGCGTATTTTACTTGATTGTAGACTATATGTGTCCTGTCTAATAGAACGTAAGGGATATTGTATTGCTAATGACTATTTTGAGTTTTTAATTAATGTATTTTAACATTATTTTAATTCTTCTTGATCATTTAATTATGTTTTAACTTTTGTATTCTATGGGTATTAACTGTGTCTTTTCAGTTGTTGTAAGCCGCTTTGAATCCCAACCTGGGAAAAAAGCGGGATATAAATGATGAAGATTATGATGTTTATTATTAGTCTGGTGTGTATTCTTGCCCGCTTCTGCAGCACAGCGCTGCTGTTATGTTCCACATCTCCACAGACTAGAGGAACAAGAAAAGGGGATGAAGATACGTATACAACAGTGATTTTTCCCTTCATATTTTGTGTGCATTTGCCAATGACATGCCTTTGCTGAGGGGCCACTTTTGTATGTTGTACTGCCGAAAGGGAATTTCATTCCCATACCACAGCAAATGAGACAGAATTTACTCGTCTCCCATCCTCTGCGTAATGGAACATCCTTTGTGTTTTGTTTTGTTTTTGTTTTGTTTTAACACTGGTAAAAATTTCAGTTGGTGGGAAAGATCTTTTTTATGCGAGATGTTGGAAATCAACTGTCTTTAATTGCTTCTGCAGAAGTCATGATTCCGTGGGAATGCATCCCTAGGAATCATTTCAGCCTGCATCCCAGAGTTGTCTGTTGTTGCTGTTGTTACCATTTATCATAAAGCACCATCACTATACATGGTGCTTTACAAGAAAAAGAACCAGAAAAAAACAGTTTGAGGACACTCACTGATAATAATAGCTTGGCAATATTATTTCAACAGTATTAAGCTTTGTATCACTTACTACTTGGAAATACCTTTGAAGACAAAAGCTAAAAATCTGACTGTTAGTTTAGAAAAGAGAAACAATGTTAATTGCTGGAGAATTATCCTCTTTTTTTTTATGTGACAAACCATTTGACACTCATAGGAGAATAATGAGAAAAAAAGCATTTAGCAGTATTTGGATAGTGATGGACAGGATATGTAAATGCTATTTTTGCAGTGGCAGACCAGAACAAGGTGTAATAAGCAAGCAGTGTATGTTACTGTTATTAAATAATCTGTTGTCATTGGTAATGGTAGGCACTGCATATCATAGAAATGTGGTTTGTGAGGAGAAAGGCTATGAGGATAAGGATGAAGTGGGAGGCTGGGGTCTCCTGGTAATAACAAGCACAGAACAGAAGATTTAAGTATATGTGGAAAAGTTCTGGCTCCAGTGTTTCAGGAAATACTCTTGCTGAAGCAGTGGGTTTGTGGAGAGGGACCTGAAGAGAGAGAAATGTCTTAAAAGAACACTCAGGGAGACTGTTCCAGGTGGATCCAGTCCAAATTAATTTGTGCTTCTGGCAGGTATCTGGCACTTCTTTAAAAACAAAAACAAAGATTAAGCAGAAAGCCAAGCAACTCTTCTCATTCCTCTTCTGCTGCCAATGGAATTCTGGATTTCGGTTTTAAATCCCTTCTGAGATGAATTAAGACAAACAAAAACAAAGTCTCATGGCACATGGAAGATTGAGAAACTTATTGTGGCACACAGCTTCCACAGCACACTTGTTTGTTTATAGTATTTATATGCTACTCAATATAAAATCCTCTGGGTTATCAGTGAAGGTGGGGAGCAGAGCCGTTGTCATGTGTAAAAGTTTACACTTTAATAGTGTAAGGTTCTTCATCCTGTGTTTCTTTCAGGGGAGGGGGTCCACTCTGCAGAAAGTTTGCCCAGCCAGTGCAAACTGAAGAGGAGTGCATTCTCCATGAACATAGATACCTTTTAGCTCAACTTTTCTGCCTTTTTTTCAAAAGGATGGGGAGTTTTAACATGACCAGTGGTGTATCAGAAAAGATTGCTGATCGCAATTGAGCACTCAGTGGAGTACCTCTGCTTCCTGGCCTGTATTCTTCCCTGCATCTCCAGCCCTCCAGAGCACACTTGGACTGACCTCAGGGGAGAGGTGGAATCCACTTCCCTGGTGCATACTTTCCTACCAACAGATGGAGTTAATTGGATTTTACACCTTCTTTATAACCTTTATAGATGATGGATTATTTCTCTGTTCTTTGTTTTGCATTAATTATTCTTCTAATCCTTAGTTAGTAACTGCTTTTCCTTCCAAAAGATAATTCCCTCTTGTTCTTCCCTAGATATCAGACATCCAGAAGAACTCTCCCTCTTGAGGAAGCCTAGAGATCCAACAAAGAAGAAAAAGAAAAAGCTGGATGACCAATATGAAGATGAGACTCTGGAGCTGGAAGGACCATTAATAACCCCAGGATCAGGTGGGGCCTGTATTTTGTATTGGTGGACTAAGAGTGGGGGTTGGGGAAGGAAAGGAGCAAGGGGAGCAATTTGGAAGTGGCACTGAGAGAAGGGAGAGAGATCTTAAAACTGAAATTAGAGTAGATGTTAATGGGAATGATGTGCAGTCACACCTAATCTCTTGATGACTGTTCAGGAAATGGCATTGCTGCTGAAGTCTGCAGCATTCACTGGAGAGCTGTATAATACTCAGTAAGGATAGCATTTGGCTTCTATTCTCCCAGTTCCGCAGTTAAGACCATGGCACTGTGTCAAGGGCTCTTTTGAATAAAGACTGAATCTGGTGCATGTGGACATCTGGTCTTGTGCTGACACTCTCATAAGAGTCAGTTAAGACTCAGTGTGTCAGACATGGAGACACATCTGTGTGTATGTTTCTAACCCTCCCTTTCCCATCTGTGTATCACTTCTTCACTCAGAATAGTGGGTGATAACTTCTGTACATGCAAAAGTGCTAAGTTTTAAATCAGTTTTGAATTGCAAACACCTAAGTGGCTCATAGAAAGCTTTTGTTTTTATTCTTTAACAGCAAACCGCAGATTTTTCATACACTAAAAATAGCCTACTGTTCTTTGCTTCTCTACATACCTTACATGTATGACTTCCACTCTGGCTTGTTTCTAAAGTAGAGATTAAGAGTTAGAGGGTGTGCTTCAAAATATCAATCATGAATCTGCAAGAAAATGGGGGCACTTCCAAGGATATTTTGAAAACAATCTGGAACCTATCTGCCTTGTTGTTCTGATATGAAATCTACAATAGTAAAAGAGAACTTCTTCATCTGTGTTACAGGCATGAGTCATGAGTCATTGGTATATTGTCCTAGACACTTCAGAATTTAACAGGGTGTTATGCCTCTAGTGTGTGTGTGTGTGTGTGCATGAAAGAGAAAGCATGCTTCTCTGAGCAGCTCCACTTTGCTGTCTGTGAAATCAGTATTTCATTGTATTTGTAGAATAAATATGTGATTTGGCATTCTGTAGAGGCTCTGATTCTGCCTGTCTCTTACACTGTGATTTTTTTGAGCAAATTTCTTTTCTCTGAGTCTCCTTAGTTTGCTTTCTGTAAAATTACTGTTGCAGTCAAAAACTGAGATTTCAGAAGACTGTGTTGTGTTTTGGAGTTTAAACTATATTTCTGCCTTGTGCTTGAGCATTGGAATGTTAGTAATCTTTCAGCTTCATCAATGTACCTTTGTGAAATAGACTTCTTCCTCCTCCTCCTCCTCCTCCTCCTCCTCCTCCTCCTTTTTTTTTGTAAGTGGCCATGCCCCTCATTTGCTCAACAGGCACCCTGTCACACACATGTCCAAAATATTAACCGGTGGCATTCTCAAAAAAAAACCTAAATGTGCCTCAAAGTGTTTGAGGACCAAACCAGCCATACAGTCCCTACAGGCCCTTGGGGAATAGAAAAAATTGAAGGGGGTTATCTGAGATGAGAAAGAAACAGACTAAAACCTGGAGGAGCGTGATTGATAACCCACTTAATAGCAAAAAACTCAGTGATGCTGAGATTCTCAAAAGGGTAGGTGACAACTGGGTGTTGAGAACTGCCAAGCTTGAGCATCATGGAGAAGGTACCAGTCACATCCAGAGTATGTGCCATTCATGATGTTGAATGCCATCAACTGTATGCTAAATTTAATACAGTATACTGCATTATAGAAAGCCAGTGTCATACATTGTGACATTGTTTTGGCACAGTAATTCTGCTAGCAGTTGCCAGCATAGTAGCTGTTAGATCCATGCCTCTGTCCGGAATGAGAATTTCTGTCAGGAATCATTTTGGAGTTCTTCGAAGAACTCTAGGCTTGGAGCCTCCAGTCCTGCCAAAATTTCCCCTCTAATTTTAATTGTGGGACTGGTTACTCTGGCTTGAGAAAAAGCAGGAGCTACTCAGGAGCAGGAGCTACTGACATGACATCGGAGATGTGGAAAGGGCATTCTGGGTCTCGTCTCAAGGACTCCCTATGGAGAAATGTTATAAGCAGATCATTTTACCAGTGAAAACATGCCTGGTAGCTTAATGCCCGACACATCTTTTCCTGTCTGTCTCCTTTCCGAAAGACCAGCCTCCTCTTTCTAAATGTCAACAGGAGGTGTTATGTGCCTACAAATGTCTGCCCAACAAATTTAGTCTGGCTCTTTATTGCTGCTTTAATGGACAATCAAATGGATGAGGTTGCAGTTCTAAGCCTTCTTACCAGAGTGTCATCCCTGTTGAAATCAGTGGGAAGATCTTTGCATTGCACCTTAGGCCACAAGCAGATTTAAAGTGTTGTCATTTCCCAAATGTCTCCCAGATCATTTGGATGTGCATATACAGGTATAATTAACTGTAACATAAAGGGCATGAATAGTTTCCTGAAAGCTTGACTTTAAAATAAGTTTTGCTTCCAGTTGCTGTTCTTAGTCTTTCATGTTGTGATGTGTGTATGTATCTTCAAATCACCTGCTGACTTATGGCAACTCCATGAATTTCATAGGGGTTCCTTAGGCAAAGAATCCTCAGTGGTGATTTTGCACACCTGCTATTCCTTGGTCACCTCCCATCCGAGTACTAACCTGAGCTGACCCTGCTTAGCTTGCAAGATCAGACAGAGCTGTTGCTTTTAAGGCATTGAGGCTATTTCATGGTGTTACTGATCCCTTTTGTTTTTGCTGCCTGTATTAATGTATTTTATTTGAAAGAGCTGGTAATAAATAAATGCTTATTTGCTATCAAGATGTGTAATGTAGGTCTTTCTGAGTTAATATGTGGTGGATTACTGCTATTTCTTTTTCCTTTCTTTAATTTGAGGGAGGCCGCATGGTTTTGATACAACACCATGTTTCCTGAAGTTGTCCTGCTATAAACATTAGTGCATTCCACCTCAAGTTACTGTTATAACTCCTAGAATCTAGCAGTAAAAAGCATTAAAGATTTGGCAGAGAAGAATAACGAATGTTTTGTAACAACTTACCTCTGGAACACTCCCTTCTCACACAGTGGAGTTTGCCAGAGTATTCCATATACAATCTCACGTTTGTATAAACTTTTCTTTAAAGATAATAATTTGACCTCCAGCACTAACCAAAGAGAAATTTGCCCATGATTCTGTGATGTGAGTACCAACTCACAAACTTTAAAACAATACTTTTTGCCTGAGTGGTTTGGGAGCTTCCTTGTGAAGCTTGCATTCAGTTCAAGTCCTTGGAGAAGTCCTCTTCTTTTCCAAGGAGGGGCTGTGGGGCCCTCTGCTGAAGCATCTGTTTTTCATGCACAAGGTCCCAGGTACAATCCCTGTCGTCTCCAGCTAAGAAGACTACTGCCAAATACTGTAGGAAAACTCCTGCTAGGCAGTTGAGTTAAAGTTGGGTTAGGTGGACTGATGTTCTAAATCAGGAAATGGAAAGTGTGACTTGTGGGCTCCATATGCCCCCAAACCACACTTTTGTGTCCACTGAAGTCACCCCCCCAAACCTTTCTCAATTAAAAATATTTGCTTAGAAGCATATTAAAGTGCCTCAAAACTGTGTACAAGCATAGTTTTTTAAGTAGCCTGTCGCTGAACGCTCCATAACCCCATGAAAAGCAAGAAGCAAGAAAGAAATAAACATTGTCCCATAGCGATGTTACATTACTTCCAGTGTGCCCAGGCTAGAAATTGGTCCCTAAACCCTGCTCAGTTGGCCACCCTTGGTCTAAATAGATCAGTACTAGCTTCCAGTGTTGTTGTGTGCTTTCAAGTTATTTCCAGCTTGCAGTGAGCCTAAGTCGAACCTATCACAGTGTTTTCTTGCCAAGATTTGTTCAGAGAGGATTTGCTGTTGCCTTCCTCTGAGACTGAAGGTGTGTGACTTGCCCAAGGTCACCTGGTAAGCTTCTGTGGCCAAGCAGGGCTTTGGATTCTGGTTTCTCAGAGTCTAGTCCAACATTCAGACAAATATATCTTTTTTTTTTATTTGTATCCCGCCTCTCCATGTGGATCGAGGCGGCGAACAACTTACAAATAGCATGTATTTCGAAACATTTCTATACATGCCCCCAACAAACTGGGTACTCATTTTACCGACCTGCAAAAGGATGGAAGGCTGAGTCAACCTTGGAGCCGGGCAGGATCGAACTCACAACCTTGTGGCTTGCAGTACTGGCATTTAACCACTGCGCCACCATGGTTGATTCTTGATTAACTTTCAATATATTGTTTTTTAAGCACCGAAAATTAATTGCAACTACTTGAACAGAAAAAAATAGATTTAAAATTAATATTGGCTCTTGACCATGTCCTTGTGGACTATGCAAGAATTCAATAGCTTGTTGTCTCTCCTCCCCACCTTAATATGTGTGAATCAGATGTTCTGAATGCTGTTTACTAAGTTATGTCCTTCATGTGTGTTCCTGATTCTGTTATATTGCTTGGTAATGCCTGGGATTCTTTGACCTCCTTAATGAGAGTAGGAGGGTTTTAAGTGCACAGATAACCGGTGGATCAGGATTTCTCAACACCATATCACTAGTAGTCCTTGCAAGAATCTCATTATTGGAGGTCCAGCTTGTACACTTATTGGTTTCTCCTTCCACTCCCTCACTTCAATGTGCCTGATTGTTTGGTTTTTGTCTAGTTGCTGTGTCCTAATGATCAGATCAGCTGGTTTTAAGATGGGAGCAACTTCGCAGTTGTGCTTTGTACTCTGTCCTCTCCTGCCCTTGGCATTCCTCCACAAAAACCAGAATTGTAAATAAACCATTAGCTGCCTTGTCAAGAGTGCCTTTGCCCTTTTTGTCAAAAAGTATGAGAGGCAAACAAGATGCCTCTTTTTCAACAATTATTGTGAAACATTTGGTGCTTGGCAGAGTTTCATGATAAGCATGCTTTGAGCTCAGCTTGAGACGTGCTGTTCAGTAGTGATAGGGTTTTGTTTCAGCAGAGCCGCCAGTAAGGGCCTCTTTAACTGTTAGTTAATGAATTACTCAATGAAATCAGCTGTGATGGTGATGATGGGGTAGTGGAAGAAGCATTGGGGCAGGAGGACCTTGCCCGAGAGGAATGCATTAGTTTTCTCTCCAAAAATATCTACGTGTATCTGTCTACTCCTTGAAGAATTGTATGTGAATGTGCATAACTTTTCTCTCTTGGTTGGAAAGCAGTTTGAGATGATGAGGGAAAATATGGGTTAGAGTAGTGGTTGCAAGTGGCAAAGGTAAGCAGCTGGTTTCTCTCATCACTCCTCAGTTTCTGGAGCCTGCTTTTTTAGTTTAAAAAAAGTCAGCAGAAAGGAAAAGGAATTTTTTTTTGCAATGATTGCTTACCTGTTTAACTCCTGCCAACACTTCCAGGTTGGCACAAAGTTGTTAAGAGAAATTAGTGACTCTTCCCTGTTAAGAGCAGCTGACACAAGACTCTGGATTGTATCTAGCTGAAGGATTTTCTCTCCTCGTGAGTCCAGGCTAACCTGATATCTTGTTGATGAGCATATCTCCCTTCGTTGCCAGTCTAGTGAGTGATGCTAAATTGGCTGCTAATGTTTGGACTGAGGCCATCTTTGTCCCATCAGCAGCAAACTAGAAGTCAGGGAATTCCAGCTGCTATCTTTGCCCTACAGTTACATGGACTAGTTCTTCAAGGACTTTGTGAAAGACAAGAAACCACCATTGTTGGAGAGACAATGGCAACAAGGAGAATGTGCAATATAACAGGGGCACTGAAGAACCTGCAAAGGGCACAAGTGTTGTAATGATTGCATTTGCTCATCCTCTTCACTCCTCCAGGACAGAAAGAAGAATCTGTCAATTGCATGGGGGATAGGGGCTAATTGGATAGGGGCTAATTTCCTCAGAGCCCCACCTCATGGACCCCTGCTTAACATGCCAAAATATATGTTTATCTACAGAGGCCCTCTCAAAATGGAGACTACAAGTGACATTGCATCATTTCTTGTTGCCATTTTGAGGGGAACTCTTGATGAAAAAGAAGTATGTGGTTGGTGGGTCTGGAGGTGTGATGGGCTGTTTTGCAAATTGTTTTGCTTTTGTTGGGGGGTGGTGATTTGGAGGTAAAAATTGCCTGAAGATCATGTCAAAATTTTGTTCATAATGTTGGAGGTCAGGAGGCTATGGGGAGTTAGTTGACAGAGAGTTTCAGGGATTGCAAAAGTGGGATTCTGTGGCCACGTGCTTGAAAATTTCATTTTCATAGAATCATAGAAATGTGGAGTTGGAAGAGACCACACAGGCCATCCAGTCCAACCCCCTGCCATGCAGAAACACCCTCAAAGCATTCCCGACAGAGTCACAAGTCATCACACACTTTCCCCATCTCACCCTCTCTTGAAGCAAAGGCACATATGTTTCAGTGTTGCACAGTGGATTGGCCCCTTTGTGTTATTAGTGTGCACTGCAAAAACATTCTTTTGAAGTCGCTGTCTTCCTTTGAATTCCAGTGCACTTTGTTTATTGGTGGATGGATTCCAGTTGTCATTGTCCTTCAGGCTCCATTGCTATCAAACATCTGTCCTGGTATAGGCATAAGTCCAGATTCTATTTAAAATTCAGATGTTGTAGAAGAAGCTCTTTATCTTATTTTCTCTAAGCGGAATCTATATGTGAAAGGGGTGCATAATGCCTCCTTGCTTTTCTCAGGATGGTATTTCATAAGAGTAGGAAGTTGGCCACAGTATTAAAAAAGGGAGACTTATATTAGGCTTCTTAAGATGGTCTTCTTTTGACAAGAAGAATTATGTAATCTACTAATATATAAAAGTCAAAGTTTGTTTCTCTATGTCAGGTGAGAAGACCTTATATGATTTGCTGCCTAAGAAGATTCTATGAAATCCTGGGGTCTGCAGTTTAGAGAGGGGCCTTTCGAATTCTCAGCCAGAGAGCTCTTGAGCCTGGCCGGTTGCTGTGGGGATGAGGCCTAGCAGCAAGGAGGAAGGCGGTGTATTCCCTCAGAAACCAAACTTCTGTATGTTAACAGCTCTGAATACAGACTGGATTGGGGAATATGGGGAAAAGTTACAGGTACTGGACAAGACAGTTTGGGGAATTAGAGACACGGGATCCCAAACCTTTCTAACAAGTATTATCTATGAGAAAATAAAGTCCCAGGCAATGCCAGGTATATATGCTAGTCTTTTATAAAGGGAAGATGTTGTAAAGTAGAAAGGTGTTTTGTCTTCCTTGCTGGCTGTTAAACTTGCTGAAAGAAAGGATACAGGTGGGTGGACAGGTTAGACAAACCTCTTGTAGGTTGGTAGTGTCTGTAGATTTATGTGCAAAATTAATTTAAGCTGCCTGTATTGTCTTGTATGCTTATGTTCTTACACCAAACATCAGTTACGCATGCACAAATTCTTTCCATAATGAGAAAATCCTCAGAGTGCTGAGTTTTAATCTTTCTTGTCTTTCTGAATGGTCCAAACAATTAAGTGTCTGTCTGTCCAATTCTCTCACTGTCTCAGTTGTCCTCTTCCATTTGTAAAATGAAAACAGTAATGGATTAGTGTTGTTGAGGAAGGATAATAAAGGGATTTGGAACTTATTAGGATTGCTCCAAAAATGTAGAATTATAGTTCAGAAGAAACAGTAGCCTATCCAACTTTTGATAACTAAATTTAATTTAAGTTATTGCTTCTAATATTGCTAAGGGAGCTCCTAGCCACCATTGCTTTCATAGCATGAATGTTTAGTGTATGGCTTTCAGATAGCCAGGTTAAGGCTGACATGTTATTAATCCAAAGTAGTCTTGCAGTGTTGCGTGACACATTATAAGGCCACCTGATATTGCATACTGGGTACTAATCATAGAGTTGGAAGAGACCCTTTGGGCCATCCAAACCAATCTCCTGTTCAATGCAGGATCTCCAGCTAGACCATACTCAGCAGGTAGCTCTCCAACCTCTTCTTGAAGACATCCAGAGGAGGAGACCCCGACCACCTATCTAGAAAATTGGTTCAAAAGTTCCTTCTAATGTCCAGTCGAAATCTACCCTCTTGTAACTTAAAACCATGAAACCCAGTTCTGTCCTCTGAAGCAGCAGAGAACCACTCTGTCCTTCCTCTTTGAGGTATTAAAAAGTGTGATCATTTCACCCTTCAGTCCTCTCTTCACCAAACCAAACAGGCCCAGCTCCTCCAACCTGGCTTCCACCCTTGAGTTAAAAATGTTCCTCCATTCTGTCCAACCAATTGCCCTTTTTGTTGTGTGCCTTCAAGTCATTTTTGGCAAACCTATCACAGGGGGTTCTTGGCAGATTTGTTCAGAGGGGGTTTGCCTTTGCTTCCCTCCAAGGTTATCACCCAGTGAGTTTTGACAGCCAAGCAGGAATTCAAACCCTGGTCTCCAGAGTAGCAGTCCAGTGCACAGACCAATAAAACCACACTGGCTTATAATTGCCCCTTATCTAATAAAAATGCATAAAATGATCCTCTTTTGGGACTTAATATGTTTGCTTGTATAAATATAGCTCATTAATTTTTTTAAAATGAGGATGTAGCATTATCAGATGGGCTCTAATTAATATGGGCACCCAGAGGTTAACTGGATGTAAATTGTTATTTCAGCACTAGCGTAATGATATGTGCAAGGAAGTCGGCTGTCTGAATTTCTGCTTCTGCTTTCAATAAGCCCCCTGGATTCTCTACTGCAAACAGAATAGTTTTCTTTATTTAAGAAAGGTTTAATGATAGTATTAGTGTTGGAATCGTCTCTGGGCCACAAGTTAGAGAAAACAGCAGGCTGCTTTCCGCACTGGCTTAATTCTGGATGTATTGAAATCTGTGGTTCTATTGACATGAATGGAAGCAGAATAAATATATCTAAAATCCAATCCTTGAGGGTCCCTGAAGGTGGGTTTCCAAATCACTACCACCTTGTAAGAAATATTTCACACTCAAGTAGCCTTATAGTAATTTAACAGAGAATGATGTTTATGAGACTAAATATTCTAAAACTCCTAAGAATGAGAATACGCCTTGCAAACACCCATGGGTAGCAAGAGGTTATAAGATACTGACCACAAAGCAATTGTAGAGTTTAAACTTTCATGCACTATTTTAAGAAACGTTAGTTTTGAGGCTGTGGAGCCACACACTGTGCTGAATCCCAGGCAGCCTGTTTATTTCTGGAAGTTCAGCCAAGAAAAGGAAAACATTTTATTGCCTTTTGCAAAATCCTTCAGATGTTCATTATCCTCATGCTGTGACTTTATCAATTTGTCAAGCTCTTAGGAACAGGTATCCTTCACACATGGTGACTTGGAAGAACTCAAACTTCTATGGATCCCTAGTGAAAGAAATAATTAATGAAGTAAATCACTCAGCTAACTTTGGATTAATTATGACATCAGACCGAATAGAAATGCATTTTGATCTTTATTATTGTGATTATTGGTTTTGGTGATTAACATTTGTTACTGGTAAAAGGGAAAACTCACCTGTTCAGCAAGGATACTGTTTTTTCTCTGCAAAGTTCTTCTTTCTGCTGTGCTAACATATTGTTGTTGTTTTAATATGAAAGCTGGCCATTGCACCTGGCTCCTTGACAAAAAAACTGGGACACCATATGCATCAGAATTGTGCATGTGATAAAAAGGCTGTGCTACTCCACAAGATTTGATGCCTTGCTTTTGAAGAAACAAAGAAGTTGTTTAGGATTTTGTTCATTTGACAAGCCTGCTGTGGTCAGTGTGTCCAAAATTTTGATAACTGCTAGGCAAAGGAAGAAATGATGGCCTGCTTCATTTCCATCTATAGCATGTACAGGCCAAAGGAGGTGGAGTGGACATTTTGTCCTCCTTCTACTCTCAGTCACAGAGATCCAGCTGGCCATGTCTGCATTTCTGGATAGGAGTTGCTTTCTTGTGTTTGACAAGCGCCCAGTGGGCTCACAGCACTGATTTTGTGGGAAGAAATAACAATTTGGCATTCAGTTCTATTATCGATGGAAATAGTATGCTAGAATCATTGAAAATGTCATGCATAATTTTAATTTTAAAACTATGTAAGGACCCAGAAGAAATGGTTTCATTTTGTCCAGTTTCCCTTCTTAATCCACATTCATTTTCTGCCATCTTGACAAACAGATTGAACTTTATTGCAGAAGACTACATAGACCTAGATCAGTTCAGCTTTGTTGAACACCAACAAATTGTTGACCCAGTTAGAAGGCTCCTTGATGTTATTCGTTGTGCTTCAGTTTACAGGCGTGTAGCAGTAGCCATAGCTTCATATGACTTGGGCAAGACCTTTGGCAAAATAGAATGGCAATATATTTTACAACTATGAACAGCCATAGATATGGGAGAAAAAATTATTAAAGTTATCTCTGGCATATATAAAGATTATAAAGCCATCGTTAAGACTAATGGCAGAGGCTCAGTGCAGATAAGCAAGGGAACTCATCAAGAGTGTCCTTTGTTTCCACTTCTATTTGGTCAAGCTGTGGAACCCCTGGTGAGTGCAGGCAAGCAGGATATAGATATTCCTGGAATAAAAGTAGGGAATTCTAAATCTTTACTTAATCTTTTTGCGGGTGATCCAGCAACTTCCACAACAAAGCCTACAATTGGTCTAACTAAAGTACATTCTAAATCACGAGAATTTGGAGAAATGTTGGGCATTATAGTCAACAAAGCAAAGCCAAAACTTCTTTTTTTCTAAACATGTCAAAGAGCCAGAAGTTTTACTTGTCCAAAACACTGCACGTATCTCTCTGTACCAAGTTCATGAGATACTTAGGAGTTAATAGACCAAGCCAACTGGAAAATACATTTTCATTCAGTTTTAAGCCTTTATTCGGTGAACTAAAAGAAACAAAACAAAAAATGCGGGGTAGAGGATTAAAACTTTCCTGACTAGGAAGGATAGTAAATACTAAATTGTCTATTCTCCTGAAGTTTAATTTTTTTTTTCAGGTACTTCTTGTAAAAATATGAGACAGTGACATATCAAAATGGCCAAAAAATTACTGTAAATTTCATAAATGAGTGCAGAAGTTCTAGAGTATCAAATAGTGTACTATACAGAGGGAGTAAATCTGGGAGGCTCTGGGTCCCAAAATCAGGTTTTCTACTGTGAAGCTTTTCTTTCCTACAAGATTTTGATAATAGCTTGGAAATGGTAAAAACTGCACCGCCTCTTAATTGCAACTTGCTACTGCTTTTCAACATGGTTTCCTTTTATTAATTTCATCAGTTGTAGCAGGGAGTTTCCACCTCGTCTACGATCAGTTTTGGACATAAGGGGAGACACTTTAGTTGAATGTGTAAATGTATTGTTACTTTCTTATGCTGTGAACTTATGAACCAAAGATTTGATATAAACCTTGAAAATCTTACTTTTGGGGGAAGTAATACTCAATGTCTGGTGAGTTTTTTGTTTGTTCTGTTAAAAAATAGCTACATGTCATATTGTTAATAATGTGATTTTTTTTAAATAAACACAATTTTTATACAGGTGCTCCATTTACGTTTACATTTTTGCTGTGTTAAGTGATGCTGAATTTTTTGTTTATTGCCTTGGTTATACTCCATTTGAGTTGTAACCCTTTATAAAGTCTGGACCTTCTCACCCTATCAGAGAAAGGACATAAACCACATAACTTGCCCCATAAACATACGAAATGCCACAAGAAAGACTTGAGCATACATACCAATTTCTTTACTGTGTCCTTTGCTGCTCTGTCTCTTTGCCTGTTTTTCTCTCCTTATCACTCTTGTTTCCGTTTCTTTCCTGTTCTTACCTTCTGACTTCCTTTCTTTCCCTCTCTGTAGGCTCTGATGTTCTTTACATTGGCCCAGTGAAAGGTGAGCTCTGTGTGAGAAGGACGTCTCATCTTCTGTGATTTCCTTTTGCCTGCTCTCCTCCCTTTTTAGTCTGTGTGAATCTGAAGGCCATCATGCATCAGAACTTTCTTTAGTAACTTTCTCTCTACTCCCTGCCCCATGTTGACATTCTTTAGGCATTCATTGTGAAGTATGAGAATGAGGCACTGGGCCCTTGTGGTCCAATTTGGCAAGTATTTAATATGGAGTGATGTTAAATTACACCCAAAGTGGATTTGGACATTTTATCTGAAGTGCAGGATCAAAAGAGCATATTATGTGCATTCCTGCATTCTGTATGCCTGATGTAATGCGCAAAGTTCATTCCTGGAAATCTCTGAGCTCCAGTGGTCATTTGGAGATGCACATTCCTCTTTTATACATTGTTTAAAATGGGAATCTGATGTTCCTGTCACTTGAATAAGACAAGCTGTGCTGAATCAGCTGAAATCCTATTTAGGTTAGATTTCTTTTTCTGTAGTCACCAAGCAGGTGCCTAGGGTAGCACCTTCTACTTGTTCTGATCCAGGACGGAGGATCTATAGCCATCAGTTCCTGTTCAACTGTATAACTATTAAGCTGTTGGGTGCTGCATCATATCCACCTGCCACTAATAATATCTATATGAATCTTCTGGGTGAAATCATTAGGAGTTTGGGAGTTGGGTGACTTTGAAATACTGATATCACTCAGCAGTACTTCTCCTTGTCATCATACATGATTGGATGCAGGTTATAGACCAGTGCCTGGATGTTCTAATGGTCTTGTTGAGGGCTCTAGGTATTGGCAGAGGTTCAAATCACAGTCAAAAAAGAGGTTTCCTGAATGCTGGGAAACCCTAGTTAAGCAAAATTTTGGGTGCTATAAGAGTCTTTTCAGTTTAGGATGTCTTGTGTGCAAAAACAAACAAAAAATGACTTTTTTTTCTACGGGAATGTTCTTTTCTGCATAAAAAATTTTGTTTTTTGTACAGGAAGCTAGCTAGTAGATGGCTTTCTGTGCAGAAAAGAAAATTCCTGTACAGAAAAATCACATGTCTTTGGCAAAAAACAAAACAAAACAAAAAAAACCTTGGTACAGTCTCAACTGCAGACAGTCTTCAGACATGGCATAGTTTTCAAGGACTTTCTTGCAGTGAAGGGTAAATAGTTAATTTCATTATTGAAATTTTAAAAAATAGTTTAATCAAATATAAGATTCCATGGCCAATAAACTGAAGGTGAATCCAGATAAGATGGCGGTTTGAGGGACTGGTGATTGTCACATCCAGAGAGTGACTGAACAGCTCTTTTTCAGTGGGTATCAACTCCCCCCGAGGGAAGAGATGCCCAGTTTGGGAATATTCCCTGATCTCTCTTTGTCACTGAGGGTCCAAGTGAAAATCTGTGGCTTGGAATGCTTGGGATCGGACTCTGTTGGTCTGCCAGCTAGAGCCTTTTTTGGACAGCGATAGGCAGCACCAGTCTTAATGGAATTAGCTGCCAGTACCGTTCTGGTCTGAATTCGAGATGCTTGTAATGACGTTTAAAATCCTAAAATGGTTTGGGAGCTCAATGGTTACAAGGAGTGCAGCTTTCCCTTTATACATCTACCCAAAGACTGAGGTCTGCTAAAGGCTCCCTCGTCATCTGTGATCCACAGAGGGTGAACATGCGCTGTGCTGTGACATGGAGGAGGGCCTTCCTAGCTTTGGCATCCCAGGTGTGAAATGCTGTCTCTCTTGAGTTCAGATTGACATCCTCTTGGCACCAAGTAAAATAAGCATGGCTGTTAAAGCCTTTGAGGCCTGATTTGTTGCAGAGTATCCAGATGCATGGTTTTAAACTGTTTTAAACTTTTAAACCTACCTTAACTTGTTCAACTCTTTAATAAGCGTTTAGGCTGTTTACATTATTCTTATTGTTTTAAAATATTTCAAACTGTTTAAGTTGATTGCACCATATACTAACATGAGATCTGACAGAATAGGGTAGGATATAAATATTTTATAAATGAATAATGAAATCAATAACCTGATCCTCCAGGAATATGTCTAATCCCCTTGTAAAGCTGTTGAAGTGGGAAAACATAGGTGCATTTCGTGATAGCAGATGACACACTTGTTTAAATGTATGATTTTTTGTCTGTCATGAATCTCCCACTACTCAGATGATGGATGATGTTGGGTTCTAGTACTGAGAAAGACAAAAGACTTTTCCTTTTCTACTTTTTCTGCCTTTTATATCATTTTATGCACCTCTACTGTTTCTTCCCTTACTTGCCTAAGTTTCTAAGCTTTCCCCCTGAGAGACTTTTGTCAAAAGCCTTTTTTTAACATCAGAGTAAACAGTGTTTTCTTTTGTGATCAACTCACCCATATTATTGTTGATGCTGTCAGAGAGTTCTGAAAAAGTACTGACATTTGCCTTGCCTTTCCAGAAGCCATCTTGATTCCTTTTCACTAAGTTCATCTTTTGACCCTGCACCTCATTCCTTGTCATGCTGGAATCTGCCTGTATATTTGCAGCATTCCTTAAAAATGTTGAGTTATGGGGCTCTTTAATTTGAAAAAAATTGTTCTGTGTATAGTAAAGAGAATATCAAATGCTAATTGTATTCTAATTCTGTATTTCTCTCCAATTTAGGGAGTATTTATTCAAGTCCAGGACTTTATAGCAAAACCATGACACCAACCTACGATTCTCATGATGGGAGCCCCTTGTCACCAACTTCAGCTTGGTTTGGTGATAGTGCTTTATCAGAAGGGAATCCAGGTATACTTGCCGTTAGCCAGCCAATCACCTCCCCAGAAATCTTAGCCAAAATGTATAAGCCACAGACACTTCTGGATAAGGCCAAGATCAACCAAGGGTAGGTCTTAAGGTCTTATCTTAGCAGTTTGAATTTTTAAAAACATTGTTCAGTAATGAGTAAGCCAGCGCTTGCTTGCTTTTATTTATTTATTTATTTTGACTAGGTGGCTTGATTCTTCAAGATCACTCATGGAACAAGATGTGAAGGAGAATGAAGCCTTACTTCTCCGGTTCAAGTACTACAGCTTCTTTGATTTGAATCCTAAGGTATACAGTTGTATTTGCTAGACACAGTCTTTACTATTTTATGTGTATGTGAGAGATAGACACATGTATTCTGGTGGGCTGATTCAGTAGGAATAGCCAACGTGCCTCACACCTATTAATAACACATAAGCCTGACAGGAAGTGGCAAGTTCTCCATCTCAGGTTTCGTGGAGCTGCCCAGTATAGAATTAGAAAGGGGACTTAACACTGTGAGTCAGTACTGGCAACCCACAGACATGAGAATGCCCATTCAGATATGTGTTGGTGCTTATTCACGTAGATTAATGTGGTCAGCACAGCAACCATAATTTGAACACCTCTGTTACAGGGGATTACTCTTGAAATACTCCATCCTACCGTATCTGGAAGGTACTGCTAGTTGGCAAGCCATACCAACTCAGCACTGATAAGACACAGCTTTATTAAGTAAGAGACTAGTAAAAACAAGATTGGTAAACCATTTATTGGAATAGGAGGTTTCTTTGGAGGTATCTTTGTATTATAGCAGTGATACTGGCTATTGCGGTTTGCAAATGTAATAGCTCCTAGTGGGCAAGAAGCTTTATAGCTCACAGCACCAACTTTTCTGGGCAATTAAACAAATGTTGGTATTTCAAGCTGGCACAGCATTTGACCGGCAAGCAGAAATTGAGGCGTTAAACAAGGTTGCAGGATAATTTGTCAGGGTTCATTTCTCAGTTACAAAAAGTGGTAAGCAGGATTCTTTACCAATGTTTTGGTTATGTCCTGACAGTACGACGCAATCAGAATCAACCAACTGTATGAACAATCAAAATGGGCTATTCTGTTGGAAGAAATAGAATGCACAGAGGAGGAGATGATGATGTTTGCAGCATTGCAGGTGAGTAGGGGATCCAAGTCTCTTTTTAACCTTCACTATCTTAATATATCTTGGGCCCACAGAAAGTGCTGGAGTCTTCGATAAACAGAGTTTTGTGTTGCGCCATAGTCATTTGGAAGTTAGAACAATTTGTTCTTGCAAGTCTTGGATTGTTTCCCATTCTGCAGAGTTTGCATGAACCTTTTTAGGTAATTTAAAATAGATTTGACTCCTTGCTATGTCTCCTGCAAAAGAATTTGGATTCATTTTCAAAAACAAGTTTGTATCCATCTTTACTTTTTGTTGGCTTTTAAACAAATGACATTAGGTTATAGAGCTCCAAGGATCTGGCCCTGAGCCTCTCAAGCAGCTGGTGGTAATCTCTGGGTTTCCCAAAAATATCTTTCTCTCTTCTGCTTTTTTTTTTTTTTTTGGTGGAAAGGGAGTAGGTGGGGAAAGGGTGCAGGGTGCCATACTTGATGTACAGATAGCATCAGTAAACTCTGTGCTAATCCACAGCAGTGTTTTTAGTGACATTGTTTTAATACGTCTTATTTTGGCCTTTCCCGTCATCTTTAAATAATGGTTGTTTTATTCCATTCTCTAAAGATCTCATGCCGACTTACCTTGCTTTGCTTAAATAAATAGTTTAATTATTATCCCTAGTTTCAGGCATTGATACTGAACAGTCAGCAGAAATCTAAAGTTACCCTAGAACTGGAAAGGGGAAAGTTGCAAATCACTTCAGAATCTCTGTTAATCAAATGCTTTTTTCGTAGTCACCGACTACAGTGGTGCCTCTGAGATAATTTGAAAGATATTTTTCTTTCCACAGTCAAACAAACATTTCTTTGATAAAACTGAGTGGAGTGTGTTCCAGGATTTTACCAAAGATTGTTATACAGTTGGTAGTTTCCTTGCTCAGTTGATCAGAACACGTCATATGGTTAGAGCTATTGATCAGAAAAAAAATGGGGATGTGGGGAGAAGGGATATTGTGAAGATTTTCTTCTGCAAATCTTTCTGATCAATATTTTTAACATATGTCATGGTGCTGTCATCTGCAGAGTGAAGGGATAGTCCATCATGGAATTACACCTTTCATGTTGATGTAAAGGAGCCTAGCTACTCAGGTCCTCTTCTCCATTTTCTGTATACTTGCTATGGGGTTAAAAGAGAGAACCAGAGGTGGATCATCTGGTGGGATAATGTCTTCTGAAGCAGAGGTATAAAATTCTGCATGGAGCAGTGAATATTGCAACAATGATAAGTGTGTAAACAAAGAAGAACGTGTGTATCTGTACCACATTTGCTAATCTTGTGCTTATAAAATACATTTATAATCATTTAAGTGGTCTTCCAGATGCTGTTGAATTAAAGTTGCCATCATCCCAGGCCTTTGGTCCTAACAGATGGGCGGATGCAGATTGGACCCCAATAACAACAGGGCTACAGATTCCCATTTTCTGCTAGAAATAGTGTAATAATTACTGGAATTTAGTTGCCAAGCTTTGAGTATGTCAGATTTTGCTTCCTTATAATCATGCCAACATACACTGGACAGCAGCAAGTAACAAAGGGCATGGGATGCATATTTATTTTATTTTATTCATTTATATCCTGCCTATCTCCAGTAATGGGATTCAGGGCAGCAAGCACCTTATATAAAAACAATACAGATTAAAACTATATGAAGTCATTAATAAAAATACAAATATAAGAGTTATTTAAAAAGCAATTTATAAAGTTAAAGTATTAAAACTCATTCAAAGACAATATACAAACCTTAGAAACAGCACTGCAGAGCCTTAAAAACTCCCTCCCAGGCTTTGTGTAGGCTTTGTGTTCAGGAGAAGCTTATTATGGTCTCGCTCACCCCAGCATCAAGCTCCGGGCTTTCCACAGTTGGTGTGGTTTAACTCACAGTGGTCTTTCTTTGGCTCTTACACTCATTTCTTTAGTGTGACCCTCCTGGTTTTCAACTGCTTTTTTTCCAGTACCACATCAATAAGCTATCAATCATGTCATCAGAAAATCACTTAAACAACAGTGACAAAGAAGTTGATGAAGTTGATGCTGCCCTTTCTGACCTGGAGATTACCCTTGAAGGCGGGAAGACCTCCACAATTTTGGTAAGAAGTGGAAGTGGGTACTTAGACTTGCCCCAAAGAGGCACCCTATCGAAGGTGTGAGATAAACAATGTTGAAAGATGTAGCGGCCAAGCAGTAGTCAGTCAGGCTGGTAGGTTTGGATGTGCAGTTGGAAAGCAGTTCAGTTCCCAGTAGAGAAACCTATTTCTCAGGTGGAAAAGAGCATCCCAAATGCATCTGATTGGCCATTGTGGGAACACGGTGCTGAGTTAGGTAGCACTAGGCCGGTCTTATCCAAGCATCGAGCTCCTTGTATGGTCTTAGGGAGAAGGCAGGCCAGAGAGTTAGTGTGTTAATGGGATTCAGCGTTGAGCCTACTGGTTTCTTCCATTGCCTGACCACCTGCTGAGTTGACAGCTGCAGTACCACTAGCTGTCTATAGTGGTGAGGTACAGACATTCAGCATAGAGCAAGCAGCACCTCTCGCTAGCAAGCGATCATAGTGGCACAAAAGTAATTTATTAAGCATATCTATTGCCTGCTTTCTTAGCCTAGCACAGACAGGGCTTCTTGCCTTTTCCTATTTCTTCTCAGCAACATAAAACTCAAGACTTCAGCTGAGCAGTCTGCGGCAGAACTCACATTTGTCTCAGGCATGGGGCCAGACAAATCAGTGAAAGGAAATTTTAGGAGGCCCTATCCAGGGGTTAAAAAAAAGAACTGCTGAAAGCACACAGTGGATTTATTGACTTGCAGCTTTGCCCATCAAAATAAAATGGAACAAGGCGAGGAATAACCTCCTACAAGATAGTTAGACAAGGTGAGGAGGGTGGGAACAGGTTGACATAAAATTGCCAAGTTGTACAGCCACAATAGAGGATATGGCAAGTCTTATAGGAAGAGGTTCTGAGCAGCTTTCCATCCTGTACAAGACTGGTGTATTAGATAACTTAACCGGGACTCTTTAAAAAATTGCAGCTAATCTCTTCCATGATGTACTTTAAGAGTTTGTTCTTCTTAGAGGATAGGATTTAAATGCAAGCACGTGTTTTCCTTGGATCTCAGCCAGAATGAACCCTGCTCTTTCTGTTGACGTAAAACCTTTGCCCCCTCTGGGTAAGGCTCATCTCAGACATTGAGCACTTGTCCTCTAGAAATGCATGCATATTTGGACAGATGGGGAAAGGAAAATATCTGTCAGCTAAGCAAAGCAAAGCTCTGTGTGCAACTCAGTGGCATTCCTTTATCTGCCTGAGATGGAAGAGCCGTTGAAATCTGTATCCATCCAGTTCTGCAGTTCCAGGGAATGCCCTCATTTAGCTAGCAGTGGCAGGGCCCTCCTGGCCTGGGCTCCTGGTTTCTCAGCAACTGAAAGAGAACAAATGACATGTACTGCCAAAGGAAGGGGAATAGGTTGGAGCTGAGCCCTCAAAGCATGGCTGCAGTTCTTCCCTGCAGAGCAAAATTTTTTTTTTTAAGACAGAGGTGGGGAACTTGTGGCTCTCCTCATGTTGAATGATGGCTCTTCCCATCCTTCAACATAGAATGTGTCAGCTAGGACTGATGGGAGTTGCAATCTAAGAACATCTGATTGACCACCCTTCTTTTAAGTGTGCCTTTTCTTTTAAGGGCAGTAGCTAACAGACATTAATTTATTACTAATTTTATTAAATGGATTTACAACCTACCTTTCTTAGAGGGCTGAGATTCAGGGTGGCTCACAGCACGATTAAAAAGCAGACACAGCTGAAAACATGTTAAAATATAGTTAAACAAATCAGCCAATTAAAATAGCAGCTGAATTAAAAACAAGTAAAAAACACACAGGAGGTGGTGTTGAAGCCCTGTTAAAGATCTCAACAGCCACTCAATTGCCAAAAGCCTACTTGAATGCAAATGTCTTTGTCTATCAGCAGAAGGATAACAGGAAGTAACCAAGCCTCCTTTCAAAGGGAGTTCCCCAACATGGCAGCAACCATATTTTGTATCCTCATGAAACATACATGTAAGAGTGACAGGACTGAGAGAAGAACATCTGATAAATATGGAAGTATATACTGTAAGGCAGGGGTGACTTCTTTGGTTTTGGAATAGTCTGCTGTGCAAAAATTCCCCATGTGTCTAAATTCATCTAAATTTTCCAAAATTGTGTAAAGTTACAGACAAGCAAATTGTACTATAGCAATTTCCTTCTTGATTCAAAAGAATATGAAAAATACACTATTAGATTTTTCAAACATATGAAACAGCGGACAGTCTTCTTTCATGCAGTCTATAGCCAAAATGCCCTCAAGTTTTATTGCCGTAGTATTTTTTTAAGTCAAGCCTTCTCCTCATCCTTAAGCAAGGACATCACCTCTTTGGAAAAAGTTGCAACTATTTTAATCATCTTGAATCACTGTCCCCAAGGTACTTCTGGGCCAGCCTGCCCCTGCCAGTACCAGTTCTGGATCCTGCTGTATGAAATGTTAACAGCTGCTATCTTTTCCACAGGGTGACATCACTTCGATCCCAGAGCTTGCTGATTACATTAAAGTATTTAAGTAAGTACATCTAGGAGTCCAGGGGGTGTGGGGCAAAAATTAGTGAACCTGTACTGATAAAAATTGTAATGCCCTAATGTCTCTTCTAGTGTCTCAGGATTTCCTCAGCTTTCCTTTGAAGCAGTCTCTGGTATATTTATTATTACTAGTACTGCCACCACCACCACTACTATTACTACTACTACTACTACTACTGTTGTTGTTGTTATTTCCCAAGATTGGGACTTAGAGCAGCTCACAATTTAAAAAACAATACAGTTATAAACATACAAAAAGGGAATAATTGAAACAGAATTAAATTAGTTACAGTGTCAAAACAACAGCGCTTAAAACAGTACAACACGCCCAGTGAATAAAAAGGCTTGAGCTTGCTGATGGAAGGAGAACAAGGAGGGACCCATTCTCGCCTCCCCAGGAAGGGAGTTCCAGAGTCTGGGGACAGCCACAAAGAAGGCTTTGTCTTGTATACCCACCAAGCATGCATGCAGTGGTAGTGGGACTGAGAGAAAGGCCTCTCCCAGTGACTGCACCCCCCTGACTGGCTCATACAGGCAGATAGGGTCTGTCAGATAGCCAGGACCTGAACCCTACAGAGCTTTATAGATCATAACCTTAGAAGCAGAATTTTTGCTAGTGTTCTTTAATCACCCAGACCTACAATTTATTTTCAATGTAACTGCTTAGCCATGTACAACATGTCAACCACCCAGCAGTACTACAGAGTATGTGTGAACTAGATCTTCTTGCCAGTAACAGCAGCCAGTAGTCTCTTCTCTAGTCTGCTTCACATATTCTGATAATTCACTTTAAGCAAATAAAGTATTTTTGAAGAGTGTGAGTATGTAACCTGTAGTTGTTCTTTGGTTCTTATATCACTTGCTGATTTGTTCATTGAGGAGTAGACTCTGCAGCAAAATATTTAATGGTTTCCAGATCTAAGGGTATGATTTAACAACAGTGCTGCTCACAGTGAGGGTCCTTGGATTGGTTGTGGTCCCTGAGCCTCCTGCTGCCAGAAAAGAAAGAAAGAGTTGTAGTCTATGGGCATAAGTGTGGTACTGGTCCCTGGCACATTGGAGGAAGAACTACCAGTCTCTCACATTAGATACCTTAAGAAGCTCTGCTTTACGAGGTATTGTTTCAGATATTAAATATTGGTTTGGGTCCTTTCCTACTCCAGAAATCAATAGAGAAGTAAAAAATATTTCCATATTTCTATTCCCGTGGCAGCCTCCTCAGCTCTCGTAGAGTTAGAGAGTGTGTTGCATAGCTTGAAATATTAGTTAAGTACCTTTCTTGGGCTTCAGGACCACATAGATGGATAATAAACATGATTCTAGACAGTTTGCTCTGCTTGAGCTGCCAGAAAATACCAGCTTTAGGCTAGATATGCTATTCTTTAGTCAGATTTATTTTGATTTTTAAAATAAGACTTTTTATTTAGGGGGAAAAAAGGAAGAGTATTATCTTGGATCAGAGTATGTGGAAACTGGAAACAGTTGTGTCTGGACTTTGACTAATGTTTTGGCAGCCTTAGCTGTCTGTTTTCAAAGTTAATACCTACCACACTTAAGGATACGACAGGAATTCTTGAATCAGTACAAAGTCCGGCAGGAAGGATAGGTAGATGGAATAAAAAGCAGCTACTGGCCTGGGAAACGGGGGCTGGTTGTTAGAGCCATAGACAATTCACTAAAAAGCCCCCAAATAACCCTCATCATCATTGCCATGTGTGATAGGAAACTGTTTCTCTCCCTGTTGGCCATTCTTCTTACATTATGAGAGGAGGGGCAGGTTTGACTTCCCGCTTGTTCCTGGGCATTTCCCTTTGCTGTTAAATTCCATTATGCAATCTGAAACTTGCCAGAGCTGCAGTTTTAAAGTGGAAGCCAGTATGGTGTGAAAAGAATATTAGATAAGAACAGGGACCTGTGTTTGATTTCCAACCCTCCATGAGATTTTGAAGGGATGGAATAAATAATCCTATCGCTGATGAAGTAGACTTAAGTCTACGAAAGTTTATGCTACCAACTGCTTTCTCTCAGTCTTAAAAGGTACTAAGATTCCTTTGCATATTGCATATTGCATATTTGCATATCCTGTCTCTATTTAACTTAACCCACAGGGCTTTTGTTGGGATAAAATGGACTCTCCCTCTGTACCCTGTCCTAGAGGACCTTGTTTAGTGTTAAACAGAAAGTAACTTGGAAGAGAAATATGGGAGGCAAATACCTTCATGAAGATTCTGTTGAATCACAAGCACAATATGTGTAGCACTTCCTGTCCTCCAGGAAAAACCTCTCCATATTGATTTATTTGTTGAGGATTTCCTGGACAACTGCAGCAGAGTTTTGGAGCGCATTCTAGGATGTGCAGCCATGTTGCCCAGGGTGCTGGTCAGGTTTTTTAGGGAGGAGGGAGAGTATGTTATCCACTGATGGTTCATATGCGCCAGAGGAAGGTGTGACGGAGGAGAAGGGCGTTGGGATGATACCTACTTGTTTTCTGACTTTTCCCAAAACTGTTGATGACAGTATTCTTCTGCTAGATTTCTATCCCATTTTTCCCCCAAAACTGCCTGAAGATACTATGCAACCAAGATCAAGAGCAGGTACAAATAAAAACACAAAAGGTCATGCTTTTTAAACAACTAAACAAATTGCACAATAGAATTAAACACAATTGAATTAAAATCTGTTTAAAAGCACATCAGAAAGGCCTCCAGAAAAAGTTTGAATTCCTTTTCCTGTGAGATTCTGGGAGTGTCAGTTTACTTTTTAAAAATGTTGCCTTTTCCTGTACTGTTGAACATAAAAATAACTCATATTTCAAAGTTAGAAGTGGACTACTTCTGGCCGCTTTTGACCTTTTTATTTGAGGGGAACAATCTGGGCAGCCCCTGGCAGCCCAGGGCAAAAAAATTAGCCTTTGAATCCACTTGAGTTGCCCACACATGCTTTAAATTGAACTTCCATGGCTTTTTTGCAGCAGGCCTACCCAGTCTATTTTTGATTATGATGTATTTTTAATATACATTTAATTTAATGTATTTTTAATTATGATATATTTGTATTTGAATGGTTTTATGTTTTCAGTGCATTTTAATCATAATGTATTTTAACTGGTGTGCTGGTTTTAAATTGTATTTTAACCTGTTTTGTACCCCACCTCAAGCTTTTGAGGAGAAGCAGGTAACAAATAAAATAACAACAACCCCTCCCTAAACTGCAAACCCCAGGATTCCATAGGATGTTGAAAGTGGAATAATAGCACTATAACAGTATAGTGCAGAAATGGCCAATGACTCTGGAGAGCAGGGTTCGATTCCCCACTCAGCCATGGAAGTCCACTGACTGACCTTCGATGCATCATATACTCTCAGCCCCAGAAAACCCCATGATAGGTTTGCCATAAGCCAGAAACAGCTTGAAGGCACATAACAGCAGGTGATACTCCATCTACTTCACAGGCCAAAGAAGCTGACACTGAAGGGTTATAAACTGTATTGGTGCACTTTCAAAGATACATCTATCTCCTGTTACAAGAGCAAAGAAGAATCCAATGGGACTCCAGCTCACCAAATGAACTTGAGAGGTAAGCCTTTCCCCATTTCTCATCTGGGAATGCATTCATCGTTAATTTGTCCTCCTTTTGTTTTGTTTTTTTGTTTTGTTTTTCATTCTACAACCCTTTGGTTAAGGTGGTAAAAGTGCCTTTGTGCTCACTAATATAGGCAGGCAGGAGGACCCCAGATCCAGAGCAAAGAGAGGAATGTTCTTTTATGCTGGTAGTACAGTATGACCTCTGTGGTGGTTCAGTGAGAACTGTTCCTCCCTTCCTGCGTTGTGTGGGCAGGGAAGGATTTCAGCTTCCTACGTATAAAAGTCCTCAGGGCCATCATGACTAGTGAAGAACTTTGTGCCGCATGAGGAAGAGCTTTTTTTTGAAATTAGGGATTGTGAGAATGTGTAGCCACCCAGACATTGATAGACTACAGTTCCCATGACTCCTAGCCAGTGGTGAGGGATTTGCCATCCGACACCTAACTTGCTACATGCTTTCATTGCATGTTTTAAATGCTTCCTGGGATAGAACTGTGGGGATTAGCATCCTTTTGCCAAACCTTTGAAAATACTGCTTTGGCCGCCAGAAACAAGTCACTGTCCCCATCGCTGTAGCAAGCGCAGCCTCCAAAGAGTGGGATGCTAGAGTTCTAAAGGAAAAACCTTAACCTGTGTTGAAGCAATAAAGGGTATCACGAGGCATTTGCCAATTTAGATTGGTGGGTATATACAGCAGGGCTTTCTCTGTAGCAGCACCTTGGCTGTGGAATTCCCCGCCCAAGGAAGTTAAGCTGGCTCTGTCTCTTTTAAGCTTCCAGCAAGCAGCCAAAACAGTGCTGTTCCACATGGGATTCAGTGTTTAAACTGCCTGTTTCAACTTTTAAGTTGCTTTTAGGAGTTCTGAAAGAGTATTTTAATGTGTTTTAAAAATGCTTTCGTCTTTGGGTTGTTTTAATAGATTATTATTTGTTCATCGCCTCAGAAGCCCTTGTGGGCTAGGAGGCGATGCAGAAATACTATAAATAAACAATACCAGGCTTTGTGCTCCTCGGCACATATCCTGGGAAGAAGCAAAAGAAATCAAGCAGGATCTGGATTTAAGCAGTGGAAAGGTTTTAGAGAACACAGATAAAATCAAAATGTTTAAAGAACTCAGTTGACACACAAGTGCATAAGATGTAAATAATGCTATTTTATCACCCAATAGAATTTCCTTTCTTCAGGCATTTGCTGCCTCCTACTTCAGTTGCCCCCAGCATGTATGCACATACTGCTTTATTCAAATAGGATCTGCAAGGAATTTATGCTGCATCTGACATTCCTAAGAGTTCCAGCTCTGCTTGTATTCAGCAGTAAAATATTCCAGCTTGAAGGGTTGTGAAACAACAGCCGCTACTCACATCCTTTTTTCTTCCTTTTTTTTTTTTTCCCTTCTAAGCCTTTGAGACAGAAGTGGAGAGACTGCCAGATGACCTCAGCTTATAGCTACGAGGATGTGAGCTGGGGAAGGAAAGCATGGAATACCTTTTTGGGAGCTTTTTTAAATAGAGCTACTGCTGACTGGATTTTAAAAGAATTCTGCAGGAGGAGCTGAAATAAGGCTACAGTTGCTTCCAAGAAAATGAGTTCCTTTTTAATTAACGAAATTATTGCCTTCTGTAGAGTCTTGCACTAAAAAGCTTATATTTACAGTTCTCAGAGATGTGCATATTCATTCATACCACACTACAGATCCAGCCACACAAGAGAATTTTTTTCTTCAATTCAGTAGCCACCAAAAAGATTTTAAATTAGATGGGGGAGATACCTCAAGTGGACAACAAATGGAACAGTCACATTGCCCCGTCTTTGTGTTTCTTGGAGATTTGTTAGATGAATCCATAAAACTGGACCCACTGAAACCATTAGGACTGACTAAACCAGACAATATATTTAAAATCCCAATGCCTTTGGTGAGACCTCTCACAGTGAACAGTGTCAGCCACTGGTGTGGTCTTAGGCAATGTTGTTTGTTCTCTACATCTTTACTCAAACTCCTGAAATACAAAGTGAAAGGAATCAACATAAATGTTCAAGCTGTGTCTTGGGTTGTATTTTTGCATGAGTGGTACTTTTCTCATTCTGTGATGAAATGGCTGACGGAGGGAAACTTTTGATTCTTCTATGAGCTAATTACAGGTTGAATTATTTTTCTCACTTCTCAGAACATAAGAAAAATCAGACTAGTTGCTTTGAGTGGTTTGCCTGCGGAATACAAAACCTTATAGCATCTAATCTGTGCTACTGACTTACCATTTGACACAACTGAGTTCTGGCAGGTTCTTTTAAGCAAAACAAATAGCAGCAGTTTAGATTACAGGCAGAGTTTTTCACATTTTAGACAAAAATGGGGAGGGGGGAAAGCAAGGAAACCCATAGCAGAATAAAGTTTTCAGATAGACCCAGGCACCCATTAACTCACCACAGCATCTATTTTACAGATTAGCCAATACAGGCTTCTCTTCCCAGGTGGTGCTGGTACATATTAACAAAAGGCCATGGTTATGTCAGCCTGCCCTGCTTGTAAAGCAGTCTCTGTGACTTGACTAAAAAGGCAGGTCCCAAGAATTGAGACTTACTAGGAAGAAGAAATCTCTAGCATTGCTTTTGTGGATATAGTTCATTTTATCAGATGCAAGACTGTGTCCATAAAAGCTTAAACTAGAAATTAGTTCCTAATTAGTCTAGAACTCCCCAGCTATGGATGAGTCCTTGTAAGTCTTTCCTGGAAATGTCAGAAATTTGGACTGATTACCATACAGATAGCATCATGGATGAGGAGGGAAGGAGGTAGCTTTCCCAGGCTCTGCAGATCTTAACAACTGTTTCCCTCCCTCCCCCATCCTATCTAAGTATCACTGCTTCTGGGTCCAGGTGGAGATCTGGGCATGAGTCATTCCATCCCTGAACTCTCCTGTTCTTGCCCCTGTGCTTTGCCATAAAGATTTCTGGTTAACAATTGACCAAAGACAGGTTTTTTTCCCTATACAGTGCAGTCACACACTGCATGAACTGCCAAAGATTTATGCAAAGGATAAAATTTAACATAATTTCTCACAGGATGTGAAGTGACGCCGGATGTCAACATCTCTGGCCAGAAGTTCAACATAAAACTCTTGATCCCAGTTGCTGAGGGCATGAATGAAATTTGGCTCCGTTGTGATAACGTAAGTTTAAATGGGATCTGGCTCCCCCACATGTGTTCAGTTGTGCAGAGGAAGTTGCGGGTGGGCATTGCAGACCTCTCCTGGGACCTTCACAAATGTGAGACTACCTGTGCACATTTTAATTGTGAAGTGCTGAAGTGAAACAGAAGACTATAGTAAAAAGAATAGTTTTCTTCCAATCTGTCACCTCCCTAGAGGGCCTGTTGCATATGTTCTGCCTTGGACCCAAGCCAGAGCTTTCACTAAACATTTAGGGAAAAGGGGATGATGATGATGATGATGATGATGATGATGATGATGATGATGATGATGATTTTCTGCCCCTCTGGAGCTTCATGTAGGACCCCAGAGCTCCTCACAATATAACAAAAACAATGGCTCGTCCAGACAACAAACAGTGTTCTGAGGATCAGGTGGCATCAGAAGCAGATCTGCACAGAATGATTTTTTTGTAGATTTGGAGGAAAGCCCTTAAACAGGCCTGCTACCTATGGGAATTCTAAGAAAATGGAGGCCACCAGCAGGAAGGACCTGTTCCTCTGTGTACACCAGATGTGTCTGGAGGATGGCTGGTTATCAGTCTCCCACAGGCCATCTTATCAGGCAGATTTGGGAGAAAAAAGTGTCCTGAGTTGTAAATCAAACAGAGTGTGAAAGATTGACAACTAGCACTTCTGTAGTAGTAACAGCTGTTGCTGTTGTTGTTACTAACTTTATACCCTGCCCTTTTCCCAAAACCAGGACATAAGGCAGCTTACAAATTAAAATAAGTACAGTATCATTTAAAACATAAAACATATCAACATTAAAATTAAATTAAACTGTAATATTATTGTTATTATTATTATCATCAAAGCAGCTTACAACAAATTGAGAACATACTGTTAAAAATCCACAAGATGCAAAATCTAAAATGAGAAACAATTAAATAAAAATAAATAAATAAAAATAAATAAATAAATAAAAAATTAAAACATATATAATTAAAACACACACACACACAAGCACAACCACAGGATGCAATACATTATGTTGGTGGGATAGGCCTTATATAATGAATTGTCAAATACCAGTCTAGGCAGGAAAGCCTTCACTTACCTACAGAAGAATACCAGAGAGAGTGCAGCCTATCTTTTCTGGGAGGGTAGTTCCAGAGCCTGAAGGCAGTCACTGAGAAGGCCCTCTCCCTTGTGTGCCCCAGATGTACCTATGAGGGTGGTAGGATGAAGAGAAGGGTCTGTAATTATAATTAACAACAACAACAACAATAATAATAATAAAAATTATTTCTATCCGCCTCTCCCCATGGATTGAGGCGGCAAACAACAAGAATACATTAATTACATTAAAAAACATTAAAAAAACATACCCAATCCTCCCCACCCACCAACCCACCTAAAACCAACCCCCTAAAACACACAACAATTAACAACAATCAACTGACTATTAAAAGAACAGCAAGACAGTTGGTGGGAGGCAGTGGAAGTACTAGTCTGGGAAGGCCTGTCGGAAGAGAGCAGTCTTGACTGCTTTTTTAAAGCAGTCAAGACTGGTAATATGCGGGGTCTCCTCCAGCAGGCCATTCCATAACTTGGGAGCGATAGAAGAGAAGGTCCTCTGGGTAACCACAGCCAACCTAGTTCTGACTAGCTGCAGTAAATTCCTCCTAGAGGACCTTAATGTGCGGGGTGGACTTAATCCACAGACATTTACAAATTTTGCCAGAGCGTTACCCTTTTCCATTCTTTTTCAAAATTTTGAACTGTTTTGTTCTTGAGGGAGTTAGCTAATTTTTCAGTCTCTACATGTCTGACATTTTTATTTTCCATTCATCTAATTGAATATCTGTTTTATCTTTCCAATGTTGTACATACGTCAGCCGTGGTGCTGTAATTGAATACAATAATATCTTCAGTTGTTTTCTAATCTCCTGTTTCTGACCTAATACATATTCAATAAATAAAATTCTGGTACCATTTCAAAATTAACTTTGGAAATTTTTTTGAATTTCATCATGAATTCCCTTCCAAAATTTCTTAGCCTTAGAACAAGTTCACCACATATGAAAAAAAAAGTCCTCATCGTGTCCCCACCTTGCCAACACTTCACATTTCCGTTTTTGGCTATTTTTTGAAGTCTTTCTGGAGTCATATACCACCTGTGTAACATTTTATAATAATTTTCTCTTAAATGTAAATTTGGAGAGAATTTTATGTCTGTTTTCCATACTTTCTGTACTTTTTCCCATGCCTCTAACTTGATTGGACAACCCTATATTTTGGACCCACTTAATCATTTACTCTTTTATTGACTCAGATTCAAAGTCCCTTTTTAATAATTTATAAAACTTCAAGATTCTCTTCTATGACTCCCATGTTTCTGCATGTCAGCTCAGCTATTCTCAACTGGAGCCTATGATGAGAAACAGAGGCTGGGAAGCACAAGATGTTGTACCAGAAGCCAGCTCTACCAGATACTGTAGTCAAAGGCAGGGTGGTTATTTTGGGCAGGAGCTGTTAATAGCGTAACCTCTCACTTTGGTCCTTATTCTGTATGCTTCTGGGCAGCTTTCATATTTTGAAAACCAATAATAACTGGAAAAGCTGATGCTTCAAATAATCATACTGCACTCTGGATTTCTACATACATACGTACGAATATATGTGAAGCAGCAAGTTGCCAATTAAAATTGCATTACAGCCATGGATGATCCTAGGCAGCCTTAACCAAGCCCACTTTTATACTCTCTGCTGTCTGCAGTATCCGGCCGATGATGATGATGATGATGATATTAATATTCTTTGTTCTTCGTCGTCGTCTCTGTGCCTCACACACTGGGAGGTTTCACGCATGCGCGATAGTGTTCAGAAGATTCTATAGCTAAGCAGATTGGCGGGAACCCCTCTCCCATGCCGGTACTGAGCATGCTCAGCCCGCCAAGCCAGTGGTCTCTCCTGAGGTCTTTTTAGTCTGCCCTAGCGTCTTTTTGGCTTGTATTTCGGATTGATTGCTTGATATTTGGACTTTGGATTTCGGTTTTTGACTTCGGCTTGTGGCTTTTCGGACTTGATTTTTCTGGGCTTCTTCGAACCCCTCCTTTTTGACCTTCTTTGATCTTCTTCACTGCTCCTCTCTGTGAGTTTCCCCCCTTGGACTTCCATTCTCCTCTTCTTCGACCTTTCTATATCTACTCTTTTCAAGACTTGTGTCACTTGTGGTCGTAAGGTTGCTCTGTCGGATGGGCACAAAGAGTGTCTCTTCTGCCTTAGGGAGACCCATAACGTGAAGGCCTGCCGTATTTGTCAGGACTTCACTGCCCAGACTCTGCGGAATCAATCATCCCGCCTAAAATCCCACTGCTGGGAAGAGTCTCTACGGGCAAGGGAACAAGTGGCTGGAGAAACCATAAAGTCTTCCCGCCCTTCTCCGTCAGCACGACCTTCCACCACACCCTCCTTGGTGCCGGCGGCTGCCGCACCAAAGACAACGACGGTACCGGGCTTGGGACCATCCTCTCAGCCTCCGATATTGGCCCTGCCGCGCATACTGAAGATCTCGGCGGGCGCGTCAACATCCAAGGAGGCACCTGCGGGCTCGCGGGTAGCCAAGTCCTCCAGGCCGCTCACTGCCACTCAACGCAAGTGGCCTCCTCAGGATGCATCGAAGGAGAGAGAGAAAGAGAAAAAGAAGAAGGAGAAGAGGGGTTCGCCCTCTAAGAGGATCTGTCCTCAGACACCTCCTCAAACCCAACAACCTGAGGATGTTATTGAGGAGACGGAACCGCCAGAAAACTTTGAGCTGTCTGATGAGGACCAGACCGCTGGCTCGGCTGTGCTTTCGGGCCCGCCAGTACTCTCTGCCGCAGTAGCTCTGCCTGGTCACCCAGCCGGGATGGCCCGCCTGGAGACCATTCCAACAACTCCTTGGGCCTCATCTTGCCGTTGGGCCGCTCCTGGGAGAAGCGAGTCTTGTTCCCCGGAATGCCAAAAGAGGTATCGATCCCTGCGGCAGCAGGGGGCCTATCCAGAGTGGGCCTTGTCTTGGCTCCCGGTAGACTCGCCCTTCTTGTCCGCTTCTCATATTGTGAGATGCGGCTGGGAACATCTCTGGCATGAACATCCGGCCTCGTACCATTCCTGTTCTCCAGCATATAGGGATTGGTACCACCCAGAAATGAGGCACTGGTCATCATATCGCCAGTCGCGATCTCCATCCTGCGGCCGGTACCATCCGAGATACCGACGTTCACCCTCACGCTCGTCCTCAAGGTCCTCATACTATGGGAGATCCTGGGAACGCTCGCCCCGTTACCGGGCTGTGTCACCACCTCCGAGAGTTACTGCGACTGTGTCTCGTCCACTTTCGGAGGCCCTCCCGGCGCAGACCTCAGCTCCCGCTCTGACATCCACCCAGGCAATTCAACATCCAGTGCCTGCGGTGCTACCAATTGTCGTGGCTGTGGTATCTCAGCCTCCAGCTACTCCACCAGTACCAACCGCAACGTCGACGACAGTAACTGTGCCAACGGAGCCTATGTCATTGCCACCTCAGCAGCTGTTGGCGGAAAGGTCTCCATCCAGATCGTCCCAGTCATATGAGATGGAATCGGAGTCTGGGGAATCATCACCGGGCTCTCACGAGTCTCCGGACCCCACACTGGATTCGGCACTGGAAGATATAAAACAGTTCTCCGACATCCTCCTTCAGATGGCGATGGCGCTCGGGCTGGATGTCTCAGAACCAGCTCCATCTGTCTAAGACCCGGTGTTCTCTTACGTTGACACCTGTCTGCCGTATACAGCACCGTTGCCATTTTTACCAGCGTTGCAGGAGGTCATAAAGCATCCTTGGGCCCAGCCGGCGTCAGCACAGCCCATCCCACATCGTCTGGAGCACCTCTACCGCACACAACAGAAGGATGTTGAGTACTTGTTTAGTCACCCAGTGCCGAACTCGATTGTCGTCGAGTCCTCCCAGACTAAGGGTGGTAGGAGACCGCACACCACTCTGTCGGATTGAGAGGGTCGCTGTTTGGTTACCTTTGGCAGGCGATTCTACCCCACCTCATCGCTTATTGCCAGAGTATCCAATATGCAAACCTGCCTCTCCGCCTACCAGAGGAACCTTGACAGGTTCTACCCACTCTTGGCACACCTCCCTGAGTGCTATGCGATTCTTTAATCAGTTGGTAGTGCTCGCCAACCAACAGATCCTGTCGTCTAGACACTCGACGGAGGTAGCGGCTCAAGTGATGGTAGGCTCAGTTGCCCTCCAACGCTTCGCGTGGCTGAGATCGGCGGGCCTACAAGAGGACAGCCGAAAATGGACTGAGGACCTTCCTTTTGACGGCCAGTGTTTGTTCCACACCACCACTGACAAGGCAATGGATCATTTAGTCAAAGCCCGCCTCACAGCGAAGAAAATGGAAATCCACCAGCCGACTCAGCCCCGCCATACCTTTGGCTCTCGGTCATCCTGGCGCCGATCCTTGTCATTGACATACCAGCCTTGCTGGCTGCGCTCGGCCCCTTCTCGGCTGTCAACCTCATCCTCGACTCGGAGACCTCTTCGAGGACACTGATCCTCCTCAAGAAGTCTTCCTCCGGGGCGAAATCCCGGTTTTGACCGCCTTCACGGGCCACCACCACAGCCACTGTTCAGCCTGCCTGCCACCTTCGTAGATTAGCCGAGCCTGGCCCGACATCTCGCCGAATGGCATCAGATCATGACAGACTGTTGGGTTCTTTCCATCATCCGTCTTGGTTATGCCATAGAGTTTCAAGATATACCACCGTGAGGCATCTACTATTCCACCCTGGCCAGCTTGGCTCTACTAGAGGAGATCCGGTCCCTACTGCACAAAGGGGCTATAGAACAGCTCCCGCCCTTGACCAGTACCACCGGCTTCTTCTCCTGGTACTTTACAGTACCGAAATCGGACGGTACCCTGCGGCCAATCCTGGACCTCAGAGGGGTGAGCTCTTACATCTGCCCCAAGAGGTTCAAGGTTCAAGATGGTCACGCTGTCTTCAATCCTGCCCTTCCTTCGACAGTGGGACTGGTTTGCCTCTATCGATTTACACGACACCTGCTTTCACATTGCCATTCACCCGCGGCACGGACAATACCTACAGTTCGCGGTTGACGGTACCTGTTACCAGTACAGGGTGCTACCGTTCGGACTCTCCACCACGCCCAGGGTCTTCACCTGTGGTGTCCTACCTGCGGACGAAGGGCATTCTGATCTACCCTTACTTGGACGACTGGCTGTTAGTAGTGTCCTGCAGGCAAAAACTATGCAGGAACATTCATCATACTCTCTCTCTTTTGTCCCACCTTGGCCTCCGGGTCAGCCCAAAGAAGTCGCACCTCGAGCCGGCGAGGGTTCTCGTCTTCATCAGAGCAACCTTGGACTCAGTATCTGCCAGGGCATATCTGCCTGTGGAGCGGGCACGCACTCTCCGTCGGGCCGCATCCACCGCTCTCAATGCCCCAGTGATATCGGCGAGAAGGATCCAGCAGCTTCTCGGGTACATGGCCTCGACCACGTTCGTCACTTACCTATCTCGTCTCCGTGCCCGCCCACTCCAGCACTAGTTTGTCAGAACCTTCGATCCACTCCTGGATGACCAGAGGTGCCTCCTGCGGATTCCTCGACAGGTGCATCACTCCTTTCTCTGGTGACTCCTCGGATCATAGTAACAACGGACACCTCCCTCTTCGGATGGGGAGCGCACTGCGTCGACCTCAGAGTGCAAGGGCACCGGATCGACGAAGAGACCCACTTGCACGTCAACACCCTTGTCGGCGACAGGCGGAGGCCAAGCAGACGCGGGGCGAGCGGCTGGAGCTGACAGCGTTTATTGGCAGTCAGTAAACAGAGGGTTACAGCCCCCCCACAGGCAAGCCCCAGCACAAACATAAATCAGTCTCAAAGCAAAGGCTAAGTCCCAAAGTAAATGCAGGCTACTTCCTAAAGCAAAGAAAGGGTTACTTCACCCAAGCAAAGACAAAGTGTTCGTCCGCCAGGGAGGCTGGACGCGGTCGCTGGAGGGAGGGGCTGGATCTGGACACCGGCAGAGGAGGACGCGGAAGACCGACAGTTGTTGCTCCGTGGTCCTCCCCTCCCGGCGCCCGTCCTAAGTAGCTCCCTGGCCCAGCAGCGACCAATCAGGTCTGGGCTCACAGCTGAGAGCCCTCAGCCTGCCGCCTGGCCTCACAGCTGAGAGCTCTCAGCCCACAGCTGCTTCTCCAGCAGCTGCCGGGACCGGCGGACTGCCTCTTTCCCCTGTCGCCATTGCCGGAACGTGGGAGGAGGGGCAGCAATCTCCTCTGAATCGGAGCCGCGGGGGGGTGGAGCCCCCGGACTGAAGCCGGGGCCTGCCCTCCCCGGCGAGCCTGCAGGCGCCCCGCCTGCCGAGGCGAGCCCCAGGCCGGCCCCAGCACCACTAAAGGGCCTGTCTGCGTCGGCAACCTGTTCTTACCCACCTCTTCCCAAGGCTTGAGGTGGGGTACAACATGAACTAAAATACAACTAAAAATACATCATAAGTTAAAATATGCTAAAAATAGATAAGACAATTTAGAATACAAATTCAAATATCATAATTAAAAAACATCATTATTAAAATGCATTATAGTTAAAGATAGACTGGGTAGGCCTGATAGGTCTTTAGCACTTTTTAAAATTCATTTTGCTGTCTAATCTCTTCTAGCAGGTCATTCCACAGTCAGGGGGTGGTTGGTGAGAAGGTCCTCATGGCCTAACTTTGGAGGGCTGTAATAATTCACAAGCTTGATATTTGGGTTCACCATTAATTTGGATCAACATATGATTCAAGGATAATATGAATGAAACACATACCTTTCTGACTTGCAAGTAGTCACATACTGTATATCCTAAAGAACTACTTTGTAAAAGACTGGAGAAGTTATAACTCCAAAAATGAACTTGGAATACATTGACCAATAATTGTAAAGGATTTTGTTACATCTGTAATGATTTTATATCTTGTTTTTCCTTTTTTATCTTTTTTGTGGAAAGGAATAAAGAAACCATAATGAAGCACATGCCGCAATCTCAGTTCTTGCATGTGTAAATTGTGCAAGATAAGCCCTTTTGTCTCCTGCCATGTGATTAATTTTGCTCTATAAACATTTTTTGTTAAGCCTTTGGTGTGTTTTACAGTGTGTTTTTCCCAAGATTTTCAGGTTTTGGGGTTTCTCTAATTATTGAAAATAGGATGAAGTAAAACAGAGAATCTGTCCCAAGGAGTTACTCATTTTTTCTTTTCAAATTTTCAGGAAAAACAGTATGCGCACTGGATGGCAGCTTGCCGGCTAGCCTCCAAGGGCAAAACCATGGCAGACAGTTCATACAACTTGGAAGTTCAGAACATCTTGTCATTTCTGAAAATGCAGCATCTGAACCCAGATCCTCAGATAATTAATGAGCAGATCACAACAGACATCAATCCTGAGTGTTTGGTTTCCCCAAGATACCTTAAAAAGTACAAGAACAAGCAGGTACTTAATTTGTAGTCATATTTGGCTGGAGGGTGGGGATCTTGAACATGAGTGTCAGTGTTCTGCCAAATGGGCAGTTTAGGGGTGGACAAGGATGAGCAAGCGAAAGGTTCATGACAACAATGCAGAAGCTCTTGGAGTGGTCGAAGCTACTGATCTTGATGGAGAGATTTTAACTGGCTGTATACAGGGTTGCATTCTGCATGAGGGACCAAGTCCATCTGAAAATGCTTCTAGATTTATCTCTGATTGTAAAAAGACAGGTGGGGCAGTTAGCAGCAGTGCCTGTTACCAACTTCAGTTGGTATATCAGCTGCACCTGTATCTAAGAAAATGCGCCTATCCTCCGGGACTGGATTGCTATAATGCTCTACTGTATACAGCAATCGCCCCTTATCTGTAGGGCATACGATGTAAGATTCTCTGTGGATACCTGAAACCTTGGATAGTACCAAACCCTCTAGCTTTAAAGGGGCCACAGAGAGGCTTCATACTGTCCAGTAGTATGAAGACTTTTTGTGGTCCCTGTGAAGCTAGAGGGCTGCTTCTGGTAACGTCAGGGCCACTGAAACCATGGAAAGCAACAACACAGATAAGGGGGGATTACTGCTTTCAAAAGCACAGTTGCCAGTTCTTCCAGCACTGAGCCTGGTGGGTGCTTATTTCTTCCTGCATTATCTTTCCTGCAGCAGACTGACCTGGCCTGTGTAGCACTTTTGCATCTTTCTTCCAGAAAGCAAGGTGCTGATTAAAAAAAAGAAGAAACCCAAACACTATCTCCCAGCAAAGTGTAGTCCATGACCTTCTGTTGCTCCCGCATATGGCTTTTAAAAGTACCTCTGCCCAATGAAAGACAATAAAGTTCCTTCTGTTCCTTCAGTTGATAATGCTGAATTGTGACTTTGATCTTCTAGGATCAGTCATCTGAAGCTGCAGAGTCAACAGTTTTACTTCTTTTGTTCAAGGTTTTCATTGTTCAGAAAACCAAACTTGGCCATTACCTGAATGTGTGGGAAGAGGAATTTCTGAAAAGTCATTTAGGCGCTGCATTCAACTGTTATATCTGTGTAATTCCATTCAGATACAATTGGCTGCAGTGGGCACTGGGAAAAACAAGTGGCCAAAAGTAGAAATAAGTAATTTCTACCTATTTCTTAGGTTTAGAAGGAAAACAGTACTGACAGAATTAACTAACACCATACGCATGGCCCTGCATTACAAACTCTGACGTTGTAGCATTTTATGCCACAATAGCCAAAAGACATAGTGCAGTCGTGTATTATTTTGTTAATATTTTTGTATGCTACCTCAAAAGGAGAGCCCCCTCTTGCGGCTGCCTTCCAAAAATGGACAAGCACAGATTGGAGCAGTAAAACAATAAACTTACAAAGTGAATCCTTGATAAAAACAAGGGGAAAAATATAAAACCTGTTGTTCAGTAAAATACAAAACACCAGTAAATATCTAGACACCAGTAGCTAAAGCCATCTCAGTTTGGCAGTCCATAAAGTGTCAGACTTAATGAACAACTGAGAGAATAAGTGCATCTTGAGAGCTCTTCTGAAGGCCTGTAATGACAGAGTCTGGCACACACCCATTGGCAACGTGTTCCATAGCCATGGGGCAGAGTGGACAGCCCCACTTCCTACCTCTTGGCAGCCTGATTGTCCTCAGCAGTGGCAAGTGAGCAGGCTCCAACAGCTCACTTCAGTGTGCAGGCAAGCTAAGACATGTGAAATGGGCCATCCAGTAACTGTGGCTCCAAACTGTTTAAGGTTTTAAAGGTTAAAGATTTACACTTGGCTTAAAAAAATATGGGCCATCACTGCAGCTTGTGCACTGTAGATGTCAGAAGATCTGATGACCAGGAATATAGCTAAAGTTTCTGAACCTTTTGCAAAGGCAGCCCTGATAAAGCAAGTTTCTGAATATCAGTGGTGCGTAAGTAACTGCTAAAGCGCACATACCTTCTGATGCAACTTCCCAGGTATCTGTTGGATGGGGCTCATGGTATTTGGGCTAAAATTCTGTCAGGGTGCAACGCTAGAGTAAAAACAGTTGTAGAAGTCGTTCTGAGACATTGTGTAAAGGCAGTCCCTAGTATAGTTAGTTGTTTTGCCTGCACGTACACACAATTCATCTCTCATGTTTGCATTGGTGAGTGGGGAGGTGTTCAGCCCATGTGCAACCAGTGAGCTCCAGGCCTTGGCCCTCGTTGCACAGCTGTGGCATCCAACATACCTTCACAGGTGTACATTTATGCTGTGCTAAAAACTGTAGGATTTTGATTTTACTGTTCCTTCTCCCCTCCCTTGGCTCAAGGACCCAGAACTTTATTGCTTTAAAAATCAGGATGTGGTTAGCATGCGTGAGGATGAGGTAAGGCAAGATTAGTACTCAGACAGAACAGCAGCAGTTTTTGAAAATGATTGTTCGGCAGATCTTTAGAGGCATAGTCAATTGCAGAAGGAGTTTGCTGCTGTACTTTAATTGCAGTGCCATTGTTTGGACCCCAAATACTGGGGAGGGGCTGCCATCAAAAGTAGTGGGGAGGATGAAATCTTTTACAAGCAGAATGTGAGTTTCCTGGCAGTGGAGCTTCCCTTTTTATGACCATCATTAATTCTTTGGAGAGTGTTGCATCCAGCACAACAGACAGAGGTTGTGCACGTTAACAAAATGGTTAATTTCTGAAGCAATGAAAGTTTGGTCATGCAAGATGGCTGAGGACTGAATAAAAAGCATTCCAAATTATTTGAAATGACTTGTGGTTAATGCCAGGTGATGGTGGAAGAGGTAGAGAAGGAGAAGGCAAATGTTCCTGGCTGCCAGAGCATCCTTTGATGGGAAAAGGAATTCAAACAGAGAAGTTGGTGTGCTTTCATTTAGTAACCATTCTCATAGCTATAGGTCAGGGAGGCTATGTTGCCACAGACCTAATAATTGCAGAGGATCACATGACACGGGGGGGCTGTGTGGTGGAATGAAGGAAATGCTGCCTTTGTGGAATTTGCAGAATGCAGGGGAGTACACAGAGGGCAGCAAAAGCTGTTATGGCTTCTGAAGTAGCAGCCCGTCAGAAGTAGGAATATGCAGCATCTGTAGACCAGCTGAGATAAATCTCATCACATGTTCCGGCCTGTCTTAAGCCAGGAAATCACACTTGTTTCTTCACACTTCACAATCAGAACCCATGTCCTGTGATCAAAAGAGATAGTGAGCTCCAAAGAGTGGCTCTCCCCATTGGTTCTTGTAGCACAGTGCTGTCTGCTTATGGACAGCCGGAGTCCCCCAGGGTCACCTGGCAGAGGCCGTTCCTAGCCTGCAAATTATTTTTTTGCATGGAAAAGCTACCTGGGATTGGACATTAGTCTTGCAGGTGGTACCTTAATTAAATATATGCTTTGCTTCCTACTAGGGGGAATCAAACATAGGGATGGAGAAAGGGCAGTCTGTGGGTCTTCAAAGTTCAGACCCCTCCCAAATTTAATTGGGGAGGTTAATTTTTACCCCCAAAATAACCTAAAAATGCTTCAAAAAGCAACAGTTTGATTCTTATACTCCATCCACCCAAGAACTCCTTCCACCTTAGAATACCATGACTAAAAAAAAAAAAAAAAGAGCCAGAAACAGAAATAAAAATGGGATTGTATCTCTTCCATTCTCACTGGGCACAAAGTTTTATGATGGCATAAGGTTTCATAGACGGAAGTCCATTTCACTGAATACACGAAGTAATGTCCTAAGCTACTTAACTTGCCAATATCAGGGGTGTTTGTGTTGTCAACAACACTGTTTTGTGAGTGGTCCTGGTAGTGATTTTACATACATTTAAGCTGTAACTCAGTTGTCACAGCTGCATATTTTGTACTTGATTTCGCTCTGAGCTCACTGCTTATAATGCCTCCCTACCATATGTTTATTATTATTTTTTTATTTATTTATGTCGCTTATGGAAGACCATTGTGGTGTAGTGATTTGAGCATCAGACCATGATCATCATGGAGGGTTTGATTCCCTGCTTGGCCATGGAAATCCACTGGGTGACCTTGGGTGCATCACATCCTCTCAGAGCTCCCAAAACCCATGATAGGTTGCCCTGGGGTCTTCGTAAGTCAGAAGCTATTAAAAGGCAGCAATACCATGTCACTTGTGTATGTTGCATTCTACAGAGAACAGGTCTAATGGATCTCTGTGAAGGTGGCTTACAATAAAATAGGCACAGCAGAGGGAGGGAGACAGTGGCGCTGTGGGCAGACTGGAGGGGGAAATGGGATTATTTTAATTACGCAAATTTTGGTATGGAGGTAAGTTGTGATAAAGTATAGAAATGGGAGTGTAGCTGGCAAGGCACAGTCTAGAGGTTGCATGCAGCTTCTCTAAAGCATCCTTTTAAAAAAGTCTAAAAATTGCCTACATTGCCCCCCAGTTTAATGATTTGCACTTATTTCTATATCCCATGACCTTCCATCCTGCATAAAAACTAAAGATAATTGTCTGAAAATTAGGTAGATCACAAATGGAGGTGGACAAGTTAAAACTGGAAATAAAAAAATTGTTGAATGCCTCGGTGTGGCTTACTGGAGGGTGTCCCTTTGGATGACTGAGGATGTATATGAATCAGGGTGGGGAAAGTGGAAGAGCGGCAGTCACCACAGAGAACGTGTTGGGGTGTGAGTCCCAAGAGGGGGCGATAGGCAAGAGCACAGAGTGTTGTGAAGGTGGGGACCAGAAACACTTGCAGGAGTCAGGAGCAGAGAAGAGGCCAGCTGGCAGAGTGGTTAAAGGGAAGGGCACGTGTGGTCAAAGCAAAGCAGAAGCTGGAAAAATAAAATGCCTCTAAAGGGCCACAAGACTTTCTCTTTGTGTGTTTTTATTTTGTTGCTATAACACAGCCCCACCTCATTTGAAAGAATGAGTAGTTATGCTTCATTTACTCTGCAATATCTTTTGTCTTACATTTCAGGAAATGCAAGAAACATAGTTCAACTGAAGCTCATTTTTTTAATTAAAAAAACCCTTTTCCCCGTTCTGCATTTTTATCTTCATTTGCTGATTTTTTAAATTCCCCTTCCCATAGTTCAGTCAGCATGCAACTAAAAGATTGTCTAAGGAAAACTGGGGCATCAAGATACTGGCCATTTCCACACTGGATTGTTACAGCGTTTTGATTCTACATTCAACATCCTAAGGAATGCTGGGGTTTGCAGTTCTGGGAGGGGCTGGCTGGCCCCTCCTGGAACTGCAAACCTCAGGATTCCATAGGATGTTGAATGTGGAATCAAAGTGCTATAACAGTCATAGAATCATAGAATCATAGAAATTCAGAGTTGGAAGAGACCACACAGGCCATCCAGTCCAACCCCCTGCCATGCAGGAACACCCTCAAATCAATCCCGACAGATGGCCATCAAGCAGTCTAGTGTGGAAATGACCACTGTGGACTGTTGAAAAAGGAAGTCCAGATGCTTCTGCCAACACTCGGCATACAGGCCTCGCTGTGCTCGCTTTTTGCTCCATTTTTCATGCTCCTTTTCATTTCTTGCTGCTTTTCTCCCCAGAACAGTTGTGTGGAAAGTTTTGGGTCCATTTGCTTGTTTTTGTTTTATTTTAAATTATTTGAACTATTGTTCTCGCTGATAATTTGCACATTTTTCCTCCTTTTGACTTGTTTGCCATATTTCTGATTGCCTTTTTTTTCTGCTTCCTTTTCTTTCCTTCGCATTTGCCCTTCTGCAGCCAGGCTATGTAAGAGACTTGGTAAGTGACAGTAAACATGAAATAAACAAACAAGACTTTGCCATTTTGTGAATAAATGTTGAAAGAAGGGCAGAGATGCATGCCAAGAAATGGGGTGTGGCCTTGAGACCTGGATGCTTTGGTGTGATTTTTTTTTTTTCTGTCAAGAAATAATGAAATCAGCAGCATCTCAGGGGCTAGTGTGTGTTGTTTTGTGGTTCCTTCTTTGCTTTTCTGGTACTAACATCAGGAACTTTTTCACTCAGAATGGTTGAGTTAAAGATGTCGCTGCTACAGGTTGTGAATGCTGTGGCCCTGCAGAATTTCAGAGGGTATGAGAGACAACTGATAACTCCAGTAACAAAATGCAGCCTCTACATTCAGAGGTTGCTGGAGGACAAATAAGGTTTTGGCTTTCATGTCAGGCTTACCTGCCACATCAGGCCGACCACAGCTAGAAGCCAGATAGTCAGCTGCGGATAGTCAGCTGGCCACCTTTGTGGCACACTGGGTTTCCCTCGCACGTTCCTTATGTAGCTTCTTTTGTGGTTCTTTCCATGCCCTTAACAGTAGTGATAAAAATAAACCAAGTGCTTAAATAAGCAGGTGTTGGACAGTCAAGACAGAGCCAAAAAACAAGAGGAGATACGTCTCCAAGTGCCTAGTGGGTAGTTTTAATGGATTTTTTTAAAAATTCGAACAAGCCGGGTGCATTTCGGCCTGTGCATATATTTCAGTGGCCTTCTTCAGGAGCTCCATGAAAACATATAGAAATAGAAATGTCAAATTAAAAATCAAAAGGACAGCACTTAGTTATACCATAATATCTACATAAAACATAAATTTCAATTTTTTATATACCTATATATTTATCTAGCAGTAGAAATTCCTGGAGCTAAACTAAAAATGATGTTCATAAAAAAAAAAATCCACTGAACACTTGGAGATGTATTTCCCCCTTTTTCCCATTGGGTGCTGTCCAGTATTTGCCATAAAACAAACAACCTTGACCAAAGGATTATGAACTACAGCACAGGAAGGCAAGTACTGGTACTCTGGCTGGGGGGATTACCGAAGCTGCAGTCCAAAAAAATAACTTTCCCCCAGCTCTGTGCATTACACAAGCAGCCAGGGCCAACACCTGAAATAGCACTGCAGTAGCAGACAGGCTGCGGGATGAGGAGAAGGTGTTTTGCCAGCTGCGGCCTGTTTTGCCAACCTTGGCTTCTCCCTGTAGGTGTGTGGAAAATTGCATGGCAGCATTAACAGACAAAGGGGAGAGAAACAAGAAAAGTGTTTTCTTCCCTCCGCGCGTTCTGTGCTGGCTATCAGAGTGGACACTTTGCTTTGGCAGCCTGTTTGTCTGTGTTTGCTTTGTAGTTAGTGCAAACGTGTGTATGATACCAAGTTTGACTTAACATTTTTTGGACTATTGCTTTTCATAATATTAGCAATGTTTGCACACACCACCAAAAAAATGAAACATGTAAGAGAAAATAATAAATAAGGTCTTCGGTCATCGTGAAAAATCATATTCCAGTGCTTAATGTATCAACTTATTTTTTCTGTAAGTGAATTAATTATACAACCTGTTTATATATTCTCTTTGTAGCGTAAAAGTTTGGTTAAACATGCTGTGGCCCACACCTGCTTTTCCCCTTCAAGACAAAAACACTTTTTACATGCATGAGTTTTTAGGGGAAACAGACCCTTGTATAATGTGTTGGACTTTTATTTGTGTTTTAATGGTTTCTTTTTAATTGGTTTGTTTGTTTGTTTGTTTGTTTATGGTTTAATTGTTTTCTACCTTTTGTATGCTGTGGATGTTTAATTTTGTTTGTTTTAACTGTCGCAAGCCACCTTCAGTCCTAAACTGGGGAAAAGGCAGGATATAAATATGTTGTTGTTGTTGTTTGTTTTTTCTGCTGTGGAAGCATTTTTGTCTGATGTGGAACTATAATCAGTTCATGGTTTTGAAGGCAGAGTTTTGTGCATATTGCCATTACATGTGCTTGTGCACTGATCTGTACATGCATTGCATGTGATTCTGTTTCAGTGCACATTTGGTTGTGCAGTGTTACAGTTCACTAATGTGGCATTGGGGAACTTTGAGTATGAAGTTACTCTCCCTCTCCTTGGTGTAGGATCTGAGCTGAAGCCTTTTAATATTTCCAACACAGGACACCGTGGGAGGGAAGGGTGGAAGAGAAAGGAGCAGAGAGCCAGAGGGAGAGGCAGAGGAGTGACAAATTCTGGTCCCTTGAAGTTTTGCCCACATTTCATATTTGAAAGCAGAGGTTTCCACAAGGCTGCCTACGCATTCTTTTCTTCCACATCTGAAGGGGCTAGAAGATTGTTTCAAAAGTAGCAAAGAGATCCAGGAAACTAGATTCCAGCCACAGTTTTCATATTTTGAGAGGAATACATTAGCTTGCTTCTCAAACTTGTCTTTACAATTTTCCACTCATTAATATTTGTGCATTTTTCCCCAACTTTTCTTTCTTGACAAAGAGCTAGTGCTCTACTCCACCCATTTGGAGTTCATATTTATGAGCATTCAATGATTTCCAGTCTGCCACTTCTCCTGTAGGAGGAAGTGAAACTGGTCCTACATCATCCCTTGTTCTTTTCCATCATCCCACAGAGCTGTCTCAAAGGCCCTCCCTTCTCTCTCCCCGCAACCATAAATGGATGCACAGCTGTTTTGATTACTATCCAGTTTTTAAGGGGAAGAAAGGACAGGACAGCCATCCACAGTTTCAGGGAGGAACTAGGTGAAAGAAATGGTCAAAGTTAGTACTGCCATTTAAAAGGAAATTAAAGAGGCACTGTTGCCAACGTAAGTGCAGTGTTGCAATAAATTATTTCTGCCTGCTGCTGCTCTTCTTCTTTCCCTCTTCTCTGTCATTTGGTACAGCCTTCCACTTCTTTTCCGACTTTCAGCTATCGATACGGCATCCCAAATGGAGGGTAGCGGCCTCACATCTCTTTGTCTCTCTTCCCCCAACTTTACAGATCACCGCCCGGATCTTGGAGGCCCATCAAAACGTCGCCCAAATGAGCCTCATTGAAGCCAAAATGAGATTTATACAAGCTTGGCAGTCTCTGCCAGAATTTGGCATCACACACTTCATTGCAAGGTCTGTACAAGCCGTTCAGCCATCCAGCAGAAACACCCCCTCTGCTGATTGTTATAAAATAGTTGTTGCAGTGTGAGTTCCCCTGGTGTGCTGAGAGATGGGAATGGCCCATGTAGGTCTAGGGGATATCCTGGATTACAGTGACTGTCTATAATTATGAAATATGAAATGACAGCCACAGCCTTTTCACTCTTGACTTTGCTATTCAGCTGTAGGCACCTGGCAAGAATACTTTGCATGATCTGTATAAAGGCTAAGATGTTTCCTCCTTTTAAAAACAAAGATACAACCTTTCCAGTATAAACCACTGGTGGCATTTCACAACAGTGAAATTGAAAAAAAAACAGTAAAAAAGGAATATAAAGCAATGAAAACCTGTATATCCTAATCAGTGTAACAGAAAGCAGTAGCTCTCAAGCAGCGTGCTGGCCGAGAACCGCTGGAGCCCATGAGATCTAAATCTGAGCATTTTAAGATCTTCAAAGTGCCCAGCTGCTGAGGAGAGCACCTGCAGCCTCTTGACACAGTTACTTGGTGAAGCTGAACGACAGGCTGCCTCCTCCCAAGAGGTGGCCATTCATTCCCCTGCATCTCAGTGTGAGGAATGACCTCATTTGTAACCGATGCAGAAGAAGCTCAGAGTTACTCTTGGCTAGTGGAAGATGACTGAGAAAGGGGCCCAGGGTGGAGGCTTACTTCCTTCCAGGCAGGAGATGTACCTGGAAGAGTAATTCACACATGTGTGCGATTGAGGGGTGGTCTCCTCTGGAAGCAGGTAGTTTTTACTCCTAGGCATTCTAAGTGGGTTGGGGGTTTCAAGGCTAAAGCACTGGTGGCAAGCATTTGTTTATAAAATGTGCACCATTTTAGGTTCCAAGGGGGCAAGAAGGAGGAGCTTATTGGGATCGCCTACAACCGGCTGATACGGATGGATGCCAGCACCAGTGACGCCATCAAGACCTGGAGGTTCAGCAACATGAAACAGTGGAATGTGAACTGGGAGATAAAAATGGTGAGCAACATGCATTCCCAAAGTTCTGTGCAGGTTGACGTCCCAGAATATACCATATTGCAGCCTCTCCTCACCTAATGTTGCCCATAGCATCATAGAGTTGGAAGAGACCCCAAGGACCGTCCAGTCCAACCTCATTGTTCCATACAGGAATACACAAATAAAAGCACTCCCAGCAGATGGGCATTTAGCCTCTGTTTAAAAACCTCCATAGGAGGAGAAGGAGGCCTTCAGAGGAGGAGTTCAGATGTGCTGCACTGCAGCTATTTGAGGAGTTGTCACCTGGCACATCTGGAAGCCACCAGAGTGGAGAAGACTGTACTGTTGACTCCTCTCTTCCTTTCTGCTTATTGTGTTTCAAGTCCATATTTGCTGCCTTCCCACTTTCAGTGCAACACTATGATTTACAGTGAGTTTTCAGACAGAACTCCTAGGGTCTCTTTCAGGCTGCTGGGGTGAATTTCATCACTGCTTGCAACCTTGAACTCATGTTTTATTTTTCAGTTTTTAAAAATGTGTTTCTTGAATGTCCAACTCTCCTCTTTGGTTCCCCAGTGTATTTGTAATTGCTTTGAAAGCCAAAGTGAAGAGAGTTATTGGATATCTTTTGTATTTTTGCCACTCTCTGTTTTTCAGCTGATGAGCTGACAGAATCATTTGCCTTGCTACTGAGAAAAGGGAGTGGTGAGAAAAAGGAGTAGAGTGGTGCCCTGAATCTTGTCAAACTCATACATATAATAATTACAGAATGAACTCCACAGTATTGCATTGTTCCTAACTACCAGGGAATCAGGATCCTGGCTCTAACCCTTTAATTACATATTAAGGACCATGTTGAAGGAAGAATGCACGTGACCAGCTTGAGGCACTATGTGCAAAGCATTGATCTTAATCACTTAATCAGCTTGCGACTCATCAAAAGATCCAGCCTTCACTCAGTAAGAAACTGCCCAGTGGATCACATGGTCAACCATCATCTGTTTTTACCCTACAAAATGGCCTGCAAGAGAAAGTCATGTCTATGATCCTGTGTTGGGCTAGCTCATGGCTAATAATAGGATTTGGCAGATTTTGTGGGACCCATCATATTCCTAGTCAGCTGTGACTCCAATATAGTATCAGTGGGTATTTCCACTGTTCAAAGCACCTTTAGGACCTCAGTGTTATTCCAACTGTGTTACAGAAAGGGGTAGGGCCAGACAGAGAAAGAGAGCCTTGTCTAAAAGCCATCTAACAGGCTTTATTAACCAATGTACAACACATCAATCTGAACCCTGAAAGAGCAATAATAAACCCATTGAGAGGCTGAGTGTTCTCTCCACATCTGCTACTGTGGCCCTTGGCACATCGAGAGCAATCTAAACAAGAACTTGCTTTGTCTGCTGGGATGGGGCTTTCAAATCCATCTGAACCTTCACTGTTTTATTTTCATCATCAAAGAGCTAATGATCCCAATTCAGACCTCGCCTTCTAATCCTCTCAACAGGAATTTGGAGGATGGGAACATGCTGCTAGCTTGCATGTCCTTTCCTCCTCTCTTAAACCCCCATTTCCTCTAACCATAGTTTGCCATGACATCGAAATGGGGCACATTTTGGTTTATGTTATATTTTGGGGGCTAGCACTAACCACTAATTCCAGTTTCAGATGTTATAGCGAGCTGTGGTTGGAACTTGAGTAGGGAATTGATGTGTAAGAGCAGAGGAAGCACATGAATTTGGATCCGGTTGTTGATCCTCCCAACAGTGTGACTCATCTGGATTGAGCCCACTCGGTTTTGGGGATTAAAATTTGGACTTGGAACAGGAAGAGTGGAGTTCAAATCCTTCCTAGCTATGAAGCTTACTTGTGGTTTCAGCTTAACCTGCTTCATGTGGTTGATGTAATGACAGGACAGACTAACTTCCATATGTGCTGCCATTTTGCCTTTTGAAGGAATTAGGATAAATGTAGATGGATGTGAGCTAAGTGTTGTGAATAGGAACCTTTAGTCTCACCTTCTAAAAACTGTGGTTTTGCACTTTCAGGTGACTGTTGAATTTGCAGACGACGTCCGAGTGTCCTTCATCTGCACGGAAGTGGATTGCAAAGTGGTGCATGAATTCATTGGCGGCTACATTTTCCTGTCAACACGTGCAAAAGACCAGAACGAAAGCTTAGACGAAGAGATGTTTTACAAACTGACCAGTGGCTGGGTGTGAGTTGGACAAGCCCTTCTGCCGTATTGACATGAAACTCAATGGCCATATTAATATTTAACGTCAAAAGCTGTTATTTGAAATATGCTGCTTAATCAAGTTAAGCTTGAAGTGTATCTTTTTCCTTAAAAAAAAAAAATATCATGGAAATTTTTGCCTTAGCAGATCAGTTTGTATGTGCTCTGAACAGCACTTGGGTTGTTCTGCTAGAACAAGATAGTAATACGGACTGCGTCACATGTACGCTTGTGCCTCTTTTCTCGCCCTGCCCCTAGCAAGGGAGGGGCTGATCAGGTTAATATTTCTGACAACTGTAAGCTAACCAAACCAACAAAATACTCTTAAGCCATTTAACTATAAAGATACCCAGGGCCTAATCTATATGAAGTCTATTTATCATGTTTAATGCATGTTTTGTGAGGTTTTTAAACGAATAGATATATATATATTGTAAAGTGGACATCCCATGCGTTCAGTGTCCTTCCTACTTCTATGGCAGGCTTTTTGGTGTGCAATCCAGGAAGGTCTTTCAGATGCCCCTCTTTCCCTGTTTTATTTCGGTGGAGTTTGCACATGGAATTTCCTGTGCAGCCATGGTGCTCAGTGGACTTTGGCCCTTTGTTTTTCGCACTACATATCCCAGGCCCTTGCAGGAGTCTGAAGCTTTTACAGAAACAATCTTGTGTGGCCTTGAAAAATACTCCTCCATTAGGTTTTAAGTCTTTAACTTTCCTTTTGATAATCATTTATATATTGCGCGTGTGTCTGTCCTCTTCTCTTTTCTCTCTCTCAGTTCTTTCATCTCTGTTTTATTTTTTAACACCATATTGTATTACAAACACCTTTAGTATTCACCAGCATAGCCACTCTCTACCTAAGATGATATGCAAAAACTTTTCATTACAATATGAAGTAAAGGTCTATGAAGTATAAGGATTTTTTGTGTAACTAATGTAAAAAGAAAAACACAAATTTTATAAAATTGTACAGGTTTTTCTTTCTTTTTCTTTTAAAGCTAGTCTCACAAGCCAAAGTAGGAGTTGCAGTAGTATCAACTGTATTGGCCTTACAGTATGTTTTTAATCTAAGTTAAAATTCTCTAATAGGTTATATAGCTGTGCCAGAAAGTCCTTAATAACAAAAACTCAGTTGCCTGGAGTTGGGTTTTCCCACTTCAAAAATTAACACTATAACCGCCAGGGAGACCTCAGCCCACCCAATGCCAAGGAATAAACCAGTATTGTGTTCAGTAGTCTGTGGCATAAAGACTATGTACAAATGCATTGTATTTTAAATAAAGTTTGAATCTTTTATTTAACATCAAGTTTTCATGCCCAGTTCTTCTCCTCCTCCTCCTTTATGGAATAAAGTCCTGTAAGGAAGTGGCTTTGCTGACAGTTTTTGTGCCAGGTTCAGCCACAGACAAGGCTTTGTGTGAAGTGCTTGGCTTGCACATGGGTGGTCAAGGAGCACGGTCTTGCTTAACTATCAAGCTCATTTGATGGCATAAACCACTGGGATTTGTTGTTTTTTATTTTCTTTGCCTTCCCTCCTCCTTCAGAGGGCTGCTGATCTCATAGGAATTGAGTATCACTACTTGCCACTGAATTAAGGCAGAAAGAAAGAAAAACACTGAACAGACAAGGACACCTGGCCCATGGCCCCCATCTCTCTCCCTCCTTATCCACGTATCCCTGTTGGAAGATCTTAGTAAGTCCTCCAGCACAAGGGCTGCCTCAGTGGCAATCCAGTGCCCCTCGAGCTTTTGATCTGGGGATCGGTGGGCTCCCAGGGGTGTCCTTCCCCCCTCCTTCCCAGAAGGACTTGTTCCCTTCACAGCAAATCTGCCCTTTTTCTGCCCCAAACTGGACCCTCCCAACTCATTCCAGGCTAAATTGAAATGGATGTTCACTTCCATGTGAGAAGGCACAGCAGATGCATTCCAAGCAGAAGAACATTACCTGAAGTGAGTATCTTTCTACTTCACATTTCTTGTTTGTTGTGTTTTGCTTTTCTGAGTAAATCCAGAAATAAATAAATAGGTCAACTCCACAAAGGGGTTTTTGGTGCATCTCTTCTTATTACAACCCTAATCTTTTGGCCATAATAGCATTTGCCAGTGCTGCTTGGTCATAAGTGTTCCAAAGCCAATGCTAATTACATCTGGGGGATAAATCATGCTGTTCCACAAGCCAGACACAAAATGTTTACGGCTAAACATTGTCTCTGTAGCCTTTCAATTGGCAAACTAATGTAATCTAAAACCAGTGCTATGGGATAATTTGCAGAAATTCCTTTTAAGTAGGAAGAGAGTCACAGGAGGCTTCCTGTATGAATTTCTCATCTGAACACACAGCCTGCAGCTGCCTCCAGTGAAGCCCTATGAGTGAGGTTCAGGTGACTGAACAATAAAATCAATCAAACTCCTCCCAGTGGTGTCTAAAAGGCTCTTCCCCTTAAAGGTGTAGCCACTTTCTCTTTCCATGTCAACTGTTCTTTCTGAAAGTAGCCAGCAGGCCTCTTAAAAGTGGCCTTCCTGAGAATGTGTCCCTTGTCTGTAGTCAGCTTGCCCTGGGTAATAGGAGAGATAGCAGAACACAGTGTGAATTGCTGGTGGAATTGGCAACCCCTATTTTGTAAGTGTGTGTGTGTGTGAGAGAGAGAGAGAGGCGGCAGGGGGGCTATTGCATGCATTCTTCACCTCCCTGGAACAAAGATTATTATTTCTGAAAAGCACTGTCCTGCTTCCCATGGCCCTTGGTTGACCTTCTTTCCTCTTGGTAGCTAATTTCCCACACAGACTTCAGATGTTTCTGCTGTCTTCCTCTCCCTGTTCTTGTGTGTCGCCTTGATCTGTATATGGACAGTCTCTTTCAGCAGCTCCCAAAGCGAAACTCCAAGCTTAATTAGGTGTTGCTAACTGGGCAGGATGATAGCCTTGATCTCTGCAGTGACCACATAATGAGATGAGAACAGAGGCTGAGCCACCAGCCGTGCTGGTAAGATGGTAGTGCACACAAATGATCCCACTATTAACATAAAAAGAGTGTCTGCTGGATCAGACCAATGACCTCTCTGGGATAGCATTCTGTTCCCATAGTGGCCAACCAGAGACTTCCGGCAACCTGCCAGACATGATTTCGTGTTGATATGACGCTGCCTTCTTAACCAAGTTTGATAACTGTTGTGTTTTCTTCCCTGCAAAACCTCAGGCAGAAGAGCTTTTGCCAGCCATGCTACTACCTGAGATAGATTTAATTGGGATATTCTGCAAGGGAGATGCATGCCCTATTGTTGGCTCTACTCCTCATAAGCCAAAAGGCCTTCTTGTGGATCCACATTTGCTATTTATGCTTCCCAACAGGCACTCTGGTCAGGACTGTTTGCTTCGTTACCTGTGTTCAGATCACAGGAAGCAATCAGAAGGCATCAGAACATGTGGCCATGATGACAGAGAGGGATTCTGGGGGTGATAGCCTCCAAAAGTAACTTTTCCAAGCTCTGGATTCTGAGTGAATCGTTTTCTGCACATCTAACCTTTGTTCCAGCTGAAGTGCATTGCTGTTGCCACTGTGAACATTTTCTAAGCCTTTGCCAGGCAATGAACACAACTTGAAATGGAGGATTTGAGATAGCCACAGAAGTAAGACATCTGGTGCTGTCAAGGGAGTTCCAACAGTTTAAAAACTTTAGCAAAGTAATACCCCACAGATGGCTCATTCAGGCAGCCTTTGAAGCCCAAGCTGTTCCTTCAGATTTATGAAGGTTCTGTTCACAAGCACTCAGGCATTCTGAACCATCGGCATTGGGACGCATGCTGCACAGTGCGCAAATGGCTTAAGAGGGACCTCCTTCCAGCAAACATGCTGGATATATTCTGAGCACCACCGGCTGCTAGCTGAGGTTTCAGTGCAGTAGTCCCCATAAGCTTCAGAGTACAGAAGATAGGGTGGGTCGCACATTAACACCCCAGAGCAGAGGGAAGCAGCCACCCGACCTCTCATAGCATGGAATCCCATGTTTATAGATTGCAACATAATTTGGCCATGAAGGCCTTTCACCACTTGCGCAAGGCTCTTCATCAGCGCCCTTATGCCACTGAGAGATCTAGGCCAGACTATTTTGGCAGCACGTGGATTCGGCTTCCATTCATCCCCTGCCAGGAATGGCATATCTTAGCTTCTATGGATATTAGCTATCAGAGATACAGCTATTTCCTGTCCGTGAAGGAATGGTTGTTGAGCAATGTGTCACCAGGAGGAGGCTGGCCTTGGTGGGAAATTACTTCTCTCTCTCTCTTTCTTGTGTGTGTGTGCGTCTGTACATATGCGTGAGCGCATATATTCAGCTAATACCAGAGCTTTATTCCTGAAATGGGGTGCCAGAGCCCTGAGGAATCACATCATCTTAGCGGGACCACCAAAATCTTACGCAGGGCAAGATGAATATCGCCACTTTGACTATAGGGGAGAGAAGCTCTCTTTGCAGGCTCCATGCCATGCGTTCCTGGAGGTTCTCAGTGTCTTACTTTCAAGAATTCTGGTGACAGTCTTTGAGAGTGTGCACGTGAGCTTTCCCCCCAAGAGCACTGGCTTTGAACAGAACCTGGCTTGGAAATCTCCAGGGAGTGTGCCTGGGGTATGCGGTCTTTGATGATGGAAGAAAGGGATATAAATAATTACATTACTAATGAAGCCATCTTTAATCCTAGACGTATTTAAGTGGGCTGTGCTTTTTCAGGGGTAAAGGCAGTGCACGCCTCAGGACAGAGTCTTGGCTCATAGGAAATTGTTCTGCCAATTTGCTCTTGACAGTAGAGCACACTGCTCCAGGGCTTTCCCCCTTGTTTGTCTGTCCATAGTCACAATGGCTCTGTGCCGAACATCAAGGTTCAGAGTCTCTCTCTCTCTCAGAACCAGCAAACCACTGGGAAATGCCTTTGTTGTTCCTTGTGCTTGTGGGCTTGCTGGAGGCACCAGCTCACCTGTGAAGATGTTGGACAAGAGGTAGACCTTTCTTGTATTTCTTCCAGCAGGACTCTTTTTTCATCAATTATATTTTATTACTGCATTTTTATCCTGGCTTTCCATTAAAAATGGAAATATCTGCAACTGTGCTCAAAGCAGCTAGCAAACATAATTAGGAACAAAACAAATTAAACAATGAAGCCGTGAAAATGATCACACACAGAGACAAAAATATTCCATGGGCAAGCTGAAAACAAACTGTTCTCTCTGGCTTAACTCAAAAGTTGTGATTCTGTAGGAAATGGAAAACAAAGGACCAAAGGAAGAGGGGTGGCAAGGAGGAGCCAAGAAATGGCTGTTTGATAGGACAAGGGCTGTGCTGGACACCTTCAGTTAAATTGTGCCCATGGGCTTGTGTTGAGGGAGTTCTCAAACTGAATGTTGGTATACACAAATCAGAATCATGAAGTTGGAAGAGACAATCAAAGCACTCCTGACAGATGGCCATCCAGCCTCTGTTGAAAAACCTCCAAAGAAGAAGACCACCACAATCCACCGAGGCAGCGTATTCCACTGTTGATGGGCCATGGGAGGATGGTTCAGGCCCTGTGATGAGAAAGAAATCAAACATTATTTATTTTTATGGTGGCTATATTTAAAAACCCCAAATACTCAGTAGAAATCTCTTCTGAACTTAGAGCAGAGGAAGGGAGCAGTTGTCACTTTCCATGTTCTGCTGAACTGACCTTCCAACTAGCCTCCTCTAGGGGCAAAGAATTCATTTTGCCACACTGGGTGCAACAGGACCATTTTCTCCCTTCTCCTGATAAAAAAAAAGCATCAGCATCCTATTCTACCCTCCAAGACCACCCACCCTTCTTTCCAGATGGTGGCTGAGATCCTACTTCATTCAGGTAGAGCATAACATTCTGTGTCCACATCCCACCTATGCCTCTTTTTGGGATGGAATGCAAGGCAGTATCCTCTGGCCCTTTGTGCAATTTCCCAAACAATCCCTGTCCTGCAGGTGTCAATTCTTGGGTGGAGTGGCTGCTGGTGCTTATCCTGTCTCAACCTGGGCAGCAAGCCAGAGCTGGCAGTGATAGCCAAGAGCTGGCACTGATAGCTCAAAATCAGTCACTTTTACTCAGTAAGCAAACAGTCAAATGCATAAACAGGGTCCAACAGAATCCAAAGGCAGAGCAAAACAGTCCAGGGTTAACACAATCCAAGAAATACAACCAGCAGGAAGGTCTCTGGCATCTCCTGTAGAGAAAGGGCTGTGTTTATCTAGGTCAGCAGCTTAACACAGCTGCTGCCTAACTAATTGCTGTCTCCTATAAATCCTTTGAGACTAGTGCAAGTTCTCTCTTTGCTGTCTACACTCGGCAAAGATAGGCATAGGTAAGTTGTCCTCTGTATCTGAAGGGACAGGACTCTCTGCTGGAGCTTGCACTGCCCCCTGTTCTGTCTCTGGGATTTGTGGTTCTGTAACTTCCTCCTGTTCAGCAGGTCCTGGCATGTCCACTGTTTCAGTCTCTGAATCAGAGTCTATTTCCATGTTCTGGAAACAGGGCATGACAGTGCTGCTTCACAGTTGGGGAGGAAGCAGACTGGCTAGTCAGACAGGGAAGAACCCACTCACTTCAGCTCCTGGGGGAAAGGAAATAGAAGTGCGCTCAAAGATGAAGTGCATCGTCTTAGTCCTTCCTGTCACAGCTATGTTGTCTGAAGTCCTTCCCCTGTTTCTTCCTCTCCTTACTGGTCAACAGAAGTAGCCCCACCCAGAGCTTGACTGCTGCTCTGGAGGGGAAGGTCTTAGATGTTACACAAAGAGTTATAAATTAGTACCTTGCACTCTGTCCAGAAAGTCACACCTACACATGCATGCGTTCCTAAAGGGATTCCAGTTGTTTTCTGCTTCAGGCCCTCTGCATTCAGTGTGACTGGAACGTTCACTCCCCGTGCAGAAAAATCACCTTCCTTTGTAAGCAATAAAAGAGTACAGACAAAATAGATAGTGTTTCCCAGCTTTTCCTCAGTCTACTTTGCAGGGTTGGTAGAGATTCAACGCTCTGGACAGTTGAATTCACAGAGGGTATTGTCTGCTTAAATGTCTAATTGAAAGGAACTGTGTCTCTCTGCAGTTGCTTAACTAAAGTTCCTCCATTTTGAATTCTCGTCAACTTTAAAGGGTGTTCTTGTTGTCATCCCCTTGTCCTACTTAAAATTATGCTGACCTTAATTGGCAAAGTCAGTAGCTAGGTTCTCAGCATTGCTTTCCAGTGTTCTCTAACAGTATTTCTTATCATTCACTGCTTAGCGCAGTGGTTCTCAACCTTCCTAATGCCGCGACCCCTTAATACAGTTCCTCATGTTGTGGTGACCCCCAATCATAAAATCATTTTCGTTATTATTTATTTATTTATTAGTTAGTTAGTTAGTTAGTTAGTTCCAACATCAAATAGATTGGAAACACTGCCCTAAATCACTGCTCTGGATAGACTTCTAGTGTCTAAAAACTGGTAACCCTCCCCCCTTTCTTAAGCACAGAAAGCGTCCATCAATGCCAGAATTAAGGCAGTAGTTCTAGTTCTGAATGTTGGGTTTCCACAGTTCAAAAAGCCACTCACTCCCAAAGGCAATGCCGAAACAGCCCACATTTTACACGAGGCGCAGGGAGGAAAGGACAGGAGAGAGGAAAGATGGCGGCGGCATAAGCAGACGCGTTTTGTTTCACTCCCTCCCTCCCTTAAAGGGAGTGCGGACGCTGAACATACGAAAAGCGAGGCATGCAAGACACAGGGCGAAGAACACAACACGTGCATGTGGCAAGGCCAAGGGTCCACGCACAACAAAAGCGAGAGGAGAAAGTCATCCTGGCTATTTCTGCACTAGACTGTTATAGCGCTATGATTCCACTTTCACCATCCTATGGAATCCTGGGGTTTGTAGGTCTCCTCTCCTCATCTCCGCTTTAACGCTCCGGCTCCAGCTCTCTCCTCTCGGTGTCCTCACCTCTGCCTTAACATTCAGGCTCCAGCTCTCTCTTCCCGCTCTCCACACCTCCGGCTCCACCTCAGGCTCCTCCAGTGCTTTCCCACCAGGCAGGGAAAGATGGGGAAACGCCCAGCACGCCTCCTCTCCCCTCCTCCCAGCGCAGGGGTCTCAGAAGCACTGCTCCCATTGGCTGTGAGGCCACCTTCTTTTAAAGGGGGGGCAGGATTGAGGAGCGGCGACCCCTGTGAAATGGTCATTCGATCCCCAAAGGGGTCCCAACCCCCAGGTTGAGAACCACTGGCTTAGCGAATACATGTCTGATTCAAGATTGATCGTTAACCAGAAGTTACTTTATTATTAACCATGTACCAGAATTTTAGTCCTGAGAAAGCAAATATTCTTGCACATGTGCTGTATGTTTTATGAGACCATTGTCACCCAGATTCTATATAATACCTTCAAAAGAAGTGTATACTCTCCAACTGGCTGGGATGGCCGGGATTAATCCTGTCATCCCACCTTTCCAGCTCCTTCTAAACTGTCCCGGTGTCTCTCTCCTCCTCCTCCTGCTTTCCTTCTTTGCCCACAGCTTACTTCAATTGCTTCAAGCTGAGTTAAAAGCGCAAAAGTAATTGCAGTCAATTAACTCAGCAGCGGGAGAAGCAAGGAGGGGCAGAATCTTGCCCTTTCCAGTAGGCTCAGGCAAAAGCAAACTACTTCAGCCTCTCCTAGCTTCTGTTCTCTTCCTTTTGCCATCTCGACTGCTCTAATGTCACACGTCCCAGCCTTCATCTGTGAAATGTTGAAAGATATGGAAGTGAATCCAGGAGGGTCTCTTTGAACAGCAATTTAAAAAAAAAATCAGTGTAGGAAGAGAATGTGCCTCCCATTTTCAAACTAAAAACATCACCTTGGCTTTCAGGAGTTGGGAAGGTGCTCCAAAGAGATCTGTAATCCCAAAATGCTACTTCTCTTCCAGCTCAGTTTGTCTACACTCGCCTCCTCCAAGCAATGGCAACTGCCATCATCCCCTTTATAGTGTTAGGGCTACCCCAGAACCCTAAAAAAACACATGGGGCAAGACCTAATAGGTCCACTGGGACTATCCCAAGTAGTCGATGCAATTGCAGATGAGCCCTGAACCAACCTGGAAAGATTCCCAATTTTGGCCAAAGGGACTTCTTCTCCCCTACCCCAGGAAGAACACAGTCAAAACCACCTCTTACATGAGCAAAGAGAAGGACCCTTTATTGTTCAAGAAAAAGGAGTTTCATAGGTTTCATAGGTGACTGTGATCTCATAAAGAATTCTATGCATGTGCAAGAATCGTTACTTTCTCAGGACCAAAATTACGATACGTGGTTGATAACAAAGTAACTTCTGGTTAACAATCAACAATGAATCCTGAATCACACATGTATTTGCTCAGCAGTGAAGTATAAGAAATATTGTTACAGAGAGTGCTGAGAACCCAGGCACTGACTTTGCCAATTAATGTCAGCCTAATTTAAAGTAGGACGAGGAGCTGACAACAGGAGCAACTTTTAAAGTTGACTAGAATTCAAAATGGAGAAACTTTAGTTAAGCAAATGCAGAGAGAGGGGGAGAGAGAAATCTTTCAGCTTGGACTTCTAAAAAGGCAATATTCTCCGTGAATTGAGCTGTCCGGGCGCTGAGTCTCCAGCAGCCCTGCGGAGCAGACCAAAGAAAAGCTGGGGAAGCACTATCTATTTTGTCTGAACTCTTATACTGCTTAGAATAGCATGGACACTGAGTGTGCTGGTTGGTGATCAGAGACTGGAAAAGTAACCTTTTGGATTAGCACAACTTTTAGTTATCCCAGCCAGTGGTTGTGCTGGCTAGGAAATTCTGGGATTTGGAGTCCAAAAGGTAACTTTCCCAAGCCCTGATGGTGACAAGGAACACTGGAGTGCAACACCTCTGGGGAAGGAGGCCAGCTTGGAGGAGGCTGGTCTACTCTAGAACATTGAAAAAGTGTTCTCTCTAAAGCCGAGACATTAAAGAGTATTTTAAAAAGATGTGTCGGAGTTCTCTAGCTGAGCTACCTTTGGGCAGCTCACGATCTGTGTTTAGCTTATTGGATGTTAAAGAGAACCAATTCGACTAATTTGGGGCCTGCTGCTGGTATTCATACTCTACAGTGGAGCAGACTGCGCATATCATTTCTTTTAAGTGAAAGAAAGAGGCAAGGAATTCTTCTAAGCACCAGCAGAATTCAGGCCAGATGGGGCTTGAAACGTCCAAAAATAGAAAATGTTCCAGCCACATATGTCAGAAACCATGTCGCTCTGAACCATTTCTGCAGCACGGTGACTCACTGGACGGCCATGGAAGGCTGACCACTCGGTCCTTGCGGCTGAGTCACTGGTCCTATAAGGGACGGGTGTCTTGAGGGTGTGGTGGTGCAGGAACTGATTTCAGTGTTGCGGTGTTTTGCTGTTCCTAGACTCCCCTCAACCACATAGAATGTTTACCAAACGACATCTCTTAACAACCAAGGCGTAACTTGCTTCTCTTCACTGGCCCCACAAGCCACCTTCTCCCTTAAAAATGTCAGATTTTGTCTGGGGAGATCAGCTTCATGTTAGGGGTGTGCAACCTTTTCAGCATCAAGGAGCAAATGTCACTGGCACTGGCTGTGAGTCAGAGAGGGTAGCACATGTTGCACACAGACAGAAATGGAGTAGTGTTACAGTCTTTTGCTTCCCTCCTCTGTGATCCTGCTGTGGGGAGAAGAGAGGCTGGTTATGGATCATAGAGGGAAAAGAAAGCAATTTCCTTCTTCCAGAATCCTCAGTGAGCACATGGAAGGGAATTCTGCAATGGCAAGCCAATAGAGGTAGGGAGAGAAAAGGCCTCACAGAGGCACATGTGGCTTGTGTACCTCCATCTAGCTGGCCCAGTATTCTTCACAGGGAACTACGGAAGACCTCAAGGGGAAATGTTTTTAACCCTGAGAAAGTGATGATTCTTGCATGAGCTTCATGTGTACTCTGTATTTACGAGATCATAGGATTCTAGAGTTGGAAGAGACCCCAGGGGCCATCCAGCCCAGCCCCATCCTGCTGTGCAGGAATTCCCATCAAAGCATTCCTTTTTTTATATATATAATTTTTATTGATTATACAACAAAGAAAAACAAAAAACAAAAAAATAAAACACCATGTGATATACATAATAGTGGAACAAAAAAAATTTCAACCAACGCAAACTTACATTATTATTTCTCTCTATTACCATTAGAATCATAAACTTATTCAGCTTATTCTATATCATACTACTTGTATATTTTTGTTACCTATCTTTAAATCTTATTCTCATTATACTCATTTTTATTATAATAGTTTCATTCTTAATTCTATATTTTTCTCTTAGATTTAATCTATTGCTATTACTAAATATAATCTTATTACTTAACATATCAAACTATCTCTTAAGGTAAACCCACTCCCCAAAGCCGATTATATTTTAACTTACTTTTTTTTTGTTTTACAAAATTAAACAACACATATCCAATTTAAACAATACACCACATAATTAACACACACACACACAAAAAGTGATTACCCACCCCCCAGAGCCAACTTATTATTTAATCCATCAAAGCATTCCTAACAGATGGCCATCCAGCCTCTGCTTCAAAACCTCCAAAGAAGGAGACTCCACCACACTCCATAGAGGCAGCAGATTCCAAACAGCTCTGACTGTCAGGAAGTTCTTCCTGAGATTCAAGTGGATTCTCTTTTCCTATAGTTTGAACCCATTGGTCCTTGTCCTAGTTTCTGGAGCAGTGGAAACCAAGCCTGTTTCCCCTTTGATATGACTGCATTTCAAATATTTGAACATGGCTATCATGTCCTTCTTAACCTTCTCTTCTGCAGTCTAAACATACCCAGCTCCCTAAGACGCTCCTCATGGCTTCCAGACCCTCCACCATTTTGGTCGCCCTTCTCTGGATATGATCATTGCCCAAAACTTATAAAAATCCATCCTTTTAACAATAAAGGGTCCTTCTCGTACAAGAAGTGGTTTAGCTGTGGTTCTTCTTGGTGGGGAGGAAGGGTCTTTGGGCCAAAGTTTTCCTGGGGACCTTTTCCGGGTTGATTCAGAGCTCACCCACCAATCACATACATACCTGGTGCGTATGGAACAGAGGTATTTCAGATCTGGCCCTGTCAAGTTTGGGGCCCAGGGGTAACCCTAACACTCCCTTCCAAGGGAACCTTAATCAGCCACTTCTCTGCTGTCTTTCACCAGCAGGCAAGCACCTTGCTGTTCAAACAGGCCTTCTGCCTTAACCAGAGTAGAGGAATAGGCAATTTAGTTGTGCTCTTTTTCAAATAAAATAACGTGACTCTAAAGCCATTTCCACACTACACTGTTATAGTGCTATTATTCCATTTTCAACATCCTGTGGGATTCTAAGGCCCTTTCCGCACAAGGAAGATACATTGTTGTAGTGTTGTTGCATCATGAATACATCTGCATGTCAAACCAGTTTGACGTCATTCTGTTGTAGTTCATTCTGCATGTGTTCAGCTCTTAGCACAGTTCACATTGTATTGAAACCAGTGTAATATAAAAACAGAAAAACTCTGATGCAAACCAACCTCAACGGTGCCGCTGCATTTTTTCCTACATGTGGAAGCGTTACATCAATTCACATTACAGAGGCGGATGTTAAGTTGACCAATCAGCGGTGGCAGAGTAGAGTAGAGAAGGGAAGGGAATAGGAGTTCCAAGAGAATTGACGATGCGGAAGCTACAAATGATTTTCTCCACTTTGCTTTGACAGAAACTGGAGGGCATGCAGCTAGGAATCAGGATAAGTCAGAGTAAAAAACACCGCTCATAAAACACAGTGAAACGCTCCTCTACTCTAGTGCGGAAATGACCTGAGGCCAAACAGTTCTCTGGCTGAGAATTCAAAATGCCTCTCCCTAAACTGCAAACCCCAGGATTCCATCGGATGTTGAAAGTGGAATAATAGCACCATAATAGTGTAAGGGTGGAAATGACCTTACTGTTTTAATTGTTTTGATGGCAATGTCTTAAAAGTAGTGTTTTAATTGGATGCCTGGTTTAATGCTTTTTCTACTTTGGTGCTCTATATTGTCTCAGATGTTTTGTTTCAAGTTATATTGTGAGCCACTTTGAGCCCCATTTGGGAGAAAAGCGAAATATTGGATGGATGGATGGATGGATGGATGGATGGATGGACGGACGGACGGACGGACGGGCGGGCGGGCGGGCGGGCGGGCGGGCGGGCAGGCAGGCAGGCAGGCAGACAGACAAACAGATGATAGAGTCCTCTGTATCTTCATCCACGCAATCAACCAACCATGGCTCCAAAATATCTGGGGGAAAAATTCCAAGAAGCAAACCTTGATTTTGCTGCAGACTATGCTGATTTGTTGGCATACCTTGGTCTGGCCTCCTGCCACTTTGTAGACCCCAGACTTTCTCTGGTACTCCTTTGAGTTGTTCACCATTTTATATAAGGGCACCATTTTACTACGCCATTGTATATATTGGGACTAGAGCATCCATGGATTTTGGTATCCACAGAGGATCATGGAACCAACGCCCAGCAGATACCGAGGCCCCACAGTACTCCCAATGAAGGGATTCTGAGTGCTACAGTCCAGAAAAATAATTCTCTCAAGCGTTGGACTACGTGGGCATAAGAAGCTACCTTCTGTTGAGTCAGGACAACTTGCCTTGCCCAGTATGTTAAGATAGACAAACAAACACAAAAGAAATTGCAACTAGTAAGCAAAATGTTACTCCGATGGAAAAACCCTATCCTGGGGTCTACAATTTTGACATTAAATGTAACTCTGTGTGCCAGAGAGGTCTCCTGGATAAGCGTGTAGGCAGGCACAGTCGAACGACCAAAAGCCAGGTCAGGCCAGTAGAATCCCCAGTCACGTAGCCCAGGAGACCTCAAGATGTGTAAACCCCCAATAAACAAAGGGTCCTCAGCCCCGAGACGCCGCCTTGAGGGGATTAGCGTGTTTGCCCCAAGTGGAGCAAATATTCCATCAGGCAAGGACCATTTACATGAAGCCACACCACAAACTAACACAGTCGAAGATCCTGAGACTTTGGCAACACCTTGCAATCCCATCACACAAAGGAAATTGCCATGGTGCAGCTTCGTTATCGCTCCAACACCCATTGTTCTCCCTGGGAAAGGATTAGCCCTCCAGGTACTTTTCCCCCTACAAATAGTCCCAGTTTTTGAGTGGTTCTTTGGATCACCCAAAGCAGACCGTTCCTCTGTCACCCCAGCAGACCGTTTCTCTGTCCGTCAAGTAATCCCCTCAGCCCTCTCCGTGCTGAGCCCCATTTTTCCACTACCTTCCCGGACCAGGACTTCAGGACAAGATGCAGTATTACCCCAACAACACCCCTTCAATACTCCCCTATCCAATTCCCTCTCTTTTTTTTCTCAATAGCTCTTGGGTGCGTGTGTGCATGATTGCATTTGTGCATAAGACTTTCTTTCAATAAAATCATTTTATTGGACATCTTCATTTTGTTTTTGGTTTGGGCTGACCCCGTAAAAACTGGGTAAAAGACCCCGCTAGGTTACTCTGCCTCTTACATTGCTCTAGCTCGTGCTCTGGCTAGTTTCCATTCCCCATCACATGGAGCACATTGAGGTGTCCCCCAAGGGACCCCAGAAATCAGAGTAACAAAAATATGATATGCCAGTGTGGCATAGTGGTTTGAGCATTGAACTATGACGCTAGAGACCAGGGTTCGATTCCTTACTTGGCCATGGAAAACTACTGGGTGACCTGAGGTATGTCACACACTCTCAGCCCCAGAGAATCCCATGATAGGTTCACCTTAGGATTGCCATAAGTCAGAAACAATTTGAAGACACACAACAACAAATGCTCAGAAAGTAGGAGATATTCTAGTGTAGAAATGGGTCCAACCTGTGCTGTTCTGGATTTCTTCCGAAGTGATGCTGCATCAGTCCCAATTGCTTGGAAAGAGCTGCTATTGACCCCAAACAGAATTATTTAACAAAATCTGTCTTAGATGGTGGGGATTTTTTTTTTTTCCAGCCAAAAGAGTGACGGTGCTGGGATTGGGGAAAATTCCCCAGTTCTCACTCCCGTTCTATTTATTCTTCACAATGCACATTTTTGAAAATAAGAAAATGAAGAGACACAGCAGTGCCGTGTCTTCACTTTCTCCTGGAATCCATCTGGCCCTCAGAGCTGCCTGTTTCTGTTTGGATGAGCTGCCTGCAGGACTTCAGAAGCAAGACTGACCCATCTGGCTGCCCCGGGTGATGGTAAAGGACCTTGTGCGTGAGAAGGGGGTCTGATGAAGGAGCGGGAATTGATGGGAAAGTCAGAGGAATAAACATTCTCACTCCCCCTCAGTTCAGAAATGTACATCTTTATCAACTTGGCGAGTGGGGTATTTCCTTTTTGTCCATCTCAGCAGAAGAGGCTGACCAGAAAATTGTGGTTTAAGGACAGCAGAGAAGATTAACAGATCCTTTCCCAATAGAAGTGTCAGTGGGGGAGAGGATAGAATTTCTCCTACCTGCCAAATAATATTTTTTTAAAAGAATCTATTGGAGAGCAGCTCCCTGAAATAACACTGGTCTCCTTTGTACACAGCAAAATAAATTCTGAATACACTGATAATGTTGTCCAAAGGATGCTAGTGGCGCAATTTCAGTGACCAGAGCATTTAATGAAAGGATTTAGAAAGGACATTCCGTATGCTGCATATTTTTAAAAAAATCTTGCTGGGAAGGGAAAGGACACTGAAAACTCTCTAGAACTAGTGGGAAACAGTTTTGTCTCGTTCTGTGTCTCTTTTCAACAGGAAATGGTCAACTTCTGGGTCACTTCCTATTGGGGGGGAAAGGCCCCTCCTGGGATTATAAAATTGCCTAGAGAGGACCAAAACTATGGTGAAATTGCTCCCCACAACCTCAAGAAGGCATTGACAGGCAATTTTGGTCCAGAGGCCCCTTCCCTGGGGGGAATATGTAGCCCCTTAGCTCCTGGCAGGAAGACACAATCAAAGCCGGAAGTTCTTCCTAATGTTTAAGTGGAATCACTTTTCCTCAAGCCATTGCTCTGTGTCCTAGTCCCTGAAGCAGCAGGAAACAGGCTTGCTCCATCCTCCATATGACATCTTTTCAAATATGTAAACATGGACATCATGTTACCTCTTAACCTTCTCTTCTCCAGACTAAACATCCCCAGCTCCCTAAGTTGCTCCTCACAGGGCTTTGTGGTTTCCAGATGTTTTGCCATTTTGGTCACCCTCCTCTGGACACATTCCAGCTTGTCAATATCCTTCCTGAACTGTGGGGCCCACACTGGAGACAGTATTCCAGGTGGGGCCTGACCAAAGCAGAATAAAGTCACCTCTCTTGACTTAGACACTGTAGTACAGTTGATGCAGCCCAGAATCTCACTAACTTCCTTAGGAGAGCCAAAAAGGGGCCAACCTAGCTTCTCATGGGAGGGAGTGCCACAGCCTGCCATTAGTCACTGAGAAGGCCCTCTCCTGTGTCTTCACCGGACACACCTGTGATGGTGATGGAACTGAGAGGAAGCCTTCACTCAAAGGCCTTAAAGTTCAGGTTTCATCTGCTACATCCATTGGCTCCACCAATCTTTGTGCAGATGCATACACAAACGTATGTGCAGCTGGAAGGAAAGCATGACTTGCATTCCAATTGCAAGGTGTTATCAATTGATTGTCATTGCCTTTTAGTATACTTAACACCAAAGCGGGGTTGCCGTACCCTCTGTCTGGCCAGGTTTTATCCAGATTCTAGGCATTCAATCCAGTGCTTATTTGGACCAACATCTGGCCTTTATTCCAGGTTTCCATTGTTTAAAAAAGTAAGTCTTTGGCTATTTCCGCGCTACACTGTTATAGCGCGATTATTCCACTTTCAAAATCCTATGGAATCCTGGGGTCTGCAGTTTAGGGAGGGGCCGGCTAGTCCTGCCTAAACTGCAAACCCCAGGATTTCATAGGATTTTGAAAGTGGAATAATTGCGCTATAACAGTGTAGTACGGAAATGGCCTCTGGCAGGAACCAGTGTGGTGTGGTGGTTTGAGCACTGAATTAACAGGGAATTTGGTAGATCAGCCCTGATGTAGTAATTTGAATGCTGGACTAGAGCTCTGGAAAACCGGGGGTCAAATCCCTACTCGGCCATGAAAACCTACTGGGTGACCTTGGGTAAATCACACTCTCTCAGACTCAGAAAAAAGCAATGGAAAAACCCTCTCTGAACAAATTTTGCCAAGAAAACCCCATGATAGGGTCACCTGAGGGTCCCCATAAGTGAGAAACAACTTGAAACCACACAACAACAACCTGTCTCTAGCCCTTGTAGAAGCAAAGATATGGAGCAAAATGTGGAGATGATGTCGTGTCAAATTGTTCTGCGAGAAAGAAGTCCGCCTGGGAATTTCAAGCATGAAGGAGGGGAGGGGAGTGGTGTCTCTGGTGGAAGGCAAGAAGCAAGGGAGGGGTGCACCATGAAGTTGTGGCAGTGTGGTTGGAAGAACACAAGAAGCAAGGGCTGGGTCCACTGTGAGGGTGCAAGGAGAGGCGAGCATGGGAGTGGAACGGTCAGGAGAAAGGGCAACACAAATGGCTGAGTGCAAGACACAAGCAAGGGACACACTGCAGGAACATGAAGGGAGGCAAGGATGAGAGCAAGAGACCCAAGAGGGGGAGTCGCGCCAGTGGTGGAATGCAAGACACACGTCAAGTGTCACGCCCCCATCTCATGACCCAGGCAGGACTCTTCTCAACAGCCACAATACAAAGACATAAACGGGACAATACTCTACCTATTGTAGAGGAAGGAGAGGGCTTGTTTTCTGCTGCTCCAGAGACCAGGACAAGGAGCAATGGATTCAAGCTTCAGGAAAGGAGATTCCACTTGAACCTCAGGAAGAACTTCCTGACGGTCGGGGCTGTCCAGCAGTGGAATCTGCTGCTGCCTCCGTGGAGTGTGGTGGAGTCTCCTTCTTTGGAGGTTTTTAGGCAGAGGCTGGATGGCCATCTGTTGGGAGCGCTTTGAGGGTGTTCCTGCATGGCAGGGGGTTGGACTGGATGGACCCTGGGGGTCTCTTCCAACTCTAGATTTTATGATTCTATATGACAGCCAGCAGCCCAGGAGACTCAGAGCATTTATCTAGTAAGGATGCATCAATTAGGCAAACAGCTGAAGGAGGTGGTCAGCCCATATAAACAAGGGAAGGGATGGGGAAAATCTGTTGCAAACAACTGATATTATCAGTGGAAGCAGCATGCCTCATATTTGGATCCCTTGCTTGTGTTCCTGGAAACCTTGACCCTTGCCTTGTGTATGGACTTTGTTACTGGACCGTTGCTCTGAATTTACTACAGACTCAGGCTGTGAAAACCAGCTAACAAATTGTTATAAACTTTGCTTGTGGCTGCCAATAAAAGACTCTAATTGGAGAGCTGTGAACGTTGCCTTGGTACCTGGACAGGAAGGGTCCACCACGAGGGCATAAGATGAGGCTGGGGGATGAGTGGCAGGGAAGGGAAGGTGAGCAGCATGCGTGGTGGAATACAAGAGGGAGGAGAGGGACTCAAGGTGAGGCAAAAGAAGGAAGACTTGGGCCATTTCCGCACTAGCCTGTTATAGCACGATGATTTCACTTTCAACATCCTCTGGAACCCTGGGGTTTGCAGTTTCAGGAGAGGCTGGCCGGCCCCTCCCGAAACTGCAAACCCCAGGATTCCAGAGGAAGTTGAAAGTGGAATCATCGCGCTATAACAGGCTAGTGTGGAAATGGCCATAGTGGAGTGTGAGAAGCAGGGGAGAGAAGGGAGAGTGAAGAATAGAAGGGAAAGGAGGATGGGAGTCACAGTTGCAGGACGCAAGGAACAAGAGAAGGAGGCACAGCGAGGGGCAACGTGCAAAGGAGGGAGGTGTGCTGTCATACGGTGAGGGAATGGGGTTGGAAATAAAGCAGCAGAGAGCAAAGGGCAAGGGGGGGGCATGGCAGGGTCCAGCAAGGGGGAAGAATGCAGGCTGGGCAAGTTAGGGGCACAGTGGCAAAGGCAGGGCAGCAGAACTCCTCAGGAGGAGAGAAACGGTGCCATTCAATGCTCTCGGGCTTTCTGATGCAGCCGTCTGACGATGCTAATCTGAAGAAAGAAGGATCTGGGAAAAGGCAAGAAGAGAGGGAAGATTTTGGGGGAAAATGGGTCCAAACAATGGTAAAGAAAAGATAAAACTTTTTGATGGATTAACTCCACATTTGTTTGTCATGGGAGTGTGGTGTGGAGAGGATGAATTGCCATCCTTTTTGGGAACGGTTAGATCCTACATGGACATTAACGGCACTATCATCTTGGATTTCAGTGGGATTGGCTTTCAGTTGTGGCTCACATTTGCTGGACTGTGGCCACGGTGTGCTTACGTGAGCACAGGCACTTACTTCCATGTGCAATCCTTTTCTGAGCAATCATCCCATCTCGTTTGTGCAATTTACCAGAGTGGGTGATCCAGATGAGGGAAATTTTCCGTTCAGCACCTCTCTCATGGTTCCTCATTGTTTCTTCCATCCCTTTTTGTATTACCGTGTGTGTGTGTCAATCCATTATAGAGAAAAAGAATAGCTGAACAGTACCTTTTGACTGATAACAGCCAGATCATGGAGATACTGCCTTTATGGACTACACTTCCCAGGATTCCCCAGCCAGATGGACCATGCTGGCTGGGGAATTCTGGGAGTTGTAGGCAGAGATTTCTCCAGCTTTGCTAAGTGTCTTCTGTCTGGAAGCACTCCAAGTAAGCCCCGAAAAGAGTTGCAGAGACACTTAGGTAGAAAAAATGGAATCCACAAATATAGGATGGGGGACACGTGGCTGGATAGCAGTACGTGTGAAAGGGATCTAGGAGTCTTCATAGACCACAAGCTGAATGTGAGTCAGCAGTGTGACGCGGCAGCCAAGAAAGCCAATGCAATTCTCGGCTGCATCAATAGGAGTATGGTGTCTAGATCGAGGGAGGTACTGGTACCACTCTCTTCTGCACTGGTTAGACCTCATCTTGACTACTGTGTCCAGTTCTGGGCACCCCAGTTCAAGAAGGACACAGTCAAGCTGGAGCAAGTCCCGAGGAGGGCAACCAAAATGGTGAAAGGCCTGGAAGCCATGAAGCCCTATGGGGATAGACTTAAGGAGCTGGGCATGTTTAGTCTGCAGAAGAGAAGGTTAAGAGGGGACATGATAGCCATGTTTAAATATTTGAAGGGATGCCACGTAGAGGAAGGAGAGGGCTTGTTTTCTGCTGCTCCAGAGACCAGGACAAGGAGCAATGGATTCAAGGTGCAGGAAAGGAGATTCCACCTGAACCTCAGGAAGAACTTCCTGACGGTCAGGGCTGTCCGGCAGTGGGATCTGCTGCCTCGGAGTGTGGTGGAGTCTCCTTCTTTGGAGGTTTTTAAGCAGAGGCTGGATGGCCATCTGTCAAAGGGAGTGCTTTGAGGGTGTTCCTGCATGGCAGGGGGTTGGACTGGATGGCCCTTGTGGTCTCTTCCAACTCTAAATTTCTATGATTCTATGATTCTATGGTTGCCCCTACCTGCTGCCTCCCGTCCCATGGGACAAGAAAGAGCTTCCACCCGGCCTTTTGAAAGGCAGGTTGGAGTCCAGGCCTCCCTTTCTGTCCCAGGAGATTGCATGGTAACATTCTCCCCATTCTTGTGCCTTGTCATCTGTTTTTTAAAAACCTGCCCATGTATTAAGTGAGGCCTCAACTTCCTAAGGAGCTGGGTATGTTTAACCTGGAGAAGGGAAGGTGAAAAGCTGACTTGATAGCTATGTTTAAATACTTTAAAGGAGGTCATCTGGAGGATGGAAAAAGCGTGTTTTCTGCTACTCCAGAGATTAGGACGTGGAGCAATGGATTCAATCTCCCGGAAAAGAGATTCTATCTAAACATTAGGAAGAACTTTCTGAGGGTAAAAGCAATTTGACAGGGGAATATGCTGCTGCCTCCATGGAGTGTGGTGGAGTCTCCTTCTTTGGAGGCTTTTAAAGAGAGGCCGGAGGGCCATCTGGCAAAGGGAGTGCTTTGACGGTGTGTTCCTGCCTGGCAGAATGGGGTTGGACGTGATGACTGTTTGTAGTCTCTTTTAACTCTGGTATTCTATGATTTTGTAGGACATTGCAGCCAACAGATGGAGCAGGTGAAAAGATCTCTGTGTTTGAGAATCTTTCTCCGCCACTTTCCCCTTCCACCCCCTGCCCAAGTCTGCACTGGCTTTTGAGCTATATTAGAATAATAAGAGGGAAAGTAGCTTTCAAAACCCTGAGAAATATCAGGGGGAAATATTTTGATAAACTCTGACTGCTTTTCTTTCACAAAGCAAGGAATGAGGAACCCGTGATGCTCCACATGTTTGAGGGCTCCAGCTTTCATCAGTGTGGGAGCCAGCATGGCCCAGTAGAAACATTTGGATTCAAATTACCAAAAAAATCCCCCTAAACTTTAGGCAGAATGTCTCCACAATGGAACAGTCTGCCTGGGAACTGGTGGAGTCTCCTTCTTTGGATGTCTTTAAAGAGACGTTGGATGGCCATCTTTCAGGAGCACTTTAGGGTCCATCTGGATTAAAAGGACCAGAAAGTCCCTGATTTTATTCCTGTCTTTCTGGTTTTACTTTTGAGATCCATGCACATTTTATTTCTCCCAGAATACCTTCTATCAGCTCCCAGTACAATCAGGGACTTTTAATACCATCTCCTCAGGCGGGTTATTTTAACCCAGTTTGAAAACTGAAAAGAACAGGAGCAAAAATGTATAACTTTTTAGCCAGGCTGGTTGCACCCCAGTTGTATATTCTTGCATGGCATGAGGTTGGACTAGATGGCCTTTGAAGTATCTTCCAACTCGATGATTCTGTGAACATCTGGAAGGCCCTGCTCTGAGCAGAGAACACAACAAAGATTTATAAAATTATTCAACATGTGGAGAATACAAAAGCCATTTCCGCACTAGACTGTTATAGCGCAACGATTCCACTTTCAACATCCTATGGAAACTGCAAACCCCAGGATTCCATAGGATGTTGAAAGTGGAATCGTAGTGCTATAACAGTCTAGTGCAGAAATGGCCAAAGAAAGGTTGTATTTTTCTGTCTTCCTTTTCTTGGAAAAATAATTGAGATTGTGGTCATAATAATTATTGTACTTGTAGTCAGCCAGTGGAATGAGTTGTTGGCAGACTCAGGGCCCAGAACAACACAATCCTCCAGGAGGCATCAAATGATTAAGAGGCAGGATTCACTGCTCAAGGTGTGTATAGTCAGCCCTCCACCTTTGTGGGTTCCACTTTTGCAGATTTGATTATTCACAGATTATTTGCTGTCCTCCCTGCAGCCTCCCTGTGCCATTTTTAATAGGGACTGCAAGACTCCTGAGACTGAGAAACTGCCAAGGAGGCTCGTAAATCCCTATTAAAAATGATGTGGGGCGGCAGCAGAGGTGGCATTAAGCCCTACTGGTGCCCCACTTCTGCCTTGTGAAGGAACCCTGATCCCTCAAAGGAATCCACGGTGGGATGAATATGGTGATCATACTTTTTGTGTGTGTTAAACATGGTTTGGGAGTGCCTAGAGAGAATTCATGGTTTTTCCACTTTCACGGGGGTCCTGTGCCCCTAACCCTAGCAAATGTGGAGGGATGACATTTTAGGACTAGGCAACTCAAACTCAGATCTCCACTTATTTATTTATTTGTATCCCGCCTCTCCATATGGATCGAGGCGGCGAACAACTCACAAATAGCATGTATTTCGAAACATTTCTATACATGCCCCCAACAAGCTGGGTACTCATTTTACCGACCTGCGAAAGGATGGAAGGCTGAGTCAACCTTGGAGCCGGGCAGGATTGAACTCACAACCTTGTGGCTTGCAGGACTGGCATTTAACCACTGCGCTACCAGGGCTCCTTAGCATTAAACTCTGGCTGAGGGTCCTTTGGGGAGACAACAGTCAAAATTTCCCCATAATCAGAGCTGGGTAATTTTCTTTTCTTTGGATTACAGTTCCAGGGATCCTCAACCAGCATGGCCAAAGGGAAATGTTACCACTCCATTCAGAATAAGTTTGAAATTGCTCTTTTTTCTGCTCTGAATGGACATGGATATTCTAAGTTAGTAAAGTATCCACCTGTGTTACTCTGAGAGTTTGCTTAAAATCTCTCTTTCCTTCAAAAATTGGTTTATTGGTAGTTGATGTGACTCCCCCACCACAAAAGTTAATTATCACGGGAGGATCAAGTGTCAGAGGCCCTTTCCGCGTGATGGCGCCATCCCACCATGGGGATGCATTGCTGCCAGTCCACAACACATGCCATTGCATGATGTCATTGCAGTCCCGCTCCTGTGGCATCCCCAGCCGTCATGATCGTGCCATATACTATGACTGGAAAAAAATCCAGTAACAGCCTCTCTTCGTGCAACAGTTATGTTGGCTGTGGGCATGCGGGAAGGTCAAAAGCACTATCAAGTGCTTCCTTCCTCAGTGCAGTGCAGGAAGAGGCCGGCTGCACTGCCGAAGTGTTACTCCAGTTATGACAGGTTTGGTGAGAGCACTAGATATCCTTTTGATATCAAACAATTCGGCCTTTACTTGACCTCTCTCTGCCACCCCACTCCACGTGTTTGCGAGTGTCCTCCGGACAAGCACGTATTAGGCTCGGCCGTTAATGGTTTTACATTCCAGATTCCATTTAGGCAGGCAGCTCAAGCCTCTTTGTTGCTTCAGGGAACACCTCATTGCAAACCCTTACAATAGACGCACGGCTCTCAGCCAAGCTATTCCTTTCAGATGAGACATTTACATACTGGGCATACCATTGTCATCAAGCATTAAGCTCATCATGCAAAACTTGACCTTTTCCAACTCCTTTGTCCAGCTCCAAAATCCCTTTGTTCTCACCGAGCATGGCATAGCCTGTAGGCACAATCCACCCTATAAAAACGCCTCATTTCCAAACAATCTTTGGACTACTTTGGACTTCCATCCCGCCTTGCTGCCGGTGGTCCAAGGAAACTCCCCTCAGCGAACCCTGCTGAGCTTTCTCTCCCGGAACCCCGTCTTCCTCTCCAGGACTACGAGACCAGGTGTCGTATTGCCCACTCCCTTGAAACTCTCCATTTCTATTTCTAAGTTATCTAGTGTTTGTCGTGTCTTTCGTGTTGCTTGTTCTTAATAAAAATCATTATTTGTTATTTCAAAAGCTTGTCTAACTGCTCTCTGACCCGATGCTGTATACATTGGGTAAAAGATCCTAGCTGAAGTTACCCTGCCTCTCGTTTAGCTGAGAGAGCGCTTGAGCTTAATTTCCCCCAACTTGTGTTTTTATCTGGTAATTTGGGTGCCCCTCCCGCGACCCCCAACATACAGGGTAACAGAAGGAAGGAGAGTGTCCCGAATGCTACCCATCCACCGGCAGCCAGCTGGGTGCAGAGGGGAGCATTCAGGTCCTGCTCCCATCCCAGCAATGTGTGATAGGTGACGGCTCAGAGGTCGATGAGCAATTGATTGTGCTGGAAACAGAGCCAGTGATAGACCAAACTATCTTGCCAACACCCCCATCAGCTGAAAGACACCTTCTGATGTCCTTTGAAGAGCCTGGTCCAAATTCATGGATGCATAAAATGCAATTGGTTGTCATGAATTTGGGGTTCTCTGTTCCTTTTTTCCTAACTCAAGGGTGTGATAAAGCAAAATTACGTATACTTCAAAGACTCAAGGATATAGCGATGCAATCCCAGATGACTGAGATTAACTCCTGCCAATCTAATACATTTTTTGTTTCCTACGTTCCAATAAACTCACTCCTTCCCTCATTATCTGGTTGATCTTCCAACTTTTAAAACGAAGTTAGCCTTTCTGCATGCTAGATTGAATGTTCTCCCACTGGCAATTCGGATGGGCAGGTACAATAATGTTCCTATGAAGGACAGAGTATGTGTTTGCAACTCTGTTTCAATAGAAGATTTAATCCATGTTCTGCTTGAGTGCCCTATTTAGAATGATCTTAGAAGCAAATATATTTTTCCTTTATTGAAGTCTTTTGAGGGAAATTCCTCCTTTGCGAAGGTTTGTTTTCTGCTATCTGATACTGTGAAATATGTGTCTTTCAGGACATCTAAATTTCTTGTTAGGGCCTTACCATTATGTGCTATAAAGAACAAGGGGGGTATGGAAAGTGATTTATTTATTGTTGATTATGTATTATATGTAAATTGGCTGGATTATCCTTTCTCATTCTATCTTATTTTATTTTTTCATTTTTGTGCAATGGCTGGCTGCTAAAATGCAATAAACTTGACTCTGACTCTGACTCTGAAAGACAAGCTGAGATGGAGTTGTTGCAACCAGTGCCAGAGGGAGAGGGGACCAGCAATGGTTTAGGGGAATTAGATCCACCTTTGCCTCCCAGCTCTCAGTCACAGAGGAGACAAAAGAGAGCAGCTCAGAGGGAAGCTGTTTTGGTGAGACTGAGAAAACAGAACAATGACGAGTAATACCTGTCCTCCTTGGTTATATAAGTTGGTCGGCGTGGCTTGCTGTTTGCTTGTAGCAAATCACTACTCAAGCTTCCACAACTCTTGTGTTCCAGCTTCTAGACCTTTTGGACAGACCTTCGGTATTCTGGATTTTGGAATTGACCTTGACTTTGACTCAGCTCAGCGTTTCTACATGTTTGTTAGCACTGGACACTCCCCACTGCCTCCTCCTCTTGGGCAAGTACTATCACTTCCCTTCCCTTGCTAGCAGAGAGGCTTGGGCTGGGAGTTGAACTCTGACACAATGGCACTGCTGGGACGATGCCGGGACATTGCAGAATTATGGCATAGTGCGGAAAGGGCCAGAGTCTTAGCAGAAATTAAACTCCAGCTACAACTCTTTTCTGAGTTTTTGATACATTTATTTTCCATGCTGACGGAAAAGTCCCATGATGAAGGTTTCTTCTGAAGAAAAAAGATATGTGTGGGACATTGATTGCAAAGAGACCAGCTCCACAGGTAACTCTGGACATTTCCGCACTAGCCTTTTATAGGGCTACGATTCCACTTTCAACATCCTCTGGAATCCTGGGGTTTGCGGTTTTGGGAGGGGCCGGCCAGCCCCTCCCGAAACTGCAAACCCCAGGATTCCAGAGGATGTTGAAAGTGGAATTGTAGCCCTATAAAAAGCTAATGTGGAAATGGTCCCTGATGGCCTGTAACTGTGTCCTCAGAGGGGCCTTTGAAAGACTTAAAAGGAGGGCAGGGGGACTCCGGTTGATAGCCTCAGTCAGGGAAGCCACAGCTCTGAGTTCACGGGACCTGAACAACACCTTTGATAACACAGTGACTTGGAGACATATTCAGGGTAGCCACGCTGGCTTTGCAGCAAAATAAAACATAATACAAAATCCACAAAATAAAATGCACAAAGTATGTTGTGCAAGTTTTTGAAGCTCCACCAGCTTCTTGATCAGGCAGAAGAAATAAAAAAAAAACATGTAGGAGAGGAAAAGTGACAATGTTAGTAACACAGGCCCACATTTTGTCTCAGACGCTGTTTCTGTTGCAGTTCAGTTGTTCCGGAGGGATCATGATGTGGGCCATGGCCGCTCCCTTTGGCCACATGGGGACCAGGGCCAAAGGCAATAAAAGACAGGTAATAACATTTCGGAGTGTTGGGGTAGTGTAGTGGTTCGACCTTTGGACCATAATGCTGGAGACCAGGATTTGATTCCCCATCTGATGATGGAAACCCACTTGGGTGACCTTGGGCACATCACACCCTCTCAGCCTCAGAAAGCCCTGTGATAGATTTGCTTTAGGGTCACCGTAAGTCAGAAATTACTTGAAGGCACAAAGCAGCGACAACAACATTTGAACTCCTTTAACAACAGACTTGGGGAGTCTCTCGTTCATAGGATCACCATAAGTCAAAGTCTACTTGAGGGCACTTAACAAGTTCTGGGCACCGCAATTCAAGAAGGACATTGCCAAGCTGGAGCGTGTCCAGAGGAGGGTGACCAAAATGGTGGAGGGTCTGGAAGCCATGAAGCCCTATGAGGAGCAGCTTGGGCAGCTGGGGATGTTTGGTCTGCAGAAGAGAAGGTTAAGAGGGGACATGATAGCCATGTTCAAATATTTGAAGGGATGTCATGTTGAGGAGGGAGTGGGCTTGTTTTCTGCTGCTCCAGAGACTAGGGCCCTTTTCGCACAGTGTTTCTAAAGCGAGAGGGCCCCTTGAGCGTCGCGTAAATGGAAGGAGCAGTCTGCATGACGAACTCCTATTTACGTGATGCTCAAGGGCCTGACTCAGACCACGCATGCACCTTTTCATTTTCAGCTTAAAGCCGAAAATGTTGCACGGTCATGCAATGCCCGGGGCCTGCACGCACTTACCTGGCATGTGGTGTGTCGAGAGCTGGGCCAGTCGCGCTTCCTGCCTCAGCGCTAGCCTGCAATTCCCAGGTTGCGCTGTGGTAGGAAGGGGTGGGGCGTTCGCGCGGCACTCACACGACCAGGGAGCTGGTGCAGAACTGAAGCAGCAGGGATGCAGCAATGTTCCTGCTGAGGCTTCTTGCGCAAGTGCCGCCCCTCACCTCCGTGAAAAGATAAGGTGCGAAAAAGGCACTACGACAAGGAGCAATGGATTCAAGCTGCAGGAAAGCAGATTCCACCTGAACCTCAGGAAGAACTTCATGATGGTCAGAGCTGTCCGGCAGTGGAATCTTGCTGCCTCCATGGAATGTGGTGGAATCTCCTCCTTCTTGGGAGGTTTTTAAGCAGAGAGAGGCTGGATGGCCATCTGTTGGGAATGCTTTGATGGTGTCTCCCTGCATGGCAGAAGGGGGTTGGACTGGATGGCCCCTGGGGTCTCTTCCAACTCTAGGATTCTATGATTCTATGAACAAGAACAAAGGAATCATGCAGCCCCCCAAGGTACTGTTGGATCACAGCTCCCAGCATTCTTTATCATTGACTATGCTGGCTAGAGCTAATGGGAGTTGCAGTCCAGATGCAGAGTGCCTGAAACAATGCCTTCACACCAGCTCCCGGCCTGATGTAGCTCCTCACTGGATACTCCTGTGGTTGGACTTTGGACAATGAGTTCAGTACTGACCCCTTGTTCACTTTTGTAGTTTCTGAGCCATCAGGCTGCCAAAGCTGGACAGTTTCCCTGATTCCCCGGCCCCCGTGAACTATAGTGGGAGGGATCTCTTGCACTCATATCCTCTTAGCTGCAACCCCAGGCATCTGGCTGGCCCTGGCAGGAAAAAGGAAGCTGGAATAAATAGGCAGATGGGTCTGTTATGATTATCCTTTATACTATGTCTTAGTGTATTTTAAACAGCTCTAATTTAGCATTTTATTGAAATTGTTTATTCAATGTTTTTAATAATAATAATAATATAAAAATAGATTCTTCTTCGTGGTCTCTGTGCCTTCATACACTAGGAGCTTTAGCGCCTGCGCGGTAGCGTTCGGAAACTTCTAGAACTTGTTCGCTTGGCGGGAACCCCTCCCCCACGCCGGTACTGCGCATGCTCCTCCCGCCGAGCAACGGTCTCTCCTCAGTTCTTTCTCGTCCGCCGTCGCGTACGGAAGGTTCTTCGGTTTGTTCCTCTGACTTTTGTGCTTGGCTTGCTGTTTTCACGGTTTTACGGATTTTTGGACTGTCTCTGACCTCTCTTCGGACTTCCCATTTGGTTTTTGGTGATTTCGGATCTTTCCAGTTTGGCGTTTTCGTCTTATGTCCGCGCTCTTTAGCATTTTATTGAAATTGTTTATTCAATGTTTTTAATAATAATAATAATAATATAAAAATAGATTATTTTTTACCTGCCTCTCTCCAAGTCTCAAGGCAGAGTACAAAATAAAATATAATAAAAAACACATCGTAGATTAAAATACACTAAAAACACATAAAACAACTTAAAATAGAAATATAATTGAAATACATCATAATTAAAAATAGATTGGCTACGTAGACCTGCCGGAAGAGATAGCTCATTAGTACTTTTTGAATTTGGACATTGTATTTTGCTGTGTTTGCATCACTTCTGGCAATTCTGGCATTCCACAATCTTGGGGCAGCCCACGAAAAGGTCATCTGGGTGACCTTTGCCAGTTCTTTTTAGGCAGATTAATCCCATGCCCCCCCAGGACCTGAGTGTATGGGGCAGATTGTATGGGAGGAGGCCATCCTTCAGCTAACCCCAGGTGCTGCACCAGGAGAAGTGCAGGCTATAAATTAAATAAATAAGTGTTATTTCTTTTTGGTTTGGATTCTAGGGCGGCCAAGGGGCCAGGGGAAAAATAACTGGCAGCTTGCTTCTTGCAACTCTCGAGTGCAGTTTGTTGTCCAAACATTAGCAAGTGATCCTTCCTATCGTCACTCCTTTCATTGCTTCAGCCGATGATTTCGGTATGCTGCTTTTGCACCTTAAGCTGCAGAGGCTGGTTGAGAGGAAGGCATTCCTGAAAAGAGCCACCCAACTGGTCAAGAGCACGGACAAGTCTTCCGGCACCTTGCAAGGCAAAAAGATTTTGTTTGTCATACACTTGACTGCAGCTTTGCAAAAGCTGCTGCCAGTAAAATCTGCTGGTTGGAGAGGCGCTCAGATTCTTTGCTTTGGCTGCAACTCCCATGGGTAAGCGCCTCCACCAGTCACCGCAATCAAGTCAGGAGGTGAAATTGAGCACGGATCAGAAAAGGAACCAAGGTCGGAACAGGGAACTGAGTGAAGCCATTATCCTGTTTTGAGGCAGGAAATCCATACCCATTATACATCAAACCCCACAAACCAAACCATGTTGTTACACAAAAAGATTAGAAATTCACTGTAATAATGGTGCCCACACAAATTGCATTACATATGTCTATGTGCATCCACATTGTGCAGCTATAACTATTTTGTATTATTTTACTGGCCATAGCACCTTCTTAAGACTCTTGGGAGTTGTAGTTTAATGAGGGACTCTGTTACCCTGTTTACTGGGGGTTCTGGGAGGGACACCTAAATAAGCAAACAATAACACACTTTGGGGGAAATTAGCTTAGAGGAAGGGTAACGCAGCAGGATCTTGTAACCCAATGTTTACGGGGCCAGGCCAAGCCAAGAAGCAAACTGTGTTGGAAATTAAATGAATGATCTTTATTAAATACAGGCACACAATGTAAGCAGCACACGCACACAGATAACTAAGGAAAATAAAGGTGTGAGTATGATAGCGGGATTTTCAGAGGGATGGTTGATTCGGGTGATACGGAACCTGTTCCTGAAGCCCCGAAAGAAGATAGAGAGCAATGCTGGGATTCGATGTGGCTCAGCACATGGAGCTGAGGGGAAGCTCGCCAAGCAAAGCAGCAGCAAGGCAGTCTGGAACTTGGGAGCGATCCGAGGATGGTCTCGGAATCCGGGGGTTTTATAGGGAGAAATGTAACTGCAGGCTATGCTATACTTGGTGAGAACAATGCGTTTCGGGTGCGGACAAAGCTTTGGAAAGGTCACAGTTTAGCATGACTGAGTTAAGTCCGAATTGGCAAAGAGGTAGCCAGTATGCAAATACAGAATGCTTGGCAGTCGAGTATTCAGCTTGCCAAGTTGCCTGCTCGGGGCAGGGAGTCCTTTGTAAACAGCGTGCATACATAAAGAAGGTGTTTGCAAAGAGGTCTCCTAAAGCAAGGATCTGGCTATTTCTGGCCTGCCTGGGTGGAGAATGGAATGTCCAGCAATTTACTGGCTGAGCCTAGTTCTGTGCTTGTCCGGGGGCCTCACAAACATGTGGAGAGGGGTGGTAGAAGAGAGCCAAATCATTGATATCAAAATGATATCTAGGAGTATCTCCAAGGAGGTCTAACCTGCAGTAACAATTCTGTACTCTGTGTTAGAGAGCTCTAGTTCCTTTCTCCTCTCAGCTGCAGTTCCCAGTGTATCCTGAGTGCCTGTCAACACTACAGATTTAAACTGATTTCATCCTTAGACCCTTTCTTCTCAGGTTACCTTGGGAAATGTAGTTCGGTGGAACTAGAGCTCTCCAGCAGAGAATTCTCAGTATCTCACCAGCTACCAATCTTAAGGTTCTCCAGGCTGGAGTTGTGATCATTAAAGTGGTATTAAAGTGATACAACATTTTAGTGTAGATTGTCAGGCACACAGATAACGTACAAAGAATGTCTTCCACATATGATTCTTAAATATGACACTCTGTGTTCTGGTCCATTGTAGCTCAGATGGCAGAGACACATCTGTCTGTCTGTCTGCACACCTTGAGTCAAGACATCCTTGAGGCACAAGGTGACTGGGTAACGCAGAACGCTGGCCAAGACAATCCTGTTGTCTGTATCATGTTCTTAAGACAGAACACCCATTAATTGATTTGTTATTAAGCCTATTCATCCTATTAATCCTCCTTGCCTTAAGAGGATTGCTTTTTTGTGCTGACAGTGCATTCACTGACAGCTGTGCATAAACGAACATTTTGCATTCTCCTCCTCTTCTCAGAAGCAAGCTGTAAAATTTCAGGTGACAACAGGAGTGCCAAGATCGCCACCTAGAGATGGATTTATTAAATACAAAGTACACAGTCCTCTTAAGAGGTCCAGTTATAGCTGGAGAGATGAAGTCGAAGGAGACTCAGACAGTGCAACGGGGGTGACATGGAGTCCAAGGTCATTTCTGCACTACACTCTTTTTTTTATTTATTTTTTATTTATTTGTATCCCGCCTCTCCATATGGATCGAGGCAGCGGACAACTTACAAATAGCATGTATTTCAAAACATTTCTATACATGCCCCCAACAAGCTGGGTACTCATTTTACCGACCTGTGAAAGGATGGAAGGCTGAGTCAACCTTGGAGCCGGGCAGGATCGAACTCACAACCTTGTGGCTTGCAGTACCGGCATTTAACCACTGCGCCACCACGGCTCCTTATAGCTCTTATAGCGCGATTAAATATTTGAAGGGATGCCATGTAGAGGAAGGAGAGGGCTTGTTTTCTGCTGTTCCAGAGACCAAGAAAAGGAACAATGGATTCAAGCTGCAGGAAAGGAGATTCCACCTGAACCTCAGGAAGAACTTCTTGATGTTCAGGGCTGTTTGGCATTGGAATCTGCTGCCTCCATGGAGTGTGGTGGAGTCTCCTTCTTTGGAGGTTTTTAAGCAGAGGCTGGAGGGCCATCTGTCAGGAGTGCTTTGAGGGTGTTCCTGCATGGCAGGGGGTTGGACTGGATGGCCCCTGGGGTCTCTTCCAACTCTAGATTTCTATGATTCTATGATTCATGAAACCACAAATCCCAGATTTGCATAACACAGAGCCATGGCTGCCAAACTGGGATCAAAGTGCTTTATTTGTCCAGTGTAAAGAGTGTGATTATTAGAATTCATCCCTCTTCTTTTACCAAAATGCTTACCTGGGCCTTAATTCTTGATCTAAACATAGGAGAGTGAAGTAACCAGGGTATTTCCCTCTCACTTCTAAAGACAACGTTCAGATGCAAAAGAGGAGAGAGTGATTCTTCCCTTTATCTTGCTGTTTCCAAGGAGCTCGTGCAGAATCGCCCAAGGATTATAAACATAGCTAATATCAAGTATCTGCTGCATCCCCACAGGGCTGGAAAGCTGCAACACACCCACACATATACACATACAGGCAGCCCTTATCAGGAGGCTGATAAGCTCTGAGTTAAAGTAAACTTCCTCCCGATCAAAATTTCATGGCATTTCCTGGTCCCTAACACTGCCTTGGTGGGATTCTCAGGGTTCATCTTTTTCCCTAAAGGAATTGTGTTTTGCAAAAACTGCGACATGTCAAATTCTGTCTTGGATGAGCATCTGTGCACCATTATCTCTTAGATGCAATGCGCCGTTCCAAAGCACAATCTTGCAATTTCCTCTTTGAAACAGTATCTAAGAGATTGCTTTAAAAGGCATCAGGAAAACAAGTTAGTCTAAGACTTCAATGGGATTGTCTGGAAAGACCTGACTAACAGCTGCGCAGGGGTGCCGTCGGTTTTACTATTTAATAACATTGATAAGAACTGCAATCTGGCAAATACTGGAGCAGTGCTGGGAGGCACTGCAGAAAATTTCACCTTCGGTTGTCATTGCATATAAGTTGCTGAAAGTCTAAGAAGGTTAGGCAGCAAATGCATTCACAGGACAAATCAAACAGCTGGTTATGGCCTTTAAATCCCAACGTGGCTTGGGTTCAAGTCTATGTGAAAGCCCTTTCTCTCTCCATGCTGAGCCTGCCTGACCGTTCAGATCGTCAAGGGAGGTCTTTCTCTCCATCCACTAGCATCACACACATGTTCAGTGAGGGCACGGGAAAGACCCTTCTTGGTGGCTGCTTCCAAGGTGTGAAATTCCCGCCCCCCACAAACACACACAGGTGCAGCAGTTGGCCCATCTCTGCAATCTTACCATCAGGAGACAGTCCACACTAGACTGTTATAGCGCTATTATCCCACTTTCAACATCCTATGGAATCCTGGGGCTTGCAGTTGAGGGAGGGGCCTTTGAGGATGGCCTTTGAAGCCCCTCTCTAAACTGCAAACCCCAGGATTCCATAGGATGTTGAAAGTGGAATAATAGCACTATAGCAGTCTAGTGCGGAAATGGCCTGAAAGACTTTTCTATTCAGGCAGGTTTTTGGAAACTAACTTACAGTGGTAGAAGGGTCTTTTAATGGGGTGTGTTATGCTTTTATCCTTTTTGCTATGTTTTAATGTGTTCTTAAACTTATGTTTTTAATGGGTTTGTTTATTCAATGGCTTTTAAACTTTTAAATCATATGAGTACTTTCTTTTAAGGTGTTGTAAGCTGCCTTGGGTCCTGTATTAGGAGAAAGATGGGGTATTAGACAAATAAATAAGTAAGTAAGTAAATGTGGGCATTCAGAATTGTAAACATTTCCACACTAGACTGTTATAGCGCGATGATTCCACTTTCAACATCCTCTGGAATCCTGGGGTTTGCAGTTTCGGGAGGGGCCAGGCGGCCCCTCCCGAAACTGCAAACCCCAGGATTCCAGAGGATGTTGAAAGTGGAATCATTGCGCTATAACAGGCTAGTGCGGAAATGGCCTGTACAGTTTGAAAAGCTCTGCACCAAAGGGTTCTGTAGAGAGCCTGGTAGTTTTAAAACATCTTATAAAACAATATGGACAAAGAAGTAGAGGAAAGGCTCATTAAATTATCATCCAAACTGGATGAAGTAGCTTCTACCTTTAAAACCAGAAACGGGTTCCAAGAGGAAATGTCAGATGCACACCTATGGGACAAAACAAACTTCATTTAACAGCCATTTCTGTGAAAAGGATCTAGGGGTTTTAATAGATAACAGGCTAAACATAAATTAACGGTGCAATGCGCTGGCAAAGAAAGTCCATGCAGTTCTAGGCTGCATCAACAGAATTACTGTGTTCAGAAGAAGGGAAGAAATAGTGCCATTTTATTCTGCTTTGGTGAGACCCCACCTGGAACGCTGTGTCTGTTGGTTTCAAGCACCCACAGTTTAGGAAGGCTATTGTCAACTCAGAAGATGCCTGGAGGAGGGCAAGAAAGACAGTGAGGGGCTCAGAGACCAAACTCTATGAGAAAAGGACTTGGGTATACTTTGCCTGAAGAAGAGATGGTTAAGCAGTGAAATGATTCAAGTGTTTGGAGGGATTCACAAGGATAGTGAAGTATCAGTAGGCCTGAACTGGTGATGTATTTAAGTCTTTTATTCCAAGTCTCAAGTCCTTGAAGATACTTTCAAGTCAAGTCTCAAGTCTGGGAGCCAATTTTATACCCCGACCTATATTCCAGAATTTTTGGACAGAGTTGAATAAAGCCAGTTTTAACAATTTAAGCAGAGTTGTTACTTCGGCCCAGGCCTACCTGGTGATAGCACTAGATATCTCTGTTTGATATCAAACCCATTCGGCCTTCCTCTGCCACCCCGCTCCACGTGTTTGCGAGGCCTCCGGACAAGCACGTAAACAGGCACGGCCGGTAATTGTTGGACATTCCATTCCCCACCCAGGCAGGCAGAACAGAGCCACTCCGTCACTTCAGGGACCTCTCCTGCAAACACCCTTTTGCTTAAGCGCGACACTAACAAAGGTGCCCGGCTCTGAGCCGATAGTCTTACAAAGCCGGACTAAGTACTGTGCATTTGCATACTGGCTACACTATTGTTGATTCAACGCTAAGCTGATCATGTTAAACTTGACCTTTCCCAAAGCTTTGTCCCGCTCAAAACTCGCATTGTTCTCACTGAGTAAGGCATGGCCTGCAGGCACAATTCACCCTATATAAGCCCCCGATTCCGAGACCACCTCGGATTGCTCCCGAGTTCCAGACCACCTTGCTGCCGTTTTGTCTGGTGAGCTCCCCTCAGCGAAGCGTGCTGAGCTTTCTGTCTTACCATCTTCAAGCTTCTTCAGGACTACGAGGAACGGTGTCGTATCACCCATTTCCCCCTAAAATCCTTATTTCCAATTCTTCCACTAGCTGTGTGATTGTGGTGTCTTTACTGTTTGTTTGTCTTTCAATAAAACATCATTTTTGCTAGTTTAAAACTGTCTGACTGCTTGACTGACCTGACCCCGTAGACGCTGGGTTGCAAGATCCCTGCTAAGTTACCCTGCCTCTCGCTAGCTTAAGAGAGTGCTCCAGCTAATTTCCCCAACTTTGTGTTTGTGTTTTGGTTATTTGGGCGCCCCTCCCAGGACCCCCAGAGAACAGGGTAACAGAGTTGTCCCTCCACATTCGTGGTTTTGCCAGCTGCAGCTTCGGATGTGGGGAATAGCTTCAAAAGCTTTAGAAGGAAAGATCATTCCTCCTCAGTCCCATTTCCTAACACGTTTGCTGTTCCTCTGTGAAAAATGCACCCTGCCCTCTGGGGCGAGTCTTGTCTTTTGCTCTTAGGAAACGTTTTAGAGGGCTCCTCCTATATGCAGTGGGGACAGGCTGCTGAGCAGACCTCAAGCCTGCCCCAAGCCCATTGCATAACCCGATTGCTCTTTCCCTCTGAGAAATGCACCCACACTTTGGGCTTGAGACAGATTGTCTTGTGAGCATTAGGCAAAAAGAGATGGAAGCATTGTTCAAAGTTGGAAGGTTTCTGGATGAATGGGTTATGTTAGTGAACCAAGGGTAGCAAGTCAGTCACTAAAAATATGCAAGTCTCGAGCTGAGTCGAGTCAGTGCACCATTTATGGCCGAGTCGAGTCCAAGTCGAGTCACTAAAGTGACTTAAGTCCGACTTGAGTCCGAGTCTTTCAACTTGGGTCTACATCACTGGCCTGAACTACAAGAAAGGGGATTTTAATTAAACTTTAGGAAGAATTTCCAGATAGGAAGATCTATTCACGGATAGGCTGGACTGCCCAGGAAAGTGGACTGTCTTACATTAGAGATTTTTAAGCAGAGGCTGCACGGCTACCTACCAGGGACGTTATAGCAGCTGATTGTCTAGACTGGCTGGATTCTTCATGATTCTGTTATTCTACAAGGACATTTGTATGGAATTTGTGCAACAAAACAGGTAAGCTTAAAGAAGATTTGGGAGGGATGGAACAGAAATGGAGGTGTGCTCAGTAGTGGATGGTTTTCTGAACTATGTGGTACTTTTAAAATGTTGGCTATTTTGTAATGAGGTGGGGTGGGTGACCAAAAATAAGGAGCACATGACATCTATTATGATTTTGGAAAGGCTCACCAAAATGTTTCATGCTGTAGAATATTTCTGACAAGCGCAAGCACAGAAAGCCGTGGAGTTTTTGAGCTTCTGAGAATTCAGTCTCCAAAACAAAACATAAACACATCAACTGGGTGAGACTTCTCGCTCTTAGGAAAGTGGGTGTAGTTCATACCCAAAGACTGATGTCAGAGCGATGCAGGAGTCAGCATCTCTCACTCTGCTGAGAGGTCTCCCAGTCAATGGCTGGAATCTCATTCTGTCTGCAGATGTTTTGGGGTTTTTTTTTGTCCTTTGCAGCCATTGTGCAAAGAGTATTTGGCACCTTTTTGTGCAATGACACCCCCATGCGTGCAATTGACTTGGCTCTTGCTGCAGTGTGCCCCCACAACCAATTAGTGGATGGGGGAGAAGTAGCCCGTGGTTGTTTTTACAGCCCAGGAATATAGTGGAAATCCAGGAGAATGAGGTAGCATCTCGTGCTTTCAGCTGCAAAAATGTTACCAGGCTGTACACCCCCACACTTTGATATGGTTTAATTGGCGAAATATGATTTAATTGGCAAGATATATCAATTGGTTGTGATATAAAATGTGCCTTGCTATGGCTGTATGGCCAGGCTGGACAAGAGGAAAAGACCGGCCGAACACATGCGCTGCCCATTAGGTCAAAAAACCCCTCTAAGCATAGCCAGAAAATCACCAAGATAATAGGCTTGCAGTCTCCACCTTTTTGGGATAATAGCAACTGGGAGATTCCTACCAAACCACTGAGTGTCCATCCAATCTCCTTTTCCTCTGACCAAGCAACCTTTCCTTTATCCTAAAACCCATCCAACAAGCACAGAGTTATCAGACAATCATTAGCTCTTTTTGTCATCTAATGCTAAAATCATCAACCTGTTCCAGACCTCATTGTCCACTCTGCAAAATCCATTGTTTGCTTGGCCAGACAGCCATTCATGCACCCCAGGTAGAAATCATGTATAGAAAAAAAAAACAGTTTGGCCAGCTAACTCTCAGTACATTGCTTGTTGGTTGCCACTCTGTCATTCTGATTCCCTATTGTGTACTGTCCTTAGATGCAAGTCTAAGCCACATCACTGCTTCTTTGCTACTCTTCTAGATTGGTAACGATCACCCTCAACACTCTGAAATCTCACTTTCTAAAACGTTTCCTCCCTTTTTCTTTCAGTTAGCCTTGTGTGATTGCGTGATTGTTAGGTTCTTGTTTGTGTGATTAATTCCCCCAGTAAAACACCAGTTAGTTTATTTTTGGATCTGTGGCCGATTCTTCCCTGTAAAAGTACAGGTACAGATTTGTGTCAAAGATCTTGTAAGACATTTCCCAACCTTTTCCCAGCCATTAATTGGCTAAGAGGGAGCATCCCATCAATGAGCAGGCTATTTGCATATGGGTGGGGGAAAGAAGCAGAAAAAGGGTAAAGGCACACTAGTTGAGTGTTACATTCAGCCAAGCAGAACTAGGATCTCAGCCATTTTTCTTTCCTCTTCTGCATCCTGTCATCATAACAGTACCAAACAGTCTGAGTCAGATGGATATATTCTGGGGGAGCATGAAACTTAACACCAATCTCCACCCTGCCTGGGGGTGATGAACTCAGTTTTACCTTCCGGGCTATTTTTGAAGGGATGCCACGTAGAGGAGGGAGAGGGCTTGTTTTCTGCTGCTCCAGAGATCAGGACAAGGAGCAATGGATTCAAGCTGCAGGAAAGGAGATTCCACCTGAAGCTCAGGAAGAACTTCCTGACAGTCAGGGCCGTCCGGCAGTGGAATGTGCTGCCTTGGAGTGTAGTGGAGTCTCCTTCCTTGGAGGTTTTTAAGCGGAGGCTGGATGGCCATCTGTCGGGAGTGCTTTGAGAGTGTTCCTGCATGGCAGGAGGTTGGACTGGATGGCCCCTGTGGTCTCTTCCAACTCTACATTTGTATGATTCTATGATTCTATTTGTCCAACCAAGGGGTGTGGGGCTGAGAGTAAGGCCATAGCTGAAAAGTGGCTTAAATATGGGGCAGAAACAACACTTGGGACCACTGAGTTGCAAGTGACATAGTTACTTGCAGCAAGATACACTTTGGGTATACATTTTGGTCTCCCTGATCTACAAGCACTGCAAGAAATAGAACTGCCAGCTTTTTATTGAGCCCTGCTTTCGTGCCTTAAACTAAAAAGTCAAAGAGGGTGGCTGCCAGATGTGGTTTGACTGCAAGTCCCATAACATAACTAATGGTGAGAAATGCTGGGAGATGCAGCCCAACAACTTCCGGAAGGATGCACTTCGACCACCTGTGCGTTGACAGTACTTTAAATCTGCCATCTCAAATACCACTTTGGGAAGGGAGTTGGCTCTGAATGGTGGGTTAAAAATCTTTAAGTGAGTGAGAGTGGAATCAGCAGGTGATCATACTTATCAGCATGTGAGTGAAATCCTTCCCCTATTGATGTCTGCAGATCAAGCTCTTACCCCACTGGCATACCTTATCCTGGGGACTATAAATTTGATATCAGATATGTCCGCCATGCCACAGAGGTTTCCCGGATGGGCACATAGGCAAAGAGGTCAAACAACCAAAAACAGGTCAAGACCAGAAAAATTCCCAGTCACGTAGCCCAAGGAGACCTCAGGCAATACATATCCACCTAAACAAAGGGTCCTCAGCCAAAAGTAGCCAACTTGAGGGGATTAGCATGTTGTCCCCAGGTTGAGCAACTGTGATTCTGGAAAAGTCCTACAAGGTGAGGTCCATCTGCATAAACTTTCCCTGCAACCCAGCATAAACCAATCATGCAAACGGCCAAGTTGCCATTGTATGGCATTCCTTCCTTTGTTTTGGCCATTGTTCTTCCCGGGAGAGGGCCTGCCCTCGAGGTACGTTCTGCCCTATAAGTAGCCCTAGTTTTTGAGGGTCTCTTCGGAGAACTCCCCACCACGCTACCAGATCGGCATTCTGTTAGTTGAGTGATCCCCTCAGCCATCTCTTCGCTGAGCTCCATTCTTTTTGCCGCTTCCCAGACCGCAGACTTCAGGATAGGTGCAGTATCACCGCCTCTGCATTCCCTTTGCTATAACCCCTATCCATTTTTCACGTCTTTTCCTTCTCAATAGGCCTTGTGTCTGTGAGTGAGTGAGTGTGTTGGTGCATGTTAATATATTCATTTAATAAAATTCATTTATTTGATACATTTGTCTGGCTTTTTGGCTTGGCCTGACCCCATAAAGTTGGGTAGAAGATCCTGCTGGGTTACCCTGCCCCCCCCATTTTGCTATTGCCAGTGCTCCGCTAATTTCCTCAACCTTTATAACTTGGAGCAAATCAAGATGTCCCCCATGGGGCCCCCAGAAGGCAGGATAACAAAGTTGCTGTTAAAGACCTCAGAGTAAGCTGGGCTATTTTTCTCCTGGTAATTTGGCAACCTAAGGAGGAACCACCCTACGAATATTGCTTCAGGGAGGCCGAGAATGCCAAAAGCAACTCCGCAGAGCCAAGATCAAGTCAGCGTTGAAAACGTCTCCTTGGGTGTGCCCAGTCCCAAAATGAATGTGTGTAGGGGATTTTTGCACCGCTAATGTTGGGTTGTTTGCATGACAAGCCGGATCATTTGGGAAATTTTGCTAGCAATGGAAGAAGATGACTCATGGGGACACGGAGAGATGATGCAGGGCGGAAAACATGAAAATTACACACAAAAAATAAAATTGAACATGGGAGCTGGAGGATTCTGGGAGCTGTAGTTCACAAAGGTAACTGTTCCAAGCTTATTCAGCAATTCACATTCCGAAGTCTCAACACTAGCCTTCTTAACTTTATGCCCTGAACTTTTAACTCTGAGAGACAGAGGTAAAGGCAGACTCCCTGGAGAATCTACAGCAGCCATTGAGAAGCAAGTTGCAGCAGAAGAAATGGCAAAAATACACAAGAGGGGGGAAAGTAATTTATTTTGAAGACTACACTCTCACCTTGAAATTCCTCCCTTTGCCAGAGGCCTGGAGGAGAAGCCACAGGAGCTGGGAGCCAAGAAATCACACCACACATTTTCTCCTGGAGTTTACTGTGCGGCAGAAAGGGACGCCAGGCTTAGTCAGAGCTGCATTTCTAGTTTTCACCATTTTCAGACATTGTTCTTCTTTCCCCCTCCCTGCTCCTGTTTTTTCTAAAGTATTTTATTATTAATCACAAGTGGAATAAAACAATGTAAGAAATGTCTGTGAAAAATACGGAAAGCAAGTAAAGAAAAATGCATAACAATCAGGGTATAGTTTGTCAAGTCTGAATATTCCTTGAAGGTTCGTCACTTGCCGTTTTACAATAAGTGGGATTTCCGCACTAGCCTGTTATAGCGCGATGATTCCACTTTCAACATCAGCCAGCCGGCCCCTCCCGAAACTGCAAACCCCAGGATTCCAGAGGATGTTGAAAGTGGAATCATCGCGCTATAACAGGCTAGTGCAGAAATCCCAAAGGACATCACCAAAGCTTTAAATGAGATGAGGATGGTTTCATCATTTGAAATCGAATGTTAACAAAGCCAACAAATGGATACCATTTTTCTATAAAGAATTCTTGGTCTGCTTGTCCTTTATTTATTCTCATATTGTCTGATAATTTTTCTAGAAGCCATAGCTCCCAAATTCTTTTCCACCATTCGTAAAGAAAACTACCCTATTTTCCAGTGTTTAGCAATTTCAACGCAAGCAGCTGTCAGGAGAAAAGCAATTAGATGTCTATGCTTTAATTGTTTGTTTTCCTACAAGCAAATTGACAGCAGTGGAAGCTCAGGGCAGTAGCTGATTTTTTTGCTTGGTGACGAATGAGATTTGTTTTAATAATAATAATAATAATAATAGTAGTAGTAGTAGTAGTAGTAGTAATAATAATAATAATAATAATAATAATAATAATAATAATAATAATAATAATAAAATTTATTTCTATCCTGCCTTTCCCAATGGATCGAGGCGGCATTACAAAAATATACAAATACATTAAAACATTAAAAAGTACCCCATCCTCCCCACCCAGCAACCCTTCTATCCTCCTAAAACACATTAGTTATTAAAACAAATTAAAACAGAATTAAATTGTTTTAGGACAGCAAGCTAGAATCCCTTAACTCTGGGACAATCAAGCTATATGTGGATACATCTCTCTTTAGAGTCACATCCCCTCCAACATTCTGGAGTCAATTTCCTTACTATTCTTGCCAGTTTGACAGGTGTCGTAGACCATTTATGGACCATTTTAACAGCTGTTTCCCCAGCTAGCACCAAACTGGATTTAAATCTGCAGGGGGAGCACATACTGGACTGGTCTTTCCCTGGAATTACAGTTTTCAGATCAGTCATCCAAACTGGTTATGGTCTGTATTGCACTTTTAATCATTTAGACAATTATGTTAACACGGTTCAGGCCTACCCGGTGATAGCACTAGATATCAATTTTGATATCAGATTCATTCGGCCTTCCTCTGCCACCCCACCCCACATGTTTGCGAGGCCTCTGGACAATAGCAATAGCATTTATTTCTATACCGCTTATCAACTGAGTGTTATCTAAGCGGTTTACAATGTGTTTTAGCTAATTGCCCCCAACAAGCTGGGCACTCATTTTACCGACCTGCGGAAGGATGGAAGGCTGAGTCAACCTTGGAGCCTGGCAGGATCGAACTCACAACCTTGTGGTTGCAGTACTGGCATTTAACCACTGCGCCACCAGGGCTCACCAGGACAGGCACGTAAACAGGCGCAGCCGGTTAATGGTTGGACATTCCAATCTCCACTTAGGCAGGCAGATTAAGGCCACTCCGTTGCTTCAGGGACCTCTCTTGCAGATACCTATTGCTTAAGCACGACTCTACACGAAGACATTCGGCCTCGAGCTGATGCCCTTACAATGCCAATCTATTTGCATTCTGGCTACGCTATTATCAAACCTGCGCTAAGCCACTCATGTAAAACTTGACCTTTGCCAAAGCTTTGTCCCGCTCCAAACTCGCACTGTTCTCACCGAGTATGGCGTGGCCTGTAGGCACAATCCACCCTATATAACCTCCCCAATTCCGAGCCCACCTCGGATCGCTCGCTCGCCCCGTCCGGACCTCTCGTCCCATTCGGAACGCTCTGGACTTCTATCCTGTCTTGCTGCCGCTTTGTCTGACGAGCTCCCCTCAGCGAACCACGCTGAGCTTTCCTCCCTGCAACCTCCAATCTCTTCAGGACTACGAGAAAAGGTGTCGTATCACCCATTTCCCCCCAAAACTCTTATTTCTTATTCCTAGTTAGCTGTGCATTTGTGGTGTCTTTTTCTGTAGTCTGTCCTTTAATAAAGATATCATTTTTGCTATTTTAAAACCTGCCTGACAGCTCTTCTGACCTGACCCCATAGACACTGGGTTGCAAGATCCCTGCTAAGTTACCCTGCCTCTCGCTAGCTTCAGAGGGTGCTCCAGTTAAATTCCCCCAACTTCGTGTTTGTGCTTGGTTATTTGGGCGCCCCTCCCGGGACCCCCCAAGAACAGGGTAGCAATTCTATATATATAAGAAGAAGCTAGTTCCTTGATTTGTGGGTGGGACTCTCACCTAATTTTTCATACATTTTCGAAGCCATTAGCTTCGAAGTAAAAGAAACAATTTGATAAAGAAGTAACCAATTAATTGCCAACAGTTCTAAGTCTGAAGCCAAATCATTGTTTTAGCTTTATCATTGCAAAAAGGTCTTGGACAATAAGCAGACCCTTACCTTTCTCCTCTGAATTGTTTGTGTTTGTATGAACTGAAGAAGAGTAGATGAAACGAAAAAGGACTTACAGGGGAAGGATCTGGTGGTATAATGTGCTTCCATTTGCTCTAGACCTGAATGGATTTTACAGTTGAGGGTGTTTTTTTAAAAATAATTTTATTATAATTCCAACAAATAAAACAAACATTCCTTGTTGTACATTTCACTGAATTGTTTCCACTGTCTTCCACTCCTCTCTGGATTTCATTCTCTGTTATTTCTTTGACCTATCAATATTATGTATCACAATAATTTGTTAGTATAACAAGATAGTTCCTGCTTTTCTACCCACCTTTACATGTTCCATGATATTTCACCAAGTCCCGCCTCCTAAATAAAACTCTCTACCATGAATTACGCATTGTCTTCTGTGAGAACCCAGCAAGTACCCAAAACAATCTGCCATTCTTTATTAATCTCATCATCTGATTTCCCTTTTAATCTCTGAGAGACTATATCTGCATTTTGGTTTTCAATAAATGTTGCCCACCATTGTTCTATTGTAGGTATTTGCTGAGTTTTCCATAACCTTGCATATTCATTACGAGCTGTCGTATTCATATACAATATTATTCTCCAGTATTTCTTTGCAACATTTCCATCAAACATATATGTCACATTTAATAAATATAATTTCGGTTTATCTTATCAAATTGAACCCTCAGTATTGTACATATCATATTATGTATTTCATTCCAGTACTTCTTAGCCTTGGAACATGTCCACCACATATGAAATAATGTACCAACAGACTCTTGACACTTCCAACAGTGTCCTGTTCCCGTATTATACGGTATATCTTCTTTAATTTTTCTGCAATTTAGGAACGGGACAAAGCTTTGGAAAGGTCAGAATTTAGCATGATTGAGTTAGGTCTGAATTGACAAAGAGGTAGACAGTATGCAAATGCGCGACGCTTGACAGTTGAGTATTCAGCTTGCCAGGTTGCCTGCTTGGGGCAGGGAGTCCTTTGTAAACAGCGTGCATACATAATGAGGTGTTTGCAGAGAGATCTCCTAAAGCAAGGACCTGGCTATTTCTGGCCTGCCTGGGTGGAGAATGGAATGTCCAGCAATTAATGGTCGAGCCCAGTTCTGTGCTTGTCCAGAGGCCTCACAAACACATGGAGAGGGGTGGTAAAAGAGAGCCAAATTATGGATATCAAAATGATATCTGGGGGTATCTCCAAGGAGGTCTAACCTGCAGTAACAGCACCCATAACTCTGTTTAATATCTTGTTTTCTTCTGTTTGGTTTCTCCATTTTTCATTGGTAACCTAAAAGTGATCACAGGGGATGGACATTTAGCTATCAATGCAATGCTTTGGTATAACTCATAAAATGATACATACAGAGAAGTAACTACTCTATAAATAACCATATAACCAAAAACAAATATGATACAACTTTCAAATAACAATTCATGTCAGAACCAAGAGGAGTTAAGTCCAGCTTCAAGCCAGACCTCCGATCAGGATGAATCAATTTGATCTCCTCCGGCAATTTGTGGTGGGGAGCCACTGCTTTTAAATAGAGCATTGTTTGAGCTGTAAGGCTGCCCACTGATTGAAAGAAGAATTCTGTGGAAGAACAGCAAGAGAATAAAAAAAGGGATAGTGAGTTTTCACATACAAGTTAGAATAGACACATTTTTTAACCCCCACTCTGAGCTGAATGATGTTAACTCTTGGTAGCAAAGCACATGAGAGTAAAAATGGCGGTCTAAGCTGTCAGCGTAAATGGAAGGAAGCTTAAGTCCAAAATGGTGCCCGGACAGTTCTGTGGACTCAACTTTCCTGACAGGAGGAAAGAAGGAAGGAAAGATGAGTGCCAGCCATAGTGCAAATGAATTGTGTTCTGTTTAGGTAGAGATTGCAAAGTCCCATTTGTTTTTCTTGTCCCTCCTCTTCTGTACCAGTTGCCATATTGTGTCTCGCAAATCACTTTCGAGGTTGTTGCTGATTCTTCAGCATGTGTCTCCTCTTCCATATCTTTAGGTAGCACAGTGTCTAAAGCCTCACTGATAGGTATCATTTGCTTTATAGTGGATGTGGTCAATGTGCTTTTTTCACTGAAGATGACTAGCCTGAAAAGGAATGTTACCCTGATTTCTGGGGGTCCCGTGAGGGACACCTAAGTGCGCTCCAAATATTACAAAGTTGGGAATTAGCAAAGAGCACCAGCTAGCACTACGAGAGGCAGGGCAATGGAGTGAGATCTTTTACCCAACGTCTACGGGGTCAGGCCGAGTCAAGGAGCAAACAGAAGTAAAATGATAATTGTTGTTTTTATTAAAATACAGCCAAACAAGTGTATGCAACACACTCACACAGAGAACTATAGAAATAAAGGTGGGAGTGGGATAGAGGGTTTTTAAGAGGAGGTTTTGTATGGAAAATACTACACCTGTCCTGAAGCTCAGTCTGAAGAAAAGTCCGTAGAAGAGGAGATTCTCAGCACGAGTAGCTGAGAGGAAGCCTCGTCAAACGAAGCGACAGCAAGGCGGGATGGAAGCCAGGAGCGATCTGAGGAAGCGCTCAAAGTCAGAGGGTCTTATAGGGGAAAATGTGGCCACAGGCTAGTCCGTTCCCGGGGATAACAATGAGTTTCGGGCTAGAGACAAAGCCTCCGAAAGGTCAGTATTTTATATGATTGAGTTAAGTCCGAATTGTCAATAAAGTAGCCAGTATGCAAACGCAGAGTGCTCGACAGATGAGTATTTGGCTCGTCAAGCTGCCTGCTTGGGGCAGGGAGTCCTTTGTAAGTAGCGTGCATACATAATATGATACTTGCCTTGAGGTCTCCTGAAGCAGTAGTCTGGCTATTTCTGGCCTGCCTGGATTTGTTTGGAATGTTTTGGCTATTGTCAGCCGTGCCTGTGTGGGTGCTTGTCTGGGGGCCTCACAAGCACGTGGAGAGGAATAGGTAAAGAAGGCCAAATTATTGATATCAAATGATATGTAATATCCCACAAGTCCGGGCTAGAAACTGCAGCAACAGGAATCCCCATTTGTATTTTATCCCTGCTGATTATAGCAGAGTTGTGAAGGGCTTGAATGATCTCCTCTTCCTCCATGTCTCCAGGGAAAGGTGTTGTTATATGCAATTTTGCAACTTGCATAATTTAGGCCTGGGATGATGGAGACCCTGCCCATCACCAGCAGTTTGTGTCGAAATCTGGCAAATTGCATGGTGACATCCCTTGGAACTTTATTTGAAGGTCTCTGGGCCGTTGTGGAGTGGTGTATGCACTCAAAGCCTGCCAAATCTAGTGCCAGACCAGGGCAGGCTTTCTTCATCCAGTCCAGTATAGAGATCTGTAATTTCTCCTCTGGGGCCCCTCCTTCTCCTCTGGGATCCCTTTCAGGCAGATGTTCAGATTTCTCCCCCTATTCATCAGGTATTTTATTTTATTTTGTACAGACAGATTCCTCCAGTTTCTGAATTCAGTGTTCCTTCTGAACCCATTCTTGGAAAGCAGCATTGGCTGTTTCTTCAATATTTTGTACCCAACCAGAGATTTTTGTTAGTTTAGAACTGATTGGCTCGAGAGCTAGAGATCAGTCTTTTTGCAGGTCTCTCACTAGGTTCTCTCAAGAGTTTCTCCAAGAAATCTGGAGAAGAGAGATCCGCTGCTGTAGTCGGTCCAACCTCCCCACCTCTGCCTGCTTCATTCAGGCCCTGTGCCATGTTCGAAGTTGACAAGTCATCCTCTGCCTCCAGATAGTGTTTTGTCCTCTTTTGCAGGCAAGCAGAAATCTGTGATTGCTTGATCCACTGTCCTATTGACAGTGGGCATTTAAATCTTTGATTGCATGTTTTTTAGGAAGATCACTCTTGCTGGTTTGTTATAATAATAATCAGGATCAAGCTGAGCTCTTCACTCGGTCGTCTGCTATGGATGACGGCTAGCCTCGCCTCCCCTCCACTCCCGCTTCTTGTAACACTTTGCTAAATGAAGAGATGCTAAGATCTCATAAGCTTGCTCACAATTTTGTGTATACAGTGGGCCCTCCACATTCGCGAGGGATAGGCACACAGATCCCTTGTGAATGTCAAATGATCAATGTCAAATAATCGCAAATAGGGCGCCCTCCCTACAGGCTTCTGCCCGGCCAGTGCATCCATCCAGGCAGCGGGCAGGGAGGCAGGGAACAGGTGATCATCTTCCCTGCACCTTTGTGCCATCTGCGCAAGGTGCACCCACACCCATGGCAGCAGCACAAGGAGTGCAAGGAATTGCTGATCACTTTCTCTGGACCTCCCTGCCACTGGCGTGGGGCGTGCCCGCACCCATGACGGCGGCAGCAGGAGGAGTGCAGAGAAGTGGCAATCGCCCTCCCTGGACCTTTCTGCTGCCCACGCAGGCGCGCCCACACCCGCCGCAACGGTGAGAGAAGCACTGGGAACTGGCAGTCACACTCCCTGGACCTTCTTGCCACCCACACGGGGGCAAGAAGCAAGCAGATGGGAGGGTGGGGGGAAGGCAGGCACCCTCGAATAATCAAATTAGCAAAAGTGAAACCCGTGAATGTGGAGGAAGAACTGTATTCTAGAACCATTAACTAAAACAAACCAGGAAAAGGCATTGCAAAGTTTCTTGTTTCCTTCTGAAATAAATGAAATAAGTCTGATGTATGTAGCAAGTGACCTTATTGTGGGACTATGTATGTCATAGGCAAAGGCCAAGAAATAAAATGAGCATTGTTCATACTGGTCTCAGTGACCTATTTGAAGAAGCCTTATGTCAGCTCCCTCTTCAAGAATCTCTACCCTCCTGAAAGTCCCTGGACATTTAGCTAAATGCAGACATTAAAACATTATTTGGATCATGGCCAATGGATGATGCAATCATGTAGAAAAGTTGTACAAAAGAAACATTCAGACGGAGAAGCATTCGTTTCCTGCTCCAGGACCTCTGTTGATTTATTGTTGAAGTATCTGAAGAAGGATCAGTCATTCCAGAAACAAAGAAGGGAAAAATAATTACCTTCAGTTACCCAGTTTGCATTGTAATAGGGTGATGGTGGAATCAGTAACAGTTGGGATCGGTCAAAGGGCTGCCCTGTTTAAGTCTCATATTAATGAGAAAGGACTGGCTCCTAATCAAGAATTAATCTGCCAAGAATATAAGGTCCAACAAATTCCTCACTTGCCTTGCAGACTTCAGTATCCAGAAGGTGGAAGAGGCAAGAAGGGATCAGCTATCTTAAGTCTGATCCTAACCAACAGTGGTGACCTGCTCAATGAAGTAAGAACGGTGGGATCCTTAGGTGGGGGTGACCATGTCCTCCTGGAGTTTGAAGCCAAGCATAGTCAGACATGCATTGTAGACTTCAAGAAAACTGATTTCCGTAAACTTAGGGAAATACTGGGTGCGATCCCATGATAAGGAATACTAAAAGAGAAGGGAATTCATGATGTATCGGAGTTTCTTAAAAGTGAGATACTGAAGGCACAATTTCAAACAGTTCCTATGAGGAGGAAAAATGGGAAGTGTCTAATGAAACCAGAATGGATGTCCAAAGAACTTACAGTTTTCTGCTGCTTCAGAGATTAGGGCCATTTCCGCACTAGAATCATAGAAATGTAGAGCTGGAAGAGACCCCAGGGGTCATCAAGTCCAACCCCCTGCTATGCAGAAACACCCATCAAAGCGTTCCCAACAGATGGCCCTCCAGCCTCTGCTTAAAAACTTCCAAAGAAGGACACTCCACCACACTCCATTGAGGCAGCACATTCCACTGCTGGACAGCCCTGACCGTCAGGAAGTTCTCCCTGAGGTTCAGGTGGAATCTCCTTTCCTGCAGCTTGAATCCATTGCTCCTTGTCCTGGTCTCTGGAGCGGTAGAAAACAAGCCTGCTCCCTCCTCAACATGACAGCCCTTCAAATATTTAAATATGGCTGTCATGTCCCCTCATAACCTTCTCTTCTGCAGACTAAACTGTTCTGCAGACTAAACTGCAGATTAGACTGTTATAGTGTTATTATTCCACTTTCAATATCCTATGGAATTCTGGGATCTGTAGTTTAGGGAGAGGCATTCAGAATTCTCAGCCAGAGAGCTCTTTGGCCTCAGGAAACTACAAAGTCCAAAATTCCACAGGAGATTGAAAGTGGAATAATAGCACTATAACAGTGTAGTGTGGAAATGGCCATAGTAAAGGTACTCAGAAGGAAGAAAGGACTGAAGTGAGGATTAGGGTTAAGGTATAGGAATATGTGAGCAGTGCTTAAGAGTCTGAATTAGCTAGGAGTGGCGTGTGCAAGAGAGTGTGTAAGAGGTGCTTCAAATGTATGAAATATTCTGTTTTGTTAATAAAGTACTGCTTTTGTATTTATATGTTTTTCGTCTCCAGGAATGCTATATATAACAAAGCTTGGATTCAGAGGAGGGGACTATGATGAGGGCAGTAAATTGAGATGGTATCCAGTGGGGATATAAGTAGCTTAACATTTCCCACAGGTACCTCGAGGGCATCTAGGGAGACCCTAGCCACAGCAGGAGGGCAGGGGAAGGTCTTTACATTGGTGGCAGGGGTATGGACAAGGAAAAGCTCCCATGCTTGGCGATGACAAAGATTTTTCTGGAAGACTTCACATCTGATGACAGTGGAGGTTTAGACAGAGCTGTACATCTGGTGGGAAAGTGATGGGTTAAGTAGTAAACCCCCACAAAATGGATTTAGGCAAATGTCTCCCTGTATAAGGCAGGGGTGATGCTCCAGAGAAAATAAGCTCCCTACCTACATGGAAAGCATTATAATAGGGTTCTCTGAATAAATTTGAATAGCTCAAGCTTGATAGATGAAGGGAATACTGTAGACATAGCATATCTTGACCTCAGTAAGGCCTTTGACAAAGTTCCCCATGACATTCTTGCAAAGAAGCTAGTGAAATGCGGGCTGGACAGGGCTACTGTTAGTTGGATGTGTAATTGGTTGACCGAAGGAACTCAAAGGGTGATCACCAATGGCTGCTTTTCATCCTGAAGAGAAGTGACTTGTGGGGGGCCACAGGGTTCCGTCCTAGGCCCAGTGCTGTTCAACATCTTCATCAAGGACTTGGATGAAGGAGTGGAGGGCATGCTGATCAAATTTGCAGATGACACCAAATTGGGAGGGGTTGCTAATACGCCAGAGGACAGGATCAAAATTCAAAATGACCTGGATAGATTGGAGAGCTGGGCCAAAGCCAACAAAATGAATTTCAACAGAGAGAAGTGTAAGGTCCTACACTTAGGTAGAAAAAATGGAATACAGAAATATAGGATGGGGGACATGTGGCTGGATAGCAGTACGTGTGAAAGGGATCTAGGAGTCTTGGTAGATCACAAGCTGAACATGAGTCAGCAGTGTGATGCGGCAGCCAAGAAAGCCAACGCGATTCTCGGCTGCATCAATAGGAGTATGGTGTCTAGATCGAGGGAGGTACTGGTACCACTCTATTCTCCTTTGGTTAGACCCCATCTTGAATCCTGTGTCCAGTTCTGGGGACCCCAATTCAAGGAGGATATTGACAAGCTGGAGCAAGTCCAGAGGAGGGCAACCGAAATGGTGAGAGGCCTGGAAGCCATGAAGGCCTATGAGGAGCAGCTTAGGAAGCTGGGTATGTTTAGTCTGCAGAAGAGAAGGTTAAGAGACATGATAGCCATGTTTAAATATTTGAAGGGATGCCATGTTAAAGATGGAGCAAGCTTGTTTTCCGCTGTTCTAGAGACTAGGATAAGGAGCAATGCAGGAAAGGAGATTCCACCTGACCCTCAGGAAGAACTTCCTGACGGTCAGAGCTGTCTGGCAGTGGAGGATGCTGCTGCCTCCATGGAGTGTGGTGGAGTCTCCTTCTTTCTTCGGAGGTTTTAAAGCAAGAGGCTGGAGGGCCGCCTGTCAAAGGGAGTGCCTTGAGGTGGGTTCCTGCATGGCAGAAGGGGGTTGGATCGGACGGCTCCTGGGGTCTCCCCCATCTCCATGATTCTGTGATTCGAAGTATAAAATAATATAGGAATAGGCGATACGTTTTCTTTCCCCTTCCCAGAATAATGCCAACAACCGAAGAGGAAGATGGAAACGTCTCCCTACAAAAACAAACTACACGGCACGTTTGGCTTACAGGAACCTTCCCCCCCCGCCTGCAGAGATCCGCATCTTGGATACAGTCTATTATTATTATTATTATTATTATTATTATTATTATTATTATTATTATTATTATTATTACTACTACTACTACTACTACTACTACTGAGGGAAGATGTAGCTCTGAGGAAACAAGAAAATCCGTTCCCTCAGGTCCTACGGAGGAGTACGCATGCGCGTCCCTCACCGGCCAGCTTAGCATTTATCATTTTCCCGCCTTCTCTTGGAAGGGGGGAAGCGCATGCGCTTTGAGAAGCTCCTACTCTGGAGGTAGGGGGCGTGGCTGAGAGACGCGACCCCAAAAGACGGACGCGAAAAGGAGTCCTCTGATTGGCTAACTTCCTTTTCTCCGCCCATTCTGTCTCACTCGTCGCCTTAAGGAAGTGGCGAAGCTCCTCCCAGGCCCGCCGAAGGTCGCCACGTCAGAAGCGCTACGTCCAGAGGCGCCTGCGCGCTGGGGTGGCGAAGCGGTTGGAGCGGCTCGTCGCGAGGGAGAGAGCGGGAGCGCGCGCCCGGGGCCGCGCGTGCGCGGGAGAGCGGAGAGCCCCAGCAGCGTCGACTGAGGGAAGGAAAGAAGGAAGGGAGTCCGTTGGCGGGTGAGTGACGTGGAGGCGCGCGCCCGCTGCCGTGGTCTGGTGGGAGGGCCCCCCCCGGGGTTGTGGGGAGAGGGAGGGAGACAGAGGTCGGGGTCCCCCCCACCCATCATTCGGCCCCGGAGTCTTTATTTCCAGTACTGCGGAATGGGGGCTGCCGCGGAATCCGCCTCAGGGGACGAGCGTGCCTCTGACCATGTGCAGAGAGCGCCTCCCCGCCCTCACCGGGAGAGCCTCACCGTGGAGCTGGGGGGCCCTACCAGAGAAGACCCCTTTTCTCCACAAATAAGTATATAAAACCGACTCCTTTGAGGCCCTCTGTGGACTCCAGCATCAGATTTTACCCACCGCCCTAGAAAGTGTTAAAAATGCCTCCACCATCCTTTGGGGCGAGTGGAGGCTTTGCTTGCTGTCTGTCCCTGAAGTGCCACCCTCTCTTTTCTAGGGAATCTTCTTGATGGTATCTTTTTTTTTTTTTGGTAATATGCAAAGATGGTTAAATGAAATCAACACTAGATGATTTAGGGGTTTGATTGAGGATTAAAATCCCTTTAATAACTTTAAAAAAATGAAACTGTCCCTTTGGGGTGTCAGAAGTGCTTCAGAGACTCTTACTTACTTGGGTTTATCATAGAATCATAGAAATGTAGAGTTGGGAGAGACCCCAGAGGCCATCCAGTCCAACCCCCTGCCATGCAGGAACACCCTCAAAGCAATCCCGACAGATGGCCATCCAGCCTCTCCTTAAAAACCTCCAAGGAAGGAGACTCCACCACACTCCATGGAGGCAGCAGATTCCACTGCCGGACAGCCCTGACCGTCAGGAAGTTCTTCCTGAGGTTCAGGTGGAATCCCCTTTCCTGCAGCTTGAATCCATTGCTCCTTGTCTTGGTCACTGGAGCAGCAGAAAACAGGCTTTTTCCATAGAATCATAGAAATTTAGAGTTGGAAGAGACCCCAGGGGCCATCCAGTCCAACCCCTGCCATGCAGGAACACCCTCAAAGCACTCCCGACAGATGGCCATCCAGCCTCTGCTTAAAAACCTCCAAAGAAGGAGACTCCATGACACTCCGAGGCAGCAGATTCCACTGCTGGACAGCCCTGACTGTCAGGAAGTTCTTCCTGAGGTTCAGGTGGAATCTCCTTTCCTGCAGCTTGAATCCATTGCTCCTTGTCCTGGTCTCTGGAGCAGCAGAAAACAAGCCCTCTCCCTCCTCTACATGGCATCCCTTCAAAATTCATAGTATTGGCCCACCTTATAGGGTTGTAAGCGACTTCTGTCCTATTCTCCTATATAGGTATAGAGGTGCTCACTTAAGAGAATATAGGTAGGAAGGAGAGGTTCCCTTTGGGACACTTGCTTGGCTGCTGTGCAAACGGAAAAGCAGATTAAATTAGTCTTTGGTCTGGTCCAGCTTCAGGGGGTTTCCTGTGCTTTTTCCTAAAGCAAATCAGGTCATTCATAGGTAGATACAGAGACTTCAGATGAGCTGTGAGCTTTCGGGAATCAATGTTCAAAAAGACAGCTAGCCAGCTGAGCTACTAATCACTTAAATTCAGAAATATTTGGAAGATACTTACAGGGGATCGAGAGAGGGGCCAGTGCAAGGCATACAAGGCATGTTGCCTTTTAAAGATCTGTATCTAAATATTTAATTATGATGCAAAAGCAAAGTGTGTGTCAGTTTGCTAGTAAAGGGCACCTGTGGTTGGGAATCACTTAGATTCAGAAATATTTGGAAGATACTTACAGGGGATCGAGAGAGAGAGGCCAGTGCAAGGCATACAAGGCATGTTGCCTTTTAAAGATCTATATCTAAATATTTAATTATGCTGCAAAAGCAAACTGTGTGTAAGTTTGCTAGTAAAAGGCACCTGTGGTTGGAAATCACTTAGATTCAGAAATAGTTGGAAGATACTTGCAGGGGATCGAGAGAGAGGCCAGTGCAAGGCATGTTGCCTTTTAAAGATCTATATCTAAATATTTAATTATGCTGCAAAAGCAAACTGTGTGTAAGTTTGCTAGTAAAAGGCACCTGTGGTTGGAAATCACTTAGATTCAGAAATAGTTGGAAGATACTTGCAGGGGATCGAGAGAGAGGCCAGTGCAAGGCATGTTGCCTTTTAAAGATCTATATCTAAATATTTAATTATGCTGCAAAAGCAAACTGTGTGTAAGTTTGCTAGTAAAAGGCACCTGTGGTTGGAAATCACTTAGATTCAGAAATAGTTGGAAGATACTTGCAGGGGATCGAGAGAGAGGCCAGTGCAAGGCATGTTGCCTTTTAAAGATCTATATCTAAATATTTAATTATGCTGCAAAAGCAAACTGTGTGTAAGTTTGCTAGTAAAAGGCACCTGTGGTTGGAAATCACTTAGATTCAGAAATAGTTGGAAGATACTTGCAGGGGATCGAGAGAGAGGCCAGTGCAAGGCATGTTGCCTTTTAAAGATCTATATCTAAATATTTAATTATGCTGCAAAAGCAAACTGTGTGTAAGTTTGCTAGTAAAAGGCACCTGTGGTTGGAAATCACTTAGATTCAGAAATAGTTGGAAGATACTTGCAGGGGATCGAGAGAGAGGCCAGTGCAAGGCATGTTGCCTTTTAAAGATCTATATCTAAATATTTAATTATGATGCAAAAGCAAACTGTGTGTAAGTTTGCTAGTAAAAGGCACCTGTGGTTGGAAATCACTTAGATTCAGAAATAGTTGGAAGATACTTGCAGGGGATCGAGAGAGAGGCCAGTGCAAGGCATGTTGCCTTTTAAAGATCTATATCTAAATATTTAATTATGATGCAAAAGCAAACTGTGTGTAAGTTTGCTAGTAAAAGGCACCTGTGGTTGGAAATCACTTAGATTCAGAAATAGTTGGAAGATACTTACGGGGGATCGAGAGAGAGGCCAGTGCAAGGCATACAAGGCATGTTGCCTTTTAAAGATCTGTATCTAAATATTTAATTATGTTGCAAAAGCAAACTGTGTGTAAGTTTGCTAGTAAAGGGCACCTGTGGTTGGAAATCACTTAGATTCAGAAATATTTGGAAGATACTTACAGGGGATCTAGAGAGAGGCCAGTGCAAGGCACACTTTCTGATATGCATGTTGCTTTTCAAAGATCTGTATCTAAATATTTAATTATGATGCAAAACCAAAGTGTGTAAGTTTGGTAATAAAATGCACCTGTGGTTGGAAGCTGGGCTTTCTGCTCTTTCTGCTATGTGTCAAAGCAGGGGCACATTCCGTGACTGGAAGAGTGCGCATTGTCTGTCTCCAATCTTTGGATGATCATAGTGAGCAACTGAGTGGGAGACGGTGGATTAGTCAGTGGAATACTCCTGCAGTTGTGTGGGTGGGTACACACATGGACAAGTTTGTGGGAGATAATCTGATGAGCTATGAGGGGGCTGAGAAGATGCTGGGAGCTAGTAAGTGCTGGCAAACATTTTATCTGAGAGATATGGAACTCTCTGGCCTGAATCCTATAGATTTTCTGAACTAGAATAGACTATGTGATTGTGAGCTGTAACCCATTAATTCAGTGGGTGTGATTTAGCTGAGACTGAAAATAGGATTCGGGCTTTATAGTTGTGAAACTAGAAAGTGAACACAATAGATTTGCTTAGAGATTGCTCAGGGTTGCTTCTTTTATGAGAACGTTGCTTAATATGTACTCTTACTCAGATATTAGAAGACCAGTGAGAGCATGAGGGATGCAATTCTCCCTGCCCTGTATTCACATTTACACCACACATGTCAAAGATATTTCACAAAAATGCTAGGCTACTAAAACTTCTTTCCCTGTACATATATTGAATGGTTGACTTTGCCGTAACCAGTTTGACTATCAACTAATGCACCTGGCAAGCAAAGAGGAACTTGTGTCCGGTGAGGAATGCAAGAAGAAAAAGTCATTTCCTTGTTTGCTTTTTCCACGTCATGGCAAACATTGACTTTGTTATCACATCATTTTAATCTGAAACAGTTGTCTGAATGGCACAGTTTCCTTCTATATATTACAAGACTTCTCAGGGACTTGATCATCTTGCAAGAAGAGTGTTAAGGTATCAAGGGGAATGGCCAGCTTCCAAAGAGGTTCTTCAGGATTAGATGAGGCCTGTGAGAATTTTTATTTTATTTTAAATCACAGTGCTCCCCTTACCCTCATGACAAAACACAAAGCGCTTTAAAAGTGCCCTGATTTCTAAAGCAGGTTGCTGCGTGCTTTGAGGGCCACCGTTACTGAAACCTAAGTGCCACAGAATCCTTGTTTTTCTATTTTGCATCTTCCAGCTCAGGACTAAGAAGCTCTTTTCTTCATGGCTTGCATGAGTAAACATTTGGGGACCACATGCCATTGATAGTTGGGAGCAAAGCTGCATTCTTTTCCCTTGTTGCTATAGATCAGCTCCAAATGTTCTCCGGGTTGCCCTGGGCCTGCAGTTTCTCTGTTTCTTCTGTCCTTAGCATGTCAAGAATAGCTAAGAATCAATGCCGTGGGCTGGTTCTGAAACCTGGCTTTAGCTTGAAGGGTCCCCTAGACATCAAGACAGGAAAGATCCCTTTCGAGGCCTTTCCTCCTCCTTCCTTATTGATGTTCACAAGAGGCACTCGAATCATTCTGGCTATTTAATAGTCTTCTCAGGGGCGATAATAACTTGACAAGGACAGTGGAAAAACTGGTCATCCTTTCATGGGAGGAGGTCTTGGCTGGTGGAGTAATTTCTTGATTGGATGGTAGACAGAACAGTATGAATTACAGAACAATCTGGAGTAGCCCTTGGTCTACAAGAGTTCGTATCATTTTGCTTTGGTGGAAAAAGTTGCCCTCCAAATGGATTTATCTGAAAGTTTGCACTGTACTTGGAACTGAAATATTTATATAACCTCTGGTCTTGGTATTTTTTTATACTTCAAAGCTTCCGTGTGATGAAAAATAAATACTATTTGAAGGTGGTCAACCGTTTGTTGCATCACAGACTCAAAAGTAAATACGCGCTTGTATAATCACCCCATTACTGTTTGGCTGGCATGCTGTTCAGTAGTTATGAGATCATAAGCTGAACTTAAGATCTCATAACTGCTGAAATTCATTTTTACAGGTAACGATCAAACATGACCCCTAAGCCTTCCCTTTTGCACCTCGCAGTGCCCCAGCTGCAGGATTTCTGAAGGGCAGCAGATCAAGGGTGGTAGGAAACAACATCCACCAGTGCTCCTCCAGTTGTGGGCACCTTGAAACAAGCAGTTGCAATAGGACCCCAGGGAGTCTCTCCAGCTGCCTGTCCTCAATGCATCTTGCAAGCAGAGGAGTGCACCCACATCTCCAGTGCCTTGGAAACCCTTCAGCTAGGGTGCTGCAAGCTGAAAAAGATTGAATTTGGGGGAGTGACATCCTAAGATGTGACTACAGCAACATAGCTCTGTCATCATAGTTCAGTCTGACGATCTAAGATCTCAGCCTTTATTTGTATGTAATTTCTTTAATTTATCTGAATTATGGTTTTATATTTTAACTTGTGCTAAAGAAAAAAATGTAGGTAGTCTGTTCAAGTTATACTTGGAGGGAAGAAGCAGTAGTAACCCCTGCCCAATTTTTCTTCTACGCCCATAAAGCATGTCCTCCAGATGTTGCTGGAATGCAACTGCCATCAGCATCACATGATGGGATTCTGGGAGTTGCAGTGATTTTCTTTGGCCACCCCTAGACCATGGAAATTTTCATCAGCTTGAGATACTGTCTGTATTTAAATCAGCAAAGACAGGCCATTTCTGCACTAGACTGTTATAGCGCTATTATTCCACTTGCAGCATCCTATGGAATCCTGGGGTTTGCAGTTTTGGGAGGGGCTGGTGGACCCCTCCCGAAACTGCAAATCCCAGGATTCCATAGGATGTTGTGAGTGGAATAACAGAGCTATAACAGTCTAGTGCGGAAATGGCTACAGTCTCTTCTGGCAGGCTCATCCAGATTATTTTCTGGGTCCTTTTGCCTAACATTTCTTAATATAAGAGAAGCCAAGTCAAACTAGATGTTACAAGATGGGACCTAGCATGAGGTGGTGTTTTGGAGGTTTCAGCTGAGGAGGAGGAGCAAAGATTGATGAGGGAAAACTTGCACAAGCGAGAAGCTAACTGATGAGATATTGGCCTGGATATCACTGGTTAGTTTTCAGTAGAGTAGATACACTCAGTTATTGGGTGGTGAATGCCATTGATTAAAGTTACATTAGGATTCAGGCCACTGAATGCTGTTCTGATAGTAGAAATGAAGAGGTTCAGAAAAACAATGCATAATCTTAACACTAGCCAGAAGCAGAGGAATGTGACAATATTTGAAAGCAGCGGTTGTGTGGATCAAATGTGTCCTTTAGTTTCAGTGCACCTGTTAAGAGTGGCAGCTGCCATGATGCCTGCAGCAACAGTGAAGCCCAACAGCACTCCCATGTATGACCCTCAACTTCTTCAGGAACTGGACTGGAGCCAAAACACCGCAACCTTTTCGCCTGCTATCTCACCTGTGGATCCAGGGGATGGTTTAGTCCTGAGACCTCTTTGCACTGCTGACATCAACAGAGGTACTGTTTGCACGTTCTTCTATGTAAATGGTTGAACTAGATCACCAGTGCTGAATTCCACAAGTCACAGTCAGGAAACGAACAAACCTGACAAGTTTTTACTTGTTGCTACAAAGATCTTAGTAAATTCAACTATAGTCAGCCTTCCACATTGAGTAGGGTTAGGGGCTCAGGACCCTCCGAAAAGTGAAAAAATCACAAATATCAAAATGCGTGTTTATGTCTGTTGTAAAGGTGAGGTATGGTGGGGAGAATGGGCACCCAGAGTCCAAGCCAGCTGAGGGAAAGGGGGTGGATGAGCATGATGACCCTATACTTCATCTCACTCCTTAGGTATATGTGTGGGGCTCTAGGAGAAGGTTTGCGGTACTGAGAAATCAGGCTGCGATCAATCTCTCTTTAGTTGACCAGGCAGCTGAAGGAGGAGGGCCAGAGATGGGTTTTTAAAGGGCTACACGGCCTGATTCAAGCTGCCAAGAGGGAAAGTTCCTCCAGAAAAGAAGCGTCCAAAGTGGGGGGATCAGAGGTTGAAGAAACTTTCAGTTAGTCCAATCTGTGAAAATAAACCGTGCAAATGTGGAGGGCCGACTGTATGAGTAAACCAAAAGCAGTAGCTTCAAAAGCATTTGCTTTGGTAACCCACAGATTATCTGCATTTGGGGTGTTGTCACAGAGTTCTTAAATACCCTGAGAGTCCTGGGCTGTTTGTGAGTCTGGTATCAACAGTTTAGCTCTCATAAAACATTTATTTATTTCTTTCTCTTCAGCCAAAAAAGTTCCAGGACACTCCCCTACTTACAGCCTAAACATGGCTCATAAAGGAAAAGGGAATGGCAGTGGAAATGGGGATCAAGTCCAGCAGATACAGGCTGCTCTTCTCTCCCTCAGGGGCCAGAGGAATGACAATTGGAACATGGAGGGAGGAGCTCTCACCAGTAGTTGGGCCAATGTTGCTAATTTAAGGGTCCCAACCTTGCCGGGATTGCAAAAAGGAGGCTCCTGAATGTTCATCACAGGGCGATCTTCGGGCTTTAGATCCACGGTGTCTGGATTTCGAGCAGAACAGAGCAACACTGGACACAGACTCTTAGAAGAAATTGCTAGTGTGTTCTGGGATTGGCATTGTAACAGATCCTCCTGTCCAGACATCATAGCAAATCACACAAATGAATTACATTTACATTTGATGAAAAACGGGCAGAACAAATTGTTAACCTTTAAAGGTTTCTCGGTGCAAAAATGCATTTGCAGGATCGGTTGGCCCAGAGAAATATGAGAGACCAAGTGTCTCCTTTAAATTTTACTTGATCTGTTTTTATCTACTTTATTGAATGTTGATGTTCTGCCCTGCTTATTATAGATTGTTGTAATTAGTGTTGTAATACATCAGCTGGTAGTCTGTCACCTTCATTGTACATTTCTGTTAACTCTGCTGAACTGCAGCCTTAAAATGGTTCAGATTTTACTGCACTTGGAAGACTGATTCCCGCTGCTCATTCTGAGCTCTTGCAGAAGTCTTCTAAGTCACAGGTCTTTCTGTACATAGTGAAACATCAGTCTGAATGTTGAAGCAAGTTGTTAAATTTGAAGAATGAACATCCATGGTAACCTTTTTTTTTTGACTTGCAGGTTTTTTAAAAGTCTTGAGTCAGCTGACTGAAATTGGAATGGTCAGTCCTGAGCAATTCATTAGTAAGTACCTATTTGCTTTTTGCTCTTTGGGAGAAGGAAATAAGGAGTTGCTTCAGTGGCAGCTGTCTCTACATGACCCCCACCTAGGCCATTTCCGCACTAGCCCGTTATAGCGCTATGATTCCACTTTCAACATCCTATGGAATCCTGGGGTTTGGAGTTTCGGGAGGGGCCGGCCAGCCCTGGTGGCGCAGTGGTTAAATGCCAGTACTGCAAGCCACAAGGTTACGAGTTTGATCCTGCCAGGCTCCAAGGTTGACTCAGCCTTCCATCCTTCCGCAGGTCGGTAAAATGAGTACCCAGCTTGTTGGGGGCATGTATAGAAAAATGTATCGAAATACATGCTATTTCTAACTGTTCGCTGCCTCGATCCATATGGAGAGGCGGGATACAAATAAATAAATAAAAATAAATATAACGGGCTAGTGTGGAAATGGCCCTAGCTTCTGAAAATGGATGCCTTGTTGAAGATCTCAGAGGTGGACTGTGGGAGTGGTTTAGTGATGCAGCCAGTGAATTGTCTCTGCACCCCTTCCTTTCTTGGACAGCTGCTCATAGTAACCACGTACCTTTCACAAAAGAAACTCTCACCCCCCCCCCGTTTATCTGCTTAACTGGGGTGCATGTATCCTGAGGTATCCTTTTAGGATGCAAACACAGGGTGGTAGAGCAATGAGAAAATGTGATGCCAAATAAATCCTGAATTTGTTACCAAAAATGTTACTGCCTGTATTTCTGTAGAATCCTTTGAATGCATGAGGAGTTCTGGGGACTACTATGTAACAGTTGTGGAGGATACTAATCTAAGCGAGATTGTGGCTACTGCAACTTTAGTCATAGAACATAAATTCACTCATTCGTGTGCCAAGGTAGGTATGTTGAAGGGAAAAAAAACCCTGTTGCAATAAATAAGTTCCTAAGCACTCAGACTTACTGGTTTTCAATGATTAAATAATGTTGCTGTTTTCAGAGGGGAAGAATAGAAGATGTCGTTGTAAGTGGGCAATGCCGAGGAAAACAACTTGGGAAATTGTAAGTAGTTATTTGCGATTGTAATTACCTGCCTTCTTGGAATGTGTCTTTTAATTGCTCATGGGTTTCTGTGAGAGAATCACAATGGTCTAAATAAATGTTTTCTACCATTAAACTTTTCACACATACTGATAAAATGCATTATATAAATAATGTATATTATATAAATAATGTATATAAATTATAAAAAAATTTAAATTAAATGTCTCAAAGTACCCAACATTCCTACTAATCCTTACAGCAGTCATATAACAGATTTTTTTTAGTCCCATATTACAACAAAGTTGGGAAAGGAGTTTTGGTTTAGGCCACTCAGTGAGTTCATAACCAAGCCGAGTTCTGAAGTGGAGAACATTCAGTAAATATTCTAAGTTTCTAAAATATGCTTCAATATCTGAAAAATTATACGTGAAAAAAACCAAATTGAAATGCTGGTCTTTGAGATGCTAAACTGAAAGGTCACCCTGAACACTTGGGGGGGAGGGGATGCGAATATGAGGAAGAATACTCCCTTCTGCAAGGGAAAAAAACTTGTTTGGAAAAAGATTCAATGTATTTGGGGCACTCATCCTGTGACCACGACTCTAGAACTTGTTATGGCTGCTCCTTGCGCTTGATTCAAAGGCTGACTCAAGATGACTGCTTCCTGATTTAACAAGTCATCTTGCAGTACTAAGCGTGCCATCTCTCCACAACTCTTGTCCACTTGCACTCATCTTTGAGGGTTAGACAGTGTTTGTCTCATTCGCCTCATGGATGGGGGGAGAATCCATGGGTCTGCAGCTGATTTCCCTCCGTTCCTTAGCATAATGGTCCTCTCTCCCTATATGCTCCCTTGTGTGTGAGTGGGGGGAGAGTGTGTGAGAAAGGGAACAGACCGAGAAAGGGGGGAGTGGATTTTTTTTTAAAAAAAAGAAAAGTAAGGATTGAGTTTAAAAGGGGCCAGCAAGGGGCAGAGCTGGCCAAAAGCATGTCCAACTAGGAGTGTAGGCAGGAAAAAGGCTGATTTTCCAAGGGATTGCTCACCCCATGTGACCTCTGGAGGGTCTTTTTTTTCTTGCCTGTTAGGTACAGTGGGAGGAGTCAACCCAATCTTAGGGGGTTTGACCCTTCTCTGCTGGAAATGGGACTCCCTACCATTTTCTTGGAAGCAAGCATGTATTAATATGCGTATGTGGACTGAGCACTGATGCGTAGGCTGAGGGAGTACTTCCTACAGAGCAGTCTGAAATACTTTGTCCTAACATGTTTCTCTAGAGCTGAGACAAGACGTTGCTTTGTTTCAAACTATAAAACTTTTTTCTTCTAGACTGATGTCAACTCTCACATTGCTAAGCAAGAGACTAAACTGCTACAAAATCACACTCGAATGCCTACCAAAAAATGTAGCTTTCTACGAAAAATTTGGATATTCAGTATCTGAAGAAAACTACATGTATCAAAGGTTCTTCAATTAAAGAACGTCCAACAGTAATCTCTTGCAATGGATTGTTGGTGGAGGAGCTTGTGCTACTGTCTTCATTCTCTTTAGGAAAACAAATTTGCTGCAAACGAAGTAATCAAGATATGGGACAAATACTTCAGTACTGAAGACCAATTACTTTGGGTTTCCTTGGCAACAGTGGAAGTTGTTGCCTACTGTTTGTACTACACACTGCTTTGTGCTAGCTGGGACTTGAGCGAAATATTACAATGTGGGGTTGGGTTTTTACCCGGTGTTTTTCTTGCTTTGTGTGTTTTTTCCAAGCATTCTGCTGCTTTTTGTCGGCAGCTAGATAGTGGTTATAACTGAAGCTGGATTCATTTGTGCAATTTTTTTGTCACACAGGAATGAGAAACTCAAATCTGTGCCAGACTTAATTATTACCATGTTGACATTAAGGAACCTCAAATTTTTATAAGCCCCAGAAGATCCCTTTGGTGATTGACTTTCAAAGCGTGGGTGATTTTATTGGTCTTACTGCAATGACAGTTGGTAGAAACGGCTACAGACAGAATGCGCCTCTGCTTTCTCATGCAGCTTTATACCTCAAAACCATGAGCTAAACACAAAGCAAAACTTCCATATGGAATATTTCAAATTTTTAAATGTGTTAAGAGGCAAAATACCTTAGCTCTGGAAATCCATAGTACTGTAGACCTTGCAGCTACAAAGACTTGTCACAGTCATTGTGAGAAAGCAGAATGTCACGGAACATAGCTTTCCTGCTTGGATTGTTATCTTTTCTTTGCCACCAGCCCATTCAAGCCATAAATCCAAAGTTGGTCTCACAGGTTCTCCATGCTTGCCCCTGTTTTCTGTTTTGTTTTTTAAATAAATTCAGCACTTCTTACCATTAGATGACTCCCCTCTTGCCATTTCAGCTTGAAGGGGGTTGGCATAGTATAGTTGCAGGGCAAATGAAGTTTATTATAGAAGGGTTTTATAGTTGAATAATTAGCTTTATAAAATATTACTGAACCACAGAGGGCTGTCGTAAGGTGGGATTCCATTTCATGTGTTTTGGAGTAGTCCTAACTTTTTGGGAGATGTTTAAGTTTTATTTATTTTTTTAAAGCACTGTCAAACTGAAATAAACAGAAAGTGTGTTAATTCAGTTCAAAATATTATCGCTTTATTTCTGCTTGGAGCTCAGTGGCCTCTGACTAGGTGTAGTTTCCTTAACTTGTAGTTTGAAGAATCAGTAGAATTCATTCATTTAGGACAAATGAATACAGTCCAAGGGGGAACCTGGCTCTGCTTCTTTAAAATTTTCTCTAGATAGGCCACCCAGTAGTCTAGACCATGGAGGTCCAAAGCAGCAGTCCCCATCTAAATTACATTACAGATGTAGGTTGGTGTCTTGCTGGAGAATGAGTCGCTACAATGATTACTGATTTAAAGATCAGGCCAGAAGTGGTCCGTGCCTGATGAACCGTCTTGTATTCACAGCCTTTCCGAATCTGCACTTTGCTATGAAATGGAGAAGTTGCTCTTGCCTCGTACCATCCTTGTCTAAGACACTGTTAGATACTCTTCTATCAAGAGAGAACTTGAAGAAAAGGCTAGGTGGGCAGATTATCCTTCCAGGAGAAAATATTTAAACTGCCTATTTTAGTAACTGAATGAGTATGCTGCAGAAAAGCAGGCATGGGAGGGGCATTCCTCAAGAAAGTAGGCTAGCAGAAGTTCTTTTTTAGTGTGAATGGATTTTTCATGGCACACAACTGTTCATCTGGTCAGAGACTAATATGTAAACTTGGGTAAATCCATGGATGAAATATATCTGTTAGCTACAGTAGGAGCAGACCAAGTACAAGCCCCTCCTAATGTGAAACTGCAGCTCCCGTCAGCTCTACTTGGTGTAGCCAATGGTGAGGAAAGTTCTGAGTTGCAGTTCAATAACTGGAACTCATGCGTAAGCTAGACTAGAAGGAAGGATGAGGCTCAGTGACTCTGCTTCAACAAAACCAACTGTTTTATATTTCTTAATGTTATTTTTATTCAAAGGGATGTTCTACTTGTTCTTCAGGAATCTTTTAAAAATCAACTGATGCCTAATTGTGAAGTTCTTAGGCAGTCCTTCTTCTGATCACCATGATACTTTCCTCTGAATTAATAAAATGGGTAGAAGTCATACCTTTTAGTACTAGGGGATCATAAAATCTCATTAGCTTTAGCTCACCTCAGGGTATTTCTGTTAGGGGCAAGGAACGGAAGCATAGCTATTCCACAAGTTAAGCTGTCTGCAATTGTTCTTTACTCCTGAATCCTAATTTTAATTGGGTGCACAACCCAGCACACAGCCCTGCATAAAGCAACTGCCATCCTGAACACTTCTCAGTGATTACAGTTAGGCTGATTAAGATAGAAGATATCTACAACCTGAGAGACTTGCTCCTTAGCTTGTATTAAAAAGAAGAGGGGAAGCAAAACTGGCAGTGGAGGGAGGACACTGTTCTGACAAACTAAGCAATGCTAAAATCACAGGTACCCACTGCGGAGACTGATGTATATTCCCATGAGCTCCCTGGACGAAGGTAGAGATCAAGCATTAAGTATGTATATTAATCAGAAGTTTCAAAAAAGTCTCATTTTCACTTTTGCCCAAAATCTTAGCCTGGATCCTTGGGATCTACCAGTAGGTGCTTCACCACTGTTTTCTGCAACAACAACAAAATGATCCAACCAATGATGGGCCCTTGGGGGTGGGATTACTGGAAATGAAATATGGTTGTGGGCTGCATTCATTTGAGTTGCCTGTTTGAGGCCATTCTATGGACTGTCATACCCACTGGGGAAACTCATGCCTTACGATGCACCCTTTGGCCTTTCAGGGAACAGCCAAGGGTAGACAAAAGAGCAGTCACTTTATTTCAGAGAAAATCCTAGTTTTCCAGTAAGATAATGGCAGCAATGCTGAACCCACTGTTTTTACTCCATGGTGGTCACAGTAATATGTCCTGGTAGTTGCTAAAACTGGTTTTCCTTTGAAGAATAAACTTGGAAAATGAAACAAATACAAAGCATAGTGCATTTTAGGAATTTGTTTCTTTTTTCTTTTTTTTACTAAATACTCGTTATAAATTACACAAAACTTTATAAACAAATCATCCCCCCCCACTTGCATTTTGCTTAAGTAATAACTTTATCAATACAAATAAAGAAATTTTCAAGTATGAAAAGTGCATTATTGCAGTAATACCTCTTTGCAAGTCCATAGTCTTGGTTTAGGATAAAACTATAAAGTGTAAAAAAAAAGGGGGGAGGAGTAAAACAATCAGTGCCATCTAGTCAGTCAAGGGATCCAATACCTTTAAAACGTTGCCTGGTGTGCTACTGGAGGGGCAGGTTTGCATAAGGAAGTTGGACTCTTCTCCCATTTTTAAAAATTACATCTGTTTGTTCATCCTGCTGAGATTAGCAGCTGCCACAAGAAGAAATTCCCAAAGAGAGCAAGTCCAAGGTGCCCCTGGTATCAACCATTCTGAGCTGCTGCTTGCATATTGGTGGTTTCTTCATCCTCTTCATGAGTACGTTTCAGACTTCCTGTAAAACAAGGGATTGGAGAAAGTGGTCAAAAAGACAGAAACATTAAGTCTTCCAAAAGAAAGGAGCCTCAGTTCAAGCAGAAGACTGCTTGACTGCTGCAGAAATTCTGATTTGTCCATTATGAACCACTTCCCTTTCAGTTCATATCATTATCAACTTATTTTGAGAGAATTCTCCAGATACGTTTTATCTTAAACAGGTAACTTAAAGCCAAAGATTGCAATTATATCAGAAAAAGTCTTGTAAAAGGTGAATGAAAGAGCTGCTCACCTGTACTAACAGACAGTGATCGTTCCAGCTGTCGAGGTGACATCATTTGGATAGTTAACTTAGCTAGATAGATGGCTTCGTATTCCTAAAAAAGGGATATGAAAACAGTTAAAAAATGTACTCTACCTGAATAAGGAGCTTGGAACAAAAAAGGGGGAAAAAAGGCTGAAGTAAGGAAAGTCATGCTATTCTGAATAAAGGGAGTGAACAGGTTTTCAAGCTAGAAAATAATTATTAAAAAATATAGGACTAAATTCTTTTATTAGTCCCAAATAGAGAAGGCCCACTGAATCAGTGGAATTTAAATAAGTGTTTCCTTGAGCAGTTGCCATTAATTCAGTTAGTCTACCTCAGTTGGCGCTGACAACAGGATTTAGAACAGGAAAGTACAAGTGTAACAGTAAACATGGAGTAATGGTTTGAGTGTGTGACTGCAACTGGAGACAAAGGTTGAAATCCCCACTCAGCCATGGAAACCCAGTGCAGGTTCTTAGAGAAGTCACATTCTCCCAGCTTCAGAGGGAAGCAAAGACCCCCCCCAGCAAATCTTGCCAAGAAAACCCCATGATAGGTTCACTTTAGGGTTGCCGTAAATTGAAAATGACTTCAAAGCACAACAGCAAGGCATAGGTGTGCTACCTTGAACCAGAACTGGGATACGTGAACATGGAGCAGCTTTCTAGCTTCTGAGAAGATTCAGAGAAGTACAGAAACCATGGTACTCCTGTATCTCAGAAGCAAGGTCTGTTACAAAAGGTGTCAGGACCCTGACTGCTGAAAAACATGCACTGGCTGCAGGCTGTTCTACAAAGGCTTAAAACTACTAAATATCACAAATTCTTTATTTTAGTTAACTTTGCCAACTAAGATTAATTGATCACATCTTCAAATATTCAGATATACTCAGCAGCCATGACAAACAAAAGAGGATAATCAAAAGTAATACACTATGCTAATGCCCAAAGCATTTTCGGAGACAGAAACGGACATCCAGAGAAAATGCAAATCATACTCTGTTCTCTCTCTCCCACCAGTAAAATCAATACATTGAGGATGTGGGAGAATGCTTTCTCATCTGTGAGACCCCAATTATGGTATCCCCTTGGAATCTGAAACAGAACTATTTAAGTGCCAAGTAAAAACACAGCTATTCACTAAAGCCTTTTGGGCCTGATGCATTCCAAAATATTTTATGCAGATTGTTTTAAATTTTAATTTTCTTATACTGTTCTTATTTATTGGCTTGTTTAATATTCTTTTAGTTTGTTTAAATTATTTTTGTTTTAAATTGTTTTGTTCTACTCTGTTAATACTGATCGTATTTGTATGCTGTCCTGCCATCTTAAGATATAACGTGGGATACAATTTTTTTGAATAAGTAAGTAACTTTTTCAGCAGTGAAGGGAAAATATTATGCTGTAGATGACCTGTCTCTCGTTCCAGTAGATAGGGATCAGAAAAACTTTGATCAGCATTCTTGGGGGAAGAACCATCTCATCTCTGTCTGCCACTCTGGTATGTTGTGTTTGTTTCTGGTCTTGCATTTTCTGCCATCTCCTTTTCCCTTCATTGTGACATACACACACAAAAACTTTCCTCTCTTTTCTTCCTTTCATTGAGATTTCTTCAGTTTCCCACTTATGCTGCACATCAGTAGCCTCTTTTACTCTCAAACTGTAGTTTGCCTCGGCAACTCCATGATGGCTTCTTTGCGCTCCAGCAAGGACAGCACTGGCAGGTCAGATGATACACTTCCCAGCCCAACGCTCTGGCAAAGTGCAGCACCACAGATACCTCCCTTGACACAGGGCTCAGAAGGAGGCGGTGATGGGAACAAGTGGCGAGTACTTCAATTTTGAACAAGCCTCCTCCTGTGACAGGAAGTGTCAACCCTTCTCTTCCTGTTTTGTAACTGAATTGTCATCTTCAAATACCTGAAAGGCTGTCATGGGGAAGATGGACTCTGCTTCTTTTCTACTGCTCCAGATGATAGGACTTGAACGAACCGTTTAAGTTACAAGAAAGGAAATTCCAACTAAAAGATACAAAAAACACAGGGACTGCACTCAGCGGGAGGTGGACTAGTTAGCCCTTGGATTACCTTGCAACTCTATTATGATATGGATTATCAGCCAGCAGATGGCTGTGATTTATTCTTCCTGCCCAAGTCTTTCAGCACTAAACGAGCAATGTCCTGAGCCCTCCTCTATTCCACTGAGGCTGTCTCTTTTTCTCCTTTTGCAGCAGGCAAGTCAGGCCTACAGGAAACAGAACTTCCCTCTTCACCTTCATCCTTCCTTTCAGCTCACTCTCCAGCCATTCCTGCATTGAGAGGAAGACATGGGGAATGCCTAATATACCATGTCTGCTATTTTGGGAGAGATCCCAATGATCTGGTCATCCTTTGAGAGCTATGTATCCGTCAGAGGCAACTGAAGAACCACAAGTGCCAGCTCTCAGACACAGTCTGCCCAAAAGAAGGATAAAGCAAGCAAGCTGTCGTATTTCCTAAAGCAATGCAACCTCATTCCTATGAGGAACATGGGGCAGATAGCACAGGCCCCCTATTCCCTCTCACAAGGAGGGAGCACTCTTGAGAGGCAAGGGTGCAGCAACTGCTGTTCCTTCACTGATGTAATTGCTTCCGCCAGATAATTTTCGTGGTCCTGCAATGGAAAACCACTAAGGCTGTTTTTTGTAACATGGCCAGCTATTCCAGTGGAGACTGGGGACCCTGACTTAGTGCTGAGCCTGAGTGAGTGCTTTCCTGAAGTGGAGACCCCTTTCTCAGATACACCCTTTCCCACTGAAGTAATTCTTCTGGTAAGGAAGGAATGGAACAGCTTACCAACTGATCTCATCTACCTTGTGTTAAAAAAGTTTAACAATCTTCCTAAGGCAGTAATAAATTAATTACATCTCCCTGGCAAATATCATTCTCTTTGGGTACTACTCTTAAAACAGTAGGATGATAAAAAGACAAAGTCTGCTCCCAAAAAAAGCTGTACAAGGCTGCTTTTTTTGGTTATGATAAGCTCTGAAGCAGCATGGATTATGTCCAGAGCATCCTTTTAATGCTGTGCCCTGAAGTGGCAGACGTACCTGTGAAACTTTACAGCTGGCTTTATAATTGGAATTTGGATTCATAGTCTAAGCAAAGAACAGGTTGCTTACCTGTAACTGTGGTTCTTCGAGTGGTCATGTGTGCCCTCACACACTAGGAGCTTTCGCGTGTGTGCGGTAGCGTTCAGAAGATTCTAGAGCTTAGTAGCTTGGCGGGAACCCCTCCCCCATGCCCGTACTGAGCATACTCAGCCCGCTGAGCAACGGTCTCCTTGGTTCTGTAGTCCGCCAATAAGGGACCTGAGAAAGAGGGGACGGCTGGGCGGGTATGTGTGAGGATACAGATGACCACTCGAAGAACCACAGTTATAGGTAAGCAACCTGTTCTTCTTCTTCGTGGTCTCTGTGCCTCACACACTAGGAGACTATGTAGCTTACCGGTTGGATGATGGGTCAGGTCCTATAGTACAGAAGCCAGCCCAGCACGTCCAAACCGAGCATCTCTGCGGGACCGGCAGTCAAGTCTGCAGTGGCGCACGAAGATTGATGGTTGAGACCAGGTCGCTACACAGCAGAGTTCCTGCAGGTCGACTCCTCGCAGGAGAGCTGATGTAGCCACAGCTCTGGTTGAATGAGCCCGGAGCAAGTCTGGCGGAGACTTCCTAGCCATCTCATACGCCAGCAGGATAGTCTGGGCCACCCATTTCAAGAAGCATTGGGTGGATACCTTATGGCCTCTTTGACGTCTACTATAGCACACAAAAAGGTGCGGAGTCTGTCGAAAGGAGGCAGTCCTGTCCGTGTGGAAGGCCAAGGTCCGGCGAACATCCAGGGAGTGGAGGGATCGCTCCAAGGGTGTAGTCGGGTCCGGATAAAAGGTTGGCAAGATGATGTCTTGGCTGAGATGGAAATTGGACACCACCTTTGGCAAGAAGGAGATGTCAGGCCGGAGGACCACCTTGTCCCTATGGAAGACGAAGTAGGGTTCGTCAGAGCGTAAGGCTGTCAGCTCACTCGCCCGCCTGGCTGAGGTGACAGCCACCAAGAAGGCAGTCTTAATGGTGAGAAGCCTGTCTCAACTGCGACAGCACCAAGGAAAGCAACCACGGCGGTAGCGGTGGCGATACCGGTGGATAAAGGTGCTGTAGGTCTTCAGAAACCGCTTCATGGTATCATCGCGGAAGAGAGCTGCCGATGGAGACCGTGGAGGTTGGTAAGCCACGATAGCGGCGAGGTAGACCTTCAGGGAAGGAAAAGCCAGGCCCTGCTGCTGAAGGTGTAGAAGGAAATGGAGCACAGTAGGCAGGTTGACAGGCAATATCGGCTCCCGTCGTGTCTCCGCAGAGGCCACATATCATTGCCATTTGTAATGATAGTTCCGGCGTGTCGACTCCTTCCTGGCCGCAGTCAAGACGTTACCAATGACGGGATCGTCTAGGGTAATATCCGCCAGGCATGGAGGGCCAGGAGCGGCAGGTCTGGATGGAGGACAAGACCGTTGGAGTGCAACAGGAGGTGCGGTGTTGTTGGGAGCCTGAGGAGTCGACCGCGGGCAGCCTCGAACAGGGGGCCGAACCAGTGCTGCCTCAGCCAGTACAGGACTACAAGGACAACATTGGCTTGGTCCGCGAGGATCTTGGAGACCACTCGCCCCAGGAGGAGAAATGGAGAGAATGCGTAGATGAGCCCCTCGTTCCACGCAAACTGGAAAGCATCGCCGATGGAGCTGCGACCGCGGCCGGCTCTCGAACAATACCGGTGGCACTTCGCGTTCTGTTGCAAGGCGAAGAGGTCGATCATCGGCTCGCCCCACCGGTCTCGAATGATCCGGAATGCCTCACTCGAGAGGGACCACTTGTGGTGGCAAGTGTCCCTGCTGAGGGCATCTGCCGTGGTGTTTTCCTGCCCGGCCAAGTGCACTGCTACCAGATGGATCTGAAGCGAGACACACTAGTTCTAGAGGTCGAGGGCTATGTTGAGGAGGGTTGTGGAATGAGTCCCTCTTTGCCTGTTGACACAGCAAACCGCCGTCATGTTGTCCGTCAAGATCAACACCATACGGCCCGCGATCAGGTGATGAAATGCCCTCAGAGCTTTCCAGATGGCCAGCAGCTCGAGGGCATTGATATGGAGGATGGTCTCTTCGTCAATCCAACGGCCCTGGATCTTGAGGTCGCTGCAATGGGCCCCCCAACCAAAAAGGGAGGCATCAGTCATTACCGTGAGTCGTGGAGACGGTTCCCGAAAAGGCATCCCTGAGAGTAGATGGCTGTACGACTGCCACCACAGCAGGGAGTGACGGACCTGCGGGGGTATCCGAAGCAAGCATTTCTGGTCGTCCTGAAGTGGGTTGAATACTCGGATGAACCAGTGCTGAAGAGGTCGAGCACGGAGTCTTGATAGGCAGCTAACGGCAGTAGTTGAGGCCATGTACCCAAGGAGTTGCTGGATTCTCCTTGCTGATACCGTTGGGGTGTCGAAGACTGAAGACACGGCCCGAAGGGTCCGTGCGTGGTCCATCGGCAAGTAGGCCTTGGCCGATACCGAGTCCAGGGTTGCCTCGATGAAATCGAGAACCCTCGCAGGTTCGAGATGGGGCTTTTTCGGGTTGACCCGGAGACCAAGACAGGTCAGAAGGGTGAGTGTATGTTCCTGTAGAGTTTTTGTCTGCAGGACGCCACCAACAGCCGGTTGTCCAGGTATAGGTAGATCGAGATGCCCTTCGTCCACAGGTATGATACCACTGGGGCCATGCATTTGGTGAAGACCCTGGGAGCGGTGGAGAGTCCAAACGGTAGCACCCTGTATTGGTAACAGGTGCCGTCAACCGCGAACCATAGGTACCGTCTGTGCTGCGGGCGAATGGCGATGTGGAAATAGGCATCCCGAAGATTGATGGAGGCGAACCAGTCCCCTTGTCGGAGGAAGGGTAGGATCGAGGCTAGGGTGACCATCTTGAACCTCTTGGGGCGGATGTAGTTGTTCGCCCCTCTGAGGTCCAGGATAGGCCGCAGGGTTCCGTCCAACTTCGGTACCGTGAAGCACCGGGAGAAGGAGCCGGTGGTTCTGGCTGAGGACAGAAGTCTCTCGATCGCTCCTTTTTGAAGTAGGAACTGGATCTCTTCCAGCAGGACTGAGCTGGTCAGGGTGGAATAGCAGATGCTTCGCAGTGGAATATCTTGACATTCTATGGCGTAGCCAAGACAGACGATGGAAAGAACCCAAGAGTCTGTGGTGACTTGGCGCCACTCGGCGAGGTGTCTGGCCAGACTCAGTTGATCTTCGAAGGCTGCAGGTTGGTTGTGGTGGCGACCTGTGAAGGTGGTAAAAACTGGGATTTTGTCCCAGATGAAGACTTCTTAGAAGAAGATGGGCGTCTCCGAAGAGGTCTTCGTGCTGAGGACGCGGTGGACGGTCGGGATGTAGCCGAACGAGGAGACCGTTGTTGGTACATGGTGGGCGAGGACCTGTGCCATGATGGCCGAGAGCTGAAGCCACGACGAGGCTGAGGTGGCTGGTGTATGCCCATCTTCTTGGCAGTTAGTCGCGCCTTGACAAGATGATCCATGGCCTCATCAGTAGTGGCATTAAATAGCCCTTGGCTGTCGAAGGGGAGGTCCTCGATCCTCCTCCTGTTGTTCTCCTGCAGCCCCAACGATTGAAGCCACGTGTACCGTCGAAGGGAGATGGAGCCGACCATCACTCTCGCTGCAACCTCCACAGTGTGCCGCGAAGAGATGATCTGCTGATTCACAAGCGCCACCGCCTCGTTGAAGAATTGCATGGCACTTGCATGGCTCTCTTCAGGAAGGTTGGTCACAAGTGGGCCAAATCGGTCAAGTAAATTCCGCAGGCAGGCCGCCAGGCAAGCCTGCGTGTTGGACACCCTTGCGATCAAGGAGGAGGCGGTGTAGAGCCTCCGTCCAAAGGTGTCTAGCCTGCGGCCCTCACGATCTGGCAGAGTGGTGTGCGCCCTGTTGCCACCCTTGGCACCGGGTGGTTGAACAGGAACTCGGCATCCTCCTTCTGCGTTCGGTGCAAATGCTCAAGCCGATGCGGAATTGGCTGAGCAGACGCCGGCTTGGCCCATGGATGTTTCAAGGCCTCCATGAGGGCCGGCAGAAACAGCAACAGTGTGGTGGAAGGCGGACGTGTATCGACGTACTGGAAAACCGGGTCCAGTACCACTGGAGCCGGATCCACGACCTTTAGCCCGAGCGCTGTAGCCATGTGAAGGAGGATGGCAGAGAACTGCTTCACGTCCTCCGGTGCTGACTCCGGTCCTGGATCCCCGAAGACCATGGGTGGCGACTCGTGGGACGTGGGCGTAGAGTCATCAGAGTCAGAATCAGTCTCGTACGACTGAGAAGAATGCGAGGACTCGTCAGCGGACCTCTCCTTAGATGACCTCTGGGGTGGTAACGCCAGGGTAACCGTTGGTGCCATGGATACCGGTGCCGTAGACAGCAAGGCGGCTGTGGTCGTTGGCTGAGGTGTCGATGGTGTTGTTATCGGCACCATAGCAGGCTGTGGACACTGTATCGCCTGTGTAACCGTCGTGGCTGGGACCGCTGTTTGGGTCATGGCTGACTTGGCAACCGGACGGGTGGCAGTGGAGGTTACCCTCAGGGGAGGAGACACCGCCCTATACTGGGGTGTGGGCTCACTGGATCTCCGATGGCAAGGTGATCTAGAAACCAACTGGCTCAGTGACCTCCGATACCGGGAGTGGTATCTCTCCCTGGATGGCGAACGGGACCTCCGATAGGGTGACCAATGTCTCGGGTCTTGGTGGTACCTATCCCTATAAGATGGCGAACAGGAGAGGTACGAGGCCAGGTACTCTCGCCACATATACTCCTGACCTTACCTCGCGATATGGGAAGCAGAGGTAAGCGGTGAGTCAGTGGAGGGGCGAGAGTGGGCCCTCTCGGTGTACGCTTCACGATAGCGTGACCGAGGCCTGACTCTGCGTTCTGGAGAGTGAGACATGCTCCTTCCAGATGCCGCCCGGTGACTGGGCAAGGGCCGATGTTGGGCCACTATCTCCTCCCAGCAGTCCACTGTTTTGCGGCGACTCAGCGGGGGTACCACAGCCATCAAGACAGGTGGTTCCGAGGGCAAGACCTCCACGGCCTGCTCCTCGTCCGACACCTCAAGGACCTCTTGTTGGTCCGACTGCTCGCCTGGATCCTCAGCAAGCTGAGTCGGTGGGGGTGTTGGGAGCCGGGTCTCCTTAGAAGGGAAACACCTCTTCTCCTTCCTCTTCTTCTCCTTTTCTTTGGAGATTTCTTGAGAGGCCGGATGTTTCCGCTGTGTGGCGGTCAGAGGCTTGGATGACTTTGTTGCCTGCGAGCCCGCAGGTGCCTCCGGGGTGGTCATTGCTGCCAAGGGCAACTTTGGGATCCTCGGCAGCGATGATATCAGCGGCCTCGAGGGCAGTACCGAGCCCGGTACCGTAGTCACAGACAGAGCGGCAGCTGCCGGCACCGTCGACGTAGTGGTTTTGGGTCGCCCCGATGTCGATGACGCAGACATGACGGCGTGAGCCTCAGTCTGTTCCTTTGCTTGGAGGGACTCCTCCCAGCAATGAGATTTAAGATGGGAGGAATGGTTTCTTAAAGTTTGGGCCATAAACTCCTGACAGATCGAACAAGCCTTGGTGTTGTGGGTTTCACCCAAACAAAAAAGGCACTCACGGTGTCCGTCAGACAGGGCGACCTTGCGACCACACGTTATACAGTTCTTGAACAAGGCCGACATAGACAAAGGAGGTCGATGAAGGAGGAAAACTCAGAAGGCAAGCGGAGAAGTCGTCGAAGAGTCACGAAGAGAAGCGAGGGGGAACAAAGGGGGTCCAAATACCAGAATTAAAGTCCGAGAACCAAAAACCGTAGTCAAATATCCGAAATGCAAGAGTCAGGCCAAAAAACGCAATCGAAGAACAAGCCACTAGCAAAGAACCTTCCATTCGCGATGGCGGACGAGAAAGAACTGAAGAGAGACCGTTGCTCGGCAGGCTGAGCATTCTCAGTACAGGCATGGGGGAGGGGTTCCCGCCAAGCTAAGCTCTAGAATCTTCCAAACACTACCACGCACGCACGAAAGCTCCTAGTGTGTGAGGCACAGAGACCACGAAGAAGAAATATGAGTTATGCCTCCCTTTGAGTACAAAATTGTTCAGTGGCTACTTAAAACCTGTCTTAGTAGACATGAAGGACAATAAGAAAATAGAATCACAGAAATGTAGAGTTGGAAGAGACCACAGGGGCCATCCAGTCCAACCCCCTGCCATGCAGGAACACCCTCAAAGCACTCCCGACAGATGACCATCAAGCTTCTGCTTAAAAACCTCCAAGGAAGGAGACTCCACTACACTCCAAGGCAGCATATTCCACTGCCGGACAGCCCTGACTGTCAGGAAATTGATATTGGCTCCTAGATGGGGGGAAAAAAAAAAAAGGAACAGTCTTACTTTCATCCATAGAGATCCACAGACAAATTTTTCAGACTTATACCAGCTTAAGTAACAGTTGTCCCAGAATTACATCTCACTTTTCTTTGTCCAAACAGCAGCCAAAAAGCATGATGCCACCTCTGCCCAGGTATGGGAGAGGTCTGTTTGCTCCCACCTGGAAACCACCCATGGCACAATAATACACACTGTGTACTACCAGGATGGGTTCTTGACAGTCTTTAACTGACCTGCTCTTAATTTCTTCATATTTTCACCAAGAACCAAAGAAGCATCAATTGTCCAAGAGGCCACTGTCCATCCAATGGAGGATAATTTAGTATTTTTCACTGCCCCCCTGCCAAAAGAAGGGGTCATGGAAAGCTATACTAGACTCTAAACATGTAAATCAATCCAGAATTAGAAGTTTCATATGGAAACCTACACAACCATTCTGGAACCTCTCTAGCCTAGGGGCTTTATGACTTCTGCATATCTAACTATTTACCTCCAGATTTCATTTACCTATGTCATAGGCACCATCCAAGCTTCCTCTATCAAAATCAGTATTACCAGTACAAGATCCATTCTCTTAGTCTTTCAGTCAAGCTTCTCAGATATTTTCAAAGATAATGAAGCCTGGCACCATCTTTTCACATTTACTCAACTTGGATGATTTCTCATAAGGCTGAGCTCCCTCACTCAGCACAGTTTCTTCTAAATCTTGAGAAGTTTCATTTACGCCCTAAGAACTGCAACTTCGGGATGCAATTATCAACATGGTTTCTGGCCTTGTGATCTCAACAATAATCAAAGGTATGCCTTGAGCCACAGTCCATGCTGGACTTCTCTAGTGGATTTTCCATCCCTTCCAATCTCACACTGTGAACACAACACACATTAAAATGATAGTAGCCAAATAAGTGCCTAGATCTCTCAGGCGGTGTTTGTCATCCACATTTTAGAGGCAATGTTCCTTTTAAGACATTCAGAAGATTCAGGCAGCCACAGATGCTAGCCTCCAGGATTGGGGAGCCCACTGCAGGCTGCATTTTCTACAAGGAAGATGAGGTCCAAAGGAGATACAACATGGCACCAGTTGGCTAGAGCGGAGGACCATCATACAACCTCTCTTGTACTCCACCTGCTGAAGGTCAGGAGGTTCTGATTCACATCAAGAGCACCACTGCAAAAATCCATGTGAACTGTCAGTGCGGGGCTCCATTCCATTTCATCATGGCAAAAACCATCACTTCGCTATCATGAGCAGAGTCCTACTTTCTTTTCCTAAAGACTGAATGCCAAGGGAGACTGGCTTAGTCAAACCAACGTGGGCCAAGCCTGCATCCGCAGGTGTTCTAAACTGGCTATGGATAACTTTGGGAATCCAGTAATGGGATCTCCTTGCCTCCCCATTAAATTACAAGGTGAGTGGGTTTTTGTCCTATTTTGCACTGGAAGACACTGGGAGACAGCTGCTTGGGTAAATTCCCTGGCCCCTAAGCCTCTTCTCCAGCTGTTTTTTTCCCAGGATCCAACAAAAAGGGCTAATATGCATCTTTTGCTCCTTCCTGGTCAAAAAGGGGATTTAATTCCACCTCTAAAACATGCCACTACTGGTATGTCTGGAAGTACTAACACACAGGGTAAAGTGTATCATCTTGATCTCGCCTGGCTCTAGCTTCACATTTAGAGACTGAAAGGGGAAACACTGAAAAATGAAGAGTATTCTGAAGCCATTAACACTACTCTTTCTACCTAAGGACCTTCTAAAAAAGAGAATTTATGAATCTACTTTGCAGGTGGAGCAGAAGGAAATGTTCAGATTCAAAAAGTTATTTAAAGTCCCTCCTAGTATCCTTCAGGAGGACCCTGACAGAGAACTCTGCACTTCAAGAGACGTGTGCTGGCCATTTCTTCCATACCTTCTTATACACAATGGCTTCTCAACAGCATATAAAGAGGTTTTTATGTACAGCTACTCTTATTAAACTTCCACTATTCATTGCTGTCGTTGCTGGGATCTGCATACTGTACTGAGGTTGATGTTGTGCGTCTTCAAGTTATTTCCGCTAATGGCAATACTAGCGCGACCTATGATATCACAGGGTTTTCTTGGCAAGATTTGTTCAGAAGGGTCTGCCTTCACCTTCCTCTGAGGCTGAGAGAGTATGACTTGCCCAAGATCACCCAGTGGGTTTCTGTGGTCAAGTAGGGATCTAAAACTTGGTCTCCATAGCTGCAGTCCAATGGTGAAACCACCATACCCCATAGACTTCAGCACTCACATCCATACACAGGATATATGAGCTAGAAGCCCTGCTAGCTAGGAAGAACTGTACATAGTCCAGCTAGGTTCTTTAGTTCTTTGATTAGATCCTATCTACATTCCTCAAGTGAATTCTGATTTTCCCTACACACACGAGGAGATCCTGCCATCTGTTTGTCAGTGGCTTTCAAAGCATCTGGCACAGGAACTGCACACTTTAAAAGTCTGAAGAGTGATTCTTATTTTTTCTGAAAAGGAGCTAAAGCCTTTCAAGTGTCTGATTGTCTTTCCACTGCCTTTTAGCCAGCCGCCTTGGTCTGTGAAGTCTTCAACTCAGCTCTCCGCAGGTGGATAAAGATAAGGCTAATGGCCTGCTCTGAATCCTCAGAGGTTCGTGTGCCTGGGACAGTTCTTGCTCATTCAGCAAGGAGCACAGCAGCTCCTGCTGATCCATCTCCAAATGCTTCTTTGCTTGATGTCTGTCATACTGCCAACTGGAACTTTCCTTCCACAGTTGAAAAGCACTAGATGTTGACTATTCACTTCTGCCAAGACTTCTGCAGTGGAGAGCTCCTTCAACAGGTGGCTTAATTCTTTCCTTTAAAAAAGGGAAGTATCACTGTGACCACCTTTGTGCCGGGGAATGTCTGGTTCTACCCCAGGATGTCCTCTGTCCACATTTGCAAAAAGGACCACTGGATCTTCTGTCTGTCTTCCACAGTGGAGTAAGAACCTCCTCCCAATGCAGTAGTGTTTTATCAAAGGTGGGTATATGTTCACCGGCTTAGGTTGCCACAGTTTTGATTCTTATCTGTTTTCTCATTCTGGTTAATCACCTGTTTTTCTGCTGGGGTTCCACTGAGGAATGTTTCAACTGTTTCAAAAGAACAGCTTCCTAGATAAGCTGTTATCACAAGAAGGCACTTCTCAACGTTTTCTGGTTCCCTGCCTATCATGGCGAAAGGGAGGAGAAAGCCATGTCAAGATTCCCTCCATCTACCTGCTGAAAATGAATGTACCATGGCAAGATCCTATGTTTGTTTTTGATTTCAAGCCAGAAGAAATGCCAATGTGTTTGAGATACCTGCTCAGTGAGTATCACCAGCTTATTAACAGGAAAAGTACTTACCTGAAGTTGATGAACAAATCCAGCATTGGGATTAATACAAAACCTTCTTTCTTGCACATATGTAAATGCATCCCTATAAAAGAGGAAAAAGGAATTTCCATTTACATACAGGATTAATACTAGTTGTCATTTGGTATCTGACTCATTACCTTGGTATTGTTTAGTTATGTTTGCATTCTTCCCTCCCTGAAGAGAGCTTAGAATAATACACAAGGCTCTCAGGAAATCACCCGTCCACATATGAGTCATGCCCAGTGGAAAAAAAAATTTGCTTAACTTTAGTAAAAAGTTAATATTCCACAACTATATATATGGATAGTTATGTTTACAGATTTTCTCTGTATGTGCACAAAATTCTACATCTGATATTCCTGGTACAACCATTAAGCAATGAACAGGGACAGAAACCCTGAGGACAGCTGATACTAAGGCATTGCTGAAGAGAAAAGGGCAACTGAAACACATATATCTAATAGATCATTTCACTGTCACAATGCTCAATGAGCTCATTCTCACAACAATCGTGAGGGGTATCACCTCCATTTTACAAATGGAGAACTGAGGCTGGAGATACAATGCTTCTAAGGGAGGGGGAGAACTTGAATATTGACACTCAGGCACCAAACGAAATGTTCTGTTCACTGGACCAAGACAGCTATTAGGCATAAACATGCTTGAGACATAATCACAACTACACTGCTAAACTCATACTGCAACATGAAAATGCTAACCCGTTGTCATCCCTACAATCTTACTTGCTACCATTACCCCTAAAAAAGACATGCACACTATTCCCTTCCATACTGGAAAAGCCAGAAGGGCCCAGCCTCCTCACTGAAGCCCCTTTTGCCACAACCACAGCAGCAGCTAAATCTGCTCCATTTTTACTGCTGAATACAGAAGAAACAAGAAGTGAGAGATAAAAGGAAATATGGCTTGACACAGAAAGAAAACAGCTGAACAGACTGTTTTCATCTCCTGTATCTTCTGAAACAACATAAAATTCTCTGGTTTAGCCCCTGCTTTAACAAGATGCAACTAATTTGGGGGGAAAATATTAATTTTTAAAGACACACAATACAGAAACATTTTAAGAATGAAGATCTATTTATGCTTTTGCTTTCTTTTCTGCAACTATTTTTTAAGTTCTTGAGGAACTTGTTCCAGCCTATCTAATTACTAGTCCTGGAGGTGGACTTATTGTGGTAATTGAAAAGCAACAACAACAACAAAAAGTAATTATCTGGGAATCCCATTATGGGCACCTAACAGCCCACCACTGAATATGAACAACCGTAGTATGAAGGTACGTCATGTAAGATGAGATCGCTGCACAGTACTGTCCATACGAACTGGTTACAGCTAACCAGGGATTCAGACAGGTCAGCTATACCTAGAGGTGTGAGGAGCTGAGCCTTGCAACTTTTACATACTCTGGAAGTGAGCCAATTCCTTCCCTCAAAATAATTCAATAGAGGTTCATGGGTTTCCTTACCTGTACTTCACCCCAAATGTTTCCATAATATATGCAATAACTAAGGCAGCACTGAAAAGAAAAACAAACAAGGTAAGGCATGTTGGCCACTCCTTATGAATACTTTCTTTTTTAAAGTGTGAACTTTGTTACCTTCTGGAAATCCCTGCGTTCCCATGGACAAGAACTTTCCCTGAGAATGAAGAAAGTTACTTTATACAAGAAAGAAGAATTTCCACACTCACTACATTTCATACATTTGCTATTTAATGTATAACCCAGCATGCAATCCGTAACACATTTCACAGCATGGTTCACAAGCAGTGACCAGGGTCACAGGCAGACTGCTTCCCTACAACCTCAGAAGGACAGAATGGAAGCGGGAGGAGGCCCATCCAGCAGCCAAAGGAGGAACTGGTGCAGCTTCCTTACATCTATGTGCAAGGAAGACAACATAGTTCTAGCAATGCACAGCTGAAAGGAAAAAAACTCTGGCCTCTGTAATCAGATGGGGAACCAGAGACTTCTGGGTTCCATAGGTATGGTGTGTGTGTGTCATATATACGGGTACACGTGCTTGGTATTGTAGACTATTGTAAACCAGGAAACAGCAGGAGAAGGAGAAAAAATTCAAACAAACAAAAAAGTAGATATAAATAATACTATGAAAAATATGACTAATAATCAACCATGTGACACAATCCAGAGTAATACAAATACAAAGCAGAGTAATACCAAAAATTATGACTAAGCTCTTCAAATGTGTATTTTCTTCCCTTTTCCTGCTGTTTGTTAGCTGGGTGTTTTGCTTGTTTTGAGCCCCCTCCTGTGTTTCTTGTCTTAGACTACTGCAAACTGCCTTGTGGATCATTTCATCAAAAGGCAAGGTATTTATCTTCTAAACAAACCCATTAGAGAAGAACAAACCAAACCAGTTTAACACATTAACATTAATTTAAACCATTAGCACAATTGATACCAGCAATAAAATCTGCATAAAAACACCCTAAGCACACCTAGGAGGAAAGGAGAATTTTAGGCTAAGCAACATTGTCCCCTTCCCATCCACCAAATAAAGCTTCCCTGTGTGGTTGTGATTCATCCATCTACTGCTACACACCGATTACAACAGTTAATCTGTTGACTGGAAACATTATTCTTTGACTCTGAAAGACTACTTCACAGCTAGCGACTCACACCATCCCAGACAGTGCTGGCCTACAACTCCCATCATTACCCATCACTGTCTATGCTGGTTACGGAACTGCAGTCCAACAGGGACTTTCCATCCCAGATGGAAAGGGCCACCCAAAGGAGATTAATTTTGACTTTGTACTGTAACAAACAGTGAAGTATCCCCTAGCAAAGTAACTACAGCATACCTCAGTTAGCAAAGCCTCTGACAAAGAAGTTCATTTCTACAAAGTCTTTTTGTGGAAGCCCAGCCCAGCCCAGCCCTTCCTGTTTCTTCTCTTCTGCCTAGCTCGAAGTTTTTTGGTTTGTTTTTGCAGCGCTACTACTGGAAAGATGGTGGAGGAGGTCTGGAGAAAGACAGTCTTTCACTGTTGGATTGCAGCAGTGTGTGTAGAAACCCATTCTGTTGCAGCTCAACCTTTATTGCATTGTTCACTATAGACACACTGCTGCAGTCCAACAGAAAACCGCTGCAGCTTCTCTAGGCACCTAAGTACAACAGGCAAGGTAAACAGCAGCTGCCTCCAGAATCATTTGCTGAGTATGTATGAAGAGCAAAACAGAAAGAGAAGAGGAAAGCTGATCAGCTTCCATCACCAACTACCCTGGCATGCTGAAAAAGCACAGATCTGTAACTTTCACCACTGAAGTGGAAACCTTAAGAAAAACAGAGGCTGTTCAAAGAAAAAAAATATTCCCAAGATGCAATTTGAAAGAAATTTTCAAGTGGTTCCTAAAAGATTCAAAATGTTTACTTCTGTAAGGCTTACCTGGCCTGATTGTTTTATTTCATATGTGTGTAATGTTAGTTTTGAATAAAAACTTCGCTGAAACATGTTAAATGGCTCTTCTTTCTTTGTGGTGTAAGGACCTATCCCTATTTTTTTCCATGTTATTTTTACCTCTGGTACCAAAGTTTCTGTTAGAGAAGTATAGCACAAAAGCACATCTTCTTTTTAACTGAGGTATACTTGTGACCTGAATGAAACTAAGTGTGCCCTATGCTACAACAAAGTACATCCACCTCAATCATCTCTATACAGGTGTAGCTTGAAAAAAATCAATGTGTTTGTGACATGCAAGATTGTCTCACTTCATGAATTACATAAGCAAATAGAAAATTGAAGGCACATACCTCCAGTTTGTAAACTCCCATCAATAAACTCCTTACTCTAAAGGGGAGAGGAAAAAAGAGATTCCATTCCTATTATAGAAAACTCAAATGTCCTTATGCTGATACAGCCAAATCAACATCAAGGTTAGTAACACATCAGTATTTTTAAACAAAAAAATCTCACACACTGTGCTTTGTTTTTTTCTTTAATATCCATGTGGTGGTAAGGATTCCCAGCACTCTGGAAGTCCTTCTGCACCTGTCACTTTGAACTGAATAGGAACTATTGCAAAATAATGTTGTGCTCTCATACAAATCCCATTTATTTACTGGAGCTTCTGCAAGAGAATTTCCTAGTGAATTGTAACCATGGCTACCAGCAATACTACCAGTTAACATTTGATCCAGAAAACCATTTTGTTATGAGGACACTGCAGAAGACAACGTGCAAATAAGCCATATAAAATGCTACCTATAGTATTATTATCAGTCACTGCTGGTGAAAATCACTCGTTCATCTAGCAGAAGTATTCAGACAGGTTGCCTCATCCCCACTCACAGGGTTGCATTAACTCACATTATTTCTGAAAGGTAGGATAATGAAACAATTTAGCTGACAAGATATGAAAAATGCTTACCGTTGGGAAAAATCTTATTATATTTTCAATGGGATTATCTGCAATATCCAAGACTAAATACCTACAATTAAAAGAAGTGTGTTAAGTATACAGCAAGGACTGCTCATCTTCAACAATGTTGATATTTGGCACAGAAAGTGCTTCTCTCGCCCCCTGAAACTGTAATAAAGAATGGAAACTTAAAGGCAGTGACCCTACCCTGACACAGGACAAACATGTTATGCTGCAGCTCCATGTAGTGATGCAGCTTACAACTCCTTTTCTGTTCCTAAATGCCCTTATCAGGCCACATCCAAAAACCCATGAGGTGGAATTGGCTCAGGGGATGAGAATTTCAGCAGGAAAGCAACCAGCAGAGTGATGGTTCACTGCTCTCTTTCTTTCTACTGCCTTACTACTAACAAGCAGCTCTCAAAGTTTCTTTATAATCAAGAAAGAGTGACGGGTTGAACTTGTGATTTAAGAAGCAGAGCACATGCTTTGTATACAGAAAACCTGAGTTTAAAAGCTCTGGCTAAGAAAGAGCTCCCTGAAGCCCAAGAAGAAAGGTGGAAGAAGGACAGTTCACCATCCACATGCAGCCCCCATCCCCTTTTTGTGGCCCTCCAACAAACAAAGCTGCCAGAGCAGCACAATCTCAGCTGAGCAACTTGCTCAGCACTGGATCTGCTCCCCCCAACACAACAATGTAGAGAACTTTGTCTTATTACAGAAGCAGAGAAAGCAAAATCAACGAGAGAAGGCAAAGCTCTCCTTCCTTCTGTCAAGAGACCCTTTGCTTTTTCTTTTGGTGCTGAGGACCAACTTCCTGTGTCAGAGAAAACAGAAACAGGTTGAATCAGCCACTGGCAGAAGAAAAGAGGAAAACTGATCTTCAGCTGTGAGAGGAAAGGCAAAGCACCTCTGACAGGACAAGTGAGATGTCCTCTGCATCTTTATCCAGGACAGAGCACTTTGGTCCCTCTTTGTCACGGGAAGATCTTTGCCACTGCCATACCACTGTCTTCTCTACCTCATCTCTACTGCATTTTTAAATATGCATCCCTTCACAACAGGGTTATAATTAGTATTTTCAGTAAAAAATAAATAACATTTTGAAAAAGCAAAAGCTTTAAAAAGATTAAAAACCCAGCGGGGTGATGCATAACCTCCCAGAGTACCACAAAAGACCTCCCCACCCCCCAGCCCTGCCCTACAAAGCCACTGACAGTTAACAAAGACAATCGCGAACTAAAGGCTGTATGGTCTGGTTACTTATACAGCAACTCCCTGTCCTTATGCCGAGTCTGATCACACAATGCTGCAGTGTAGCATGCCGTTTGAGGCTTAGATTCCCTGTCTTTGAAACAGAAACAGCAAAATTATTCTAAGCTGTTAAGTAAAGGTTTTGTCAAATTCCCAGCAGAACAGAGAATGATCAGAAATGCTCAGGGTCTCCACCTTTTGAGTCTGCAAAGAATACAAATCGAACCTGGGATGCTCTGTTTGAAACACAACAACAGTTATGATTTTTCCTATACCCTCCTCCAGCAGGAGTGGACAACTTCTGCGGAGCTGACAGTCACTTTTCAGGTTGGAGAAGTGCTTGAGGCCTACACATATCCAAGGGGTATGGCAAAAGGGATGATATTGAAAACATAAAAATAGACATTTTCCATTTTATATTATTTTATGTATTTAAATTTATTTTGCAACCAGTAAAATCCACTCACTCCTTATTAACTACCAGAACCCCCCAATCATGCAGTATTATTATTGAATTTATATATATCTATAAATGAACCTTAAATCTACCGTTATTGATTTTAGTGTGATATTACTTAAGCAGCCTGCTATCAAATTTTAGCAGCCAACAGTGAGCTCAGTTTAAAATTGGGGAGCCATGAGAAAGAACTAGTGGAGGGGCAGAATGCAGCGCACATTTTGTGCATCTTTGCCCTGCAGTGAGAAATTGGAATTTGTACTTAAGAGCCCAAGCAATTGCAAACATGTTGTTGAAGGGACTAATCTGAATAGAGGCAATGCTTTTGATTAAGCTAGGAATAATATAATCAAAATCAGAAACCAGGGGAAAGACAGGCAACTCACATCCCATGAACAAGTTGGTGTCAAGATATGCCCCTTGTATAACTGCATCCTGAACCCTGAATTCTTGAATCTTGGAGATCTAAAACGACAGTCTCATTCTATTAACCACTCTGCTGTTAGAATATATGTAAGTGAAAACAAAGGATTATTTAGAAGAGGAAGAAATAAGAGTAACAAATCACACAGTTGTAATTTTGGACTAATAAGAAATAACTCTCATGTTTCAACAAGATACAACATGCCATATATTAGCATAACACACCTTGCCCTTGCATCATCATTCAATCTTCTTTCTTCCATTTTTCCCAAATTACAATACTGACTAGAAGAAAAAGGCAACTAGAGTTCTTGATCTCTCTTTCAAATCATTTCACTATTCACTGAGCGTTAAAACATAATATAGCAGCCAAATACCAACATCCATGGAGACTTGACACACACTGCCCACTAACCTGTTTTGCACTGTAATTACTGAAACTTCCAGTTAGACAATAAGTACACAATTGGACAAGGCTTCATGAAAGTCATTTCCAGAGCAGGGTGCTGTGGGAATCTTACCTAAATAACTGCTGGAAGTTTGGTTTAATAAAGTTGGCTTCAATATTCTGCCTTATGCATATTACGTGGGTGATTCCATGCTTCTGAAGTATAGGTAGCTGTAAAAGAACATTTCAGAGAGAAAAGTGAGAACTCCTTTAAACAAGGATGGATAAAACAGAGAAGGAAGAATTTTCAAAATTACAATTTGTATTCTGAGTAGGTGATATTTCTCTAGTCATTCCATTAAGATATGCATTTTTTTGAAATTCAGGGGAATTTTGATTACTTAAAATCACATTAATGAATATGGTCTCCCCAAAGTCCCCTCCACATCCATTTGAATCTCTCTTCTTGCTCTTGAGCAAAGATGCAATTGATCAATAAACAATATCAACATCTTCAAGGATGATCTGTGTTGTTTGAGAAAACATTTGCGGCTATTTCTAAGTGATATTCGTTTATTTTTATTTTTAAAAAATCACCCTACCTTTCCTTATATAGCATCCAGGGCACATAAGAACAGAAAATGTAAACATAATAAAGGGGTGAAAAAAGTACAAACGTGACAGCAAAGCTAAACATAGTGGAGTGAAAATGAAAGAATTTGCTAAAAAAGCTTTCAGCAATTAAAGCTATTTTCCATGCAAGCTTAGTCCAAAACACTTCAGCAAAGAAGGGTCTTTGGGACACTGTAAAAAAAAATCTTAAATGGGGGGTGGTGGTCAAAGTAAACTGGCCCTGAACACTGCCCCAGAGCCTAGCTACAATTTAGTTGTCACTGCTGTACTTCATAGAAATGGACTCAGCACTGTGAAAAAAATTCATCAAGAGGCAAACTTACCTTGCTTTTCATAGCTGAAGAATATGGCCCCAGGAACAACCCAGGTAAAATCTCCTTAAAAAAGCAACAGGGAGAAGACAAGAAATCAGTCTACTATAAAGTAGTCTGACCACAGTTAAGTGCTACATGACAGTAAGTTTAACACAGGTTGCAGGGTCCAATTACACTGGCATTATCTAGCTGTGTCAACAAGTATGTAGATAGAACTGATTTGGTAGATGCTATTTATTTGGGCTTTCAAAAGGCTTTTAACAATTCCCTCACTAAAGATTTCCAAACAAAACAAAGCAAAACAAAACCAGCAGTTAGGGCATATGAAAAGTATTCTTATTGATCAGTAACTGGTTAAACATGTACAGCTAAATGACCATTCTCATGACAGAGGGCTGTAAATATCTGTGGGGAGGCACTAAGTATCTGTATTGGGAATGATGTTAACTTGTTCATCAGTGATGTGGAGTTAGGATGAGGAAGAAGGTGGCTGTTATCTGCTGATTACATCAAATTACTTAGCATGGTTAAAACTGGGAAATGTGAATTTGAATAGTGCTTCCTAGACTAACTGACCTGGAGAAGTGGCAATACATTTTCCCCCTAAAATGCCAGGCATTGGTACAAACTCTCTGTAGACTGGTGGCCAATGGCTCACAGACCATCACTGCTCCAGGACCACCACTCTGAGTGGCACTGCATTAGAAATACAAATGCGGTTTAACATTAAGCAAGTGAAAAATTACGTATACTGGGGTTAAAGATAATCGTACCTATACACATATCCTGATGAGATCTGCACTAGCAACAAGTGACCAGTAAAAGACTGTGGGTGTTAAGGTGGACAATTTGATGAAAATATGAAGATCCAAACAGCAGTTGCCATAGGAAAATCTAGCTCCATGTTGGAGAGCATTAAGAAAGGGTTCAAAAAGTTGTGGTACAGCTGGAGTCACTAAATCTCAATGAAGCTACTGTGATGATTGAAAAAGAGCAGGAAGAAGCAACTGGGATAACCAAGAGGCAGGAGAAATCCCCGAATGAAGAAAGAGCGTCTGGAGTGTTTTGGAGTGTTAGTGTTTGGAGTTTTTCAGCTTAGAAAGACAGCAAGTTAGCAAGAGACATAATGGATATAGACTTCAGACATTATCCACATGATGTGGCTAAAGTGGACAGGAGCAGTATTTGTCCCTCTCATACTACTAGAATCTTGTACTGCCTAATGAAGCTGAACAGCACATGATTCAGACACAACTGGCATGGTTAGTGACTTGCACATGTGTAAGATATCGTGAACTGGTTGGACTCTTCTGAATGAGGTGGAAGTCCATATTCACTAGAAGATTTTAGAAGCAGAGTTGCACAGATGTGCATTGTATACTGCAACTGTGCATTTCACATTTGCACATCCAATGGTGCAGTGGCACAATTCCCTAATGCACAATCATCAGTGTAACCCCATGAGTGTTAAGTTACATCTCTCTACTTGATGTAAGATCTTGGCTGTATCTTTTCACACAATACATGCCTAAACTATGAAATTTAGCACTATAAGGTATACTGATGGCCACCAATTATGCATCATTCTAGACTAAACAGGCCTTTGGTTTAATCCAGTATGGCTGCTACATTTGGGGTATTCCAAGTTTTAGCAAACCAAACCTGAAACCTAGGTTTACTTTTAGCACTGGGGCTGCAAAAGAAGCTTGCTCAGCCAGAACACAGCAGGTCCCACAGTGAGAAAATCTCCAAAACATCCTGATGTTGTCACAAGTGGAAAGGCCAATCACATTTAGTCTTGATTAAAACCAGTCAGAAAGAGTATAAACACCCTGGTTTCTGATGATTCACTGCTTGGTCCATTCTATAAAGAGGAGGGACAGAAGCATGAACAAGTCTGAAGAAACAAGAGAAGCAGAGTGAAATGTTTTAACAGCAGACAGCTGCCTCCTGCTGCCAAGGTAATCATATCCCAGGCCAGGATTCCAAGAACTCTCCTGCCTCACCATCTCCGGCTTCCCTCCCCCTTCAGCTCATTCTAGCAGACTGTTAGTCCTGAAAGGCAAGTCAAATACTAACATGTTTAAGACTAGCAGGACTACCGGTAAAGTAAAAGTTGCCTCACAGACAACATAGTCACTTCAGGCTGAGCAAAAAAATGTGATTACACACACAGGTTGAATTTTCATCTCACCTTTTCAATGCATGTTTAACTGCATCCAAGCTCTTCCTATTCCATTTTTCTCTCTTCACTTCAACATTGCCTTTTCTCTCTGGATTGGTCAATTTATAATCTGACTTTCTTCTTATCTGCTGCCCTGAGGTACACTGATTGGCTTGCTTACTTGAACCATCTGGATTGTTTTATGGAAGAATTTTTCCAGGCAGCTTTGATAAAAGGGGTTACACCCTTCTTTCCTGGCAGGATTCACAAATGCATGACAGCCTGAAATTTAATAGGCAAAGCCTCTTTCCACTACTTCCACTACTGATCTTCCATTACTGAATTTCTGCCTCCCATGCAGCTGTTAAAGGTAAACTACACACACTGTCTGCACAAGTCAGAGTCCTGCAAGTACTGAGGGATTTACTGCTCTTTATCCAATAAAACTCGGCGCCTTTTAAAAACTTTAATCAAGGTTGTAATATCATAATTCATAGATTGCCAATAGTACTAAAATCCATTCAGGCAGCATCTGAATCTAATCAAACAGAGGGTAGTACCTGTCTCACATGGGACAACACAGAAGGGCTGCAAATTATTTACTTCATTATTATTGTATTTTTACTTTAGGGGAATTATCTGTGGAATTTCTGCCTCAGGCACCAACAGAAATTGGGTGGCTTGGAGTACTATGCACTTTGACGTGAGAGACAATGAGAAAGACATCATCTGTTGATCTGTTTCAGGCCCCGTTCTGAATCAATGTTAAATGGGGAAAAAAGATTTTAGGAAAGTGAGGCAAAGCCCAAATATTTATTTTGCTAACAAGAACAAAAGGAACTCTGTTTAAGAAAGGAAGCATTGCTGCACGGACAGATCTTCCTGCACATCCCTCTTCCTAGTACTGAGACACTAAACCAAGGCTCCCATCTGGTAAATAAGTAATGTTCTAAAATAAGCATTAATTTAAGCAAACTTCTGTGTATAATACAATTGGTGAAATAACTGCAATGCCTTTTTGACATTTATCAATCTACATTTATTCACTACTTTCCATACATAAGGAAGCATGCTTCCAATTTACCAACTTTGTGAATCTGTTCATTCAGGGCAAATGCAGCATGGGGGGTGACAACATTAGCACAGCCTCCTCCACTGCCCACAGTTAATCAGAGGCTCTGATAACAGGCAGAGCCAGAGGCCACCCAAGCAGAGAGGCCACAAGTGACTTCTGCTTGGCACAACCACCAAGGCCCCTGGACAAATGGTAAGGGAACTGCATCGTAAACAGGAATACAGAGGGATCAGCTGGCCAAGGGCAAAAACAGCAGTGGTGGACATAATGACTTTCAGCACAAAGGACAGGGAATTGCTTACAAGGCCCAGAGTAAGGTAAAGAAAGGCAATGGATGGGGTAGGGGAGGTAGCTTTGGATCCTTCACAATAGGATGTCTTTTAACTGGACGGTAACACACATAGGGTGATGTCTGGCTAAAATACAGAAAGCATCTAGGGCACAGAAGGCTGTTTCCTGATAGCTTGCAGTAGCTGCCCTTCCTTAGGAGGGAGGGATTTCCTATTTAACCAAAATGATCATTCTTTGCAAATAGGGATGCTGAATTCTCACAGACTGAGGGTTTTTGGAATCCACAGCCTGTACTTGTAAGAACACTTTCCCCATGGTGTTAAGAGTTGTCATCTCAGGATGTCTCTTGCAAAAGATGTGCTTTCTGAACAACTCATACCCAATTCTGAAGCACTTAGGAGTATCTTAGGGAATCATGTGATTTTGCCAAATCTTTACAGTTGCACCAAGTATCTAATGAACTACTATCTGGCTTTGACTAACAGATATACCCATACCTGCATCTCTCTTCTCATCGGATATGTCCAGTCCTAAAGAGAGAAAAAACACCACAGGATTCATATATTAAGTTCTAAGACCAATAAAACAAATAAGCTAAAAATGATCAGCTTCTAGGACCAACTGCGAGGTGTAAAATGGCAAGTGATGTAACACACTTGAACAATAGATGGCTTCAGTTACTCTGTAAGAGTCTTCAGCAAAGAAGCAAGGGGGAAAAAATTAAATATTTTTTATTTAAACACTAACTCTAGGCCTTATAACCTTAACAGATTTGCACCAAAGCAGGCATTTCCAGTTTGCATGTGGATTATAACACAATTCAGGGTAGGGTTACACCTGAACTGAAGTTTAACATGCTCTTAAAGAAGAACAATTTCTGAGAAAATGTGGGAGAAATTATATCAGTGTCCGAAAGTAATGTTTATTGATCTCCAAACTGGATGAAAAGGGATGGAACATACAATCCTAGAAACTAGAAACTTTTTTTTTTTTTTTTAAAAAAAATTTTAAGCAGAAATATGGCACTTCAGATGCTGCTGGACTATAACTCCCTACTAGGCATAACCAATGGTGAGGAATTCTGGGAAATGTAAACTATCAGCATTTAGAGGATTGCACTTGCATATCTGACTTGAAGGGTAAGTCACTCTGTCCTGTGAATGCAGAGTTTTCTAGAATTTTAATTACTAAAATCTGATCACAAAGTTCCTTTACTATGTAACCATTTACTGTTTATTTCCTTTAGGTATAGCTGTGGTCACAGTCCAAAAACAGTAAGTAGTCAAGCAGCACAACTAGTGCCAGCAATATGGACTCTACCCACCAGCTCAGCCGTAAGTAAAGAGAGAAGCAAATGCTAAGGAACACTGCCCCTCTTGTACACAACACCAGGCTGACAACTTTTGCTCTTCTGTACATTTGTTGCTGTTCACTTGGTAGGGTAGGCATGGCATTGTGTTTAAGAGCCTCTTGCACACCTCCCACATTAAGGGGAAAATGTGAGTAGTGAGCTGTTGTATTTCTTTCTGAGAAAGAAATTAAGAAGCTTTATCAAGGAAAAAACTGGGAGTAAGGGAAGCAGGGGTGCTCCTGCAGTCCACATTCAGTCGTACACCACTAGTTGTCTACCTCTAGCTGCAAAGATAATCAGGGAGCCAAAAGAAAAAGAAAGCCAGTAGAAACTCTTGATGAAAAGGTGCTCTTTCTGCTTTTTTCAAACATTTGATTTTGTGGGCCAGCTTGCTGTCCATGCACTGCATTTTAGCACAATGAAAATGTGTAGCAGACCATCTCACAAACTTAATACAAAAGGGTTAATTATCTCTAAAAAGTGATTAGAAACCAGTGTGAAAGACTCTTCAATTTATGGTACTAACCTGATTCTTCCAACAAGCCACAAGTAAAGAATATCACCTAGTATACTCTAATTGTTGGTGTTGACATCACTACCTTATTGTATATTCACAGCTTTACAATTAAGGCTCTCTTCCCTTCATGCCCCACCTTGGATTATTTCCTTTATTAATAACTTATTTAAATCTCAAAGCTTTTTGTTCAAGTGTTAGATGTGCAGCTAGAAATAAAAAGCAAAACAACAAATGTCTCCAAAACCCCAAAATAATACATCTAGAAAAAATACAGAAAAGTGCAAGTAAAATGACCAAGAAAGAACTCCCCAGTAAGGAAAGATGACAAAATTTAGACCATTTCCATGCTGCACTGTTATAGTGCTATTATTCCACTTTCAACTTCCTGTGGAATTCTAAGGTTTGTAAGAGGCCAAAGAGCTCTCTGGCTGAGAAGTCTAAAGGCCCCTCCCTAAACTACAAACCCCAGGATTCCACAGGATGTGGAAAGTGGAATAACAGTGCTATAACAGTGTAGGGCAGAAATGGCCTCAGTGATTTTTAATGAATTTCAATGGAACATTTCCAAGGGTGTTCAGAATCACAACTTTAAAGCAGAGACTGACCAGAATGGAAGCTTAGTAATGAGTCAGTGATGCTACTACACATTGGAAGCTTGTCTAAAAGCCATGGATAATTCCCCCTGCTGCTTTAGACACTGCTGACCAGTTCTGACTCTTGTCTGTTGAATGTGGGAGCCACTCTAGGAGCCTTTCTGTGTGAACAGCAGGGTAAAAATCAGCTAATGAAAAAGCAAATCATATTCTTATTCACATGCTCATTCATAATATGATTCTGGAATAGAATTATCAGTTCTTTTCAGAAAGGCAGAGATGCAACAAACATATGGGCTGCGATCAAGCATAGCACAATATAGTGTAGTAGTTCTGTATGCAGACCTACGCTAGGCTTAGCCATACAACTCCCCTCCAGACTTACCGTACAACTTCTGAAGTCCCCCCACTACTGCACAGCCATGCCATGCTTCTTGAGGAGTGAGCAGGATTGGAGAAACACCTTGATGTGTCCTGACAGCCAGGTGTAAACTTATTACATCAGTGCTGGGATCACCTGGGGGTCCTTTGGAGGTCTGAGCCTTGCTGTAATCATTTCATGTCAGATTATAGGGGCAGAGTCAGATACTCCTCTGATCTTGCCCACTCCCCACAAGGCATGTTAAGTGGGGGGGGCGTCAGAGGCTGATGGGGGGGTAGGGGCCCTTGGGTGCTGTGGAGATAAGTGGGGAATACCTAATTCCATAGCAACAAAAAGAGACATACGCAGGTGTAAGGGAAACGTACACATGCAATATGGCTCCACTAGGATGCCAGTCATGATGTGCCAGCCAAAATCTATCATTTATGTATATACAATTTAAAAGATATATTGTATGCAAGATTTTTCTTTAAAAACTGCTCACCCTAGATGTACAGTAGTATATTTTTTATGTGCTTGTATATAATTACAAGATCAGAAAATGTTAAAAAAGAAACAACCACAGCAAGCGCAAAATGCAGGCCAAAGTTTTAAATGACTCTGGCACTGAAAATTGATTTGAGGGCACATGCAATAAATACTGCTTATGCCACTGCTACAAATTCAGTCTTGTTGTTTCATATTCCTACCAAGTTAGTTTTATCAGAGTTCTGGCACTGTTGTAATTAGACAGTAAAACAAGGAATTACAATAAATATTTAGCACACAGGAAGCCAGAAGGGATTCAAATTTCTAATAACTGATCCTATGTTATATTTTATTGCAAAGAGTTTAAGTACTCATTAAACAATTAGGCTAAAATGGCTCAGAGATAGTGACTCTCAATGGCAATTAGTCATGATGCCCATGTATTACCTCTGTGTGCCAGGTGCTGATAGTATGCAGTTGCACTTCATGGGCTTCCCATTACGGTATCTGGTTGGTCAGTATGGAAAAAAAAAGAATGCTGGACACTGGTTTGATCTATCAGGCCTCTTTGTATAATCTTAGAAATTAAAACCAGCACAGTTAAAACTGGCACACAGAGAGACAACAAGCCAAGTTCTATTTTTGTGAACAAGTGATATTTTATTAGAGTTTAATGAATATTGATTTTTATCTGTCATTGCAAAAGGCTGCTTGCTAGGTTTTAATTATGTTCTACCTATCTCCAGTATTTGAAATGGAGTTTGTTTCATTTTGAAAAACCCCAATTTTGTGAATTGGTTAGTGGCATTAAAAATATGGTCAAAAATGTGTAACAGACACAGAACAGGGTTGGGGTTGCAGTTCTATCACTCTGGGCTCTGAGAGGAAGTAGAGGATACTAAAAATAGTAACAAAGTGCAGCAATAGTATTTGCGGGAGATGGGAGTGGTGAGACAAAGAAAGCTTCAAATGGGGCTGTACTGATAAAAAAGCCACACATATGAGGATTTGGAGGACACACAGTCAGAAGAATCTACGATAGTAAACTACTAATTTGCTTGTTGAACTGTGTTATTTACATCTCCTAACATTTTCATAATTAAGGTAAAATCAAAACTACAGATATGGGACACCCCAGTTTTTAACCCACTGCTTTACAGGAATCTTTCAACTAAATTTCCAGGGAAGTTCTTATGAGACTTTTTTTAAAAAAATATTTATTTATTTATTGAATTTATATGCCACCTTTTCAATCCCAAGGTAGGACCCAGGGCAGCTTCCAAAAGTTTAAAAAAACATTAAAAACATAAAACATTAAAACATTAAAAGATATATAAAGTTATAATACTCACAATAGATTTTTAAAAACAGGCAATAAATAAAACAAAAGCTTCAGCTCATCCGTTAAAGGACTGCTTAAAAAGAAGTGTTTTCACCTGCCCACAAAAGGACAGCAGGGAGGGGGCCAGGCCAGCCTCCTGTAGGAGAGCCTTCCACAGGGTGGGAGCAGCCACTGAGAAGGCCCCATCTCCCATGTCCTCACCAGGCAAGCCTGGCATGGTGGCAGGACTATGAGAAAGCCTTCCCCGGCGGAGCTTACCGCTCTAGCAGGTTCATATCGGGATATAGGGTTTTTCAGATAGTCTGGACCTAATACTCTTCCCCAACCAAAATGAACGAACATATCTGCCCTCAAAAGTAGTCTAGATTTTTGAAGCAATAAGGGTTACTTTAGGATTCTCTTCAACCCTCTTTACCATTAACTGTATAGTATCTTTGGTCACAAGGGCTAAAAATATGTTTTTGACAATCAGTATATGATTCTTGGACTTGTACAGAGACCTAGTGATCACATGAAAATGTGGTCCTTTCCTGTTTTATTCCGCAGAAGGTATACAGGAGGACAGGCTATGTAAACTGAGGATTTTATACAGTTCAATAATACACACTAAACACAGAAACCTCTTTAACATGTACTAGCTACTAATGAATATAAATTTGTGCTGAATATATTGTAAACCCCTAAAAGCCAGTGTGGTGTAGTGGTTTGAGTACTGCACTACAACTCTGGAGGACAGGGTTCAATTCCCCACTCTGCCATGGAAACCCATGGAGTGACCCTGGGCGTGTCACACACTCTCAGCCCCAAAAAACCATATGATAAGTTCACCTTAGGGTCTCCATAAATCAGAAACAACCTCAAAGCATACAACAACAGCAACACCACCACTAAAAGCTAGAGAAACAAATCCACCATATGCATAACTGGCTGCATCAAAGCCAAGTCCATTCTATCACCTCAGCTGGGGCCCTTTAGCACTTCTTCCAGATCTGTCTCCACCAACAGCTCTTCCCGCTGGTTCCATCAAGACAGTCAGATCTATGTGACCAGCTCAGATGGGTGTGTCTGTGTGTGCGTGCATGCATGTTCCTTTAAGTCGCTTGTCAACTTATGGCAACCCCATTAATTTCATAAGGTTTTCTTAGGCAAGGAATACTAAGTGGTGGTTTTGCCAGTTCCCTCTTCTGAAAAATAGCCATCAACTGCCTTCCTCAGTGGCCATTCCATTTGGCCATTATGACATTTATCTAACATTATGAGCATGACTATTTCAATTTGCCTGTTTTCCACATCCCTATCCATTCCTTTTTATTTCAGTAAACTAAAGTTGTGGGAACAGTCTGCTTTTAAAAACTGTAGAAATAAATAGGCATTTTTACAACAACAATTTGGAAAGAAGTGAAGAAAATGAGCAGACACACCCCAAAAGACTACAAGGGTCTTCTGTAGTATCTTTGGTCACAAGGGCTAAAACCAAGGGGGTAAGGAAGTATTTACTTTTAAATCTTCTTAACCATGTTGTCATGGATTTGTACTGTAATTAGGACTTGAAGAGGCTACAAAGAAAGGTTATCAGTAGCTAACCACCCATCCGACACAGAATATTAATTCCTGAAACTAAGGATATTCTGAAAGTAATAGGATATTTTTAACATCCCAGGACAGAGCATGATTCTGTCAAAAGAAATCACAAAGCAACCAAAATCTTATCAGTGGCGTAACAGGAGCTTGTGCAACTGAGTTCTTGGGACTGGAATAGTACCAACTTCATTTAGATAGTAGACCAGAGAAGAGATTAGACTCAAAAAGAGTTAAGGGAGGTCCAGGAAGAAGTCATGAGAAAAAATGCCATCTTTTGAAGTAGATGGTTACTGGGCTAGGTATCTGACTCACTAAAAGGCAACTTCCAGTGTTCATAGAGTCAAGAATCATAGAAGCTGGAAGAATACAAGAATACAAAGGGCTGTCTATCCCAAACCCTGGCAGTGCAAGAATCCATAGCTAAGCATCCTCAAGAGGTGGCCATCCAGTTTCTGTTCAAAAGCTTCCAACAAAGGAATCATATTAGTTTAAGGAGAAATACAGTCAGCTCTCCACATTTGCAAGTTTGATTTCACAAATTTGATTATTTGAGAGTTCCTCCAAGCCCTGTTCCCCCCACCCTCAGCTGCTTCTATTCTGGGGAACCTTCCCCCTCAGCAGCTCCAATCAGCCCACACAGCCCTTAAAAAAAAACCAGCCTCTGATGTCCTCCTGCTCCTCCACTAGCCACTGCCTGGCCAACTAAGGACAGTTTACAGCCCAACTTCTCAGAACCAAAATCCCTCTCCCAATGCCCCCTGCACACAAGGAAGGAGATAGGTGAGAGAAAGGAAATATAGGGCCACCCTGTCAACCTACCTACCCCTCTCCTTTCCCTGATCTGGTTTGGACCTGGATGCCCGCTCTCCCCATCATGCCTCAGCTCCCTTCCTGCAGACACACAAATACATTTTGGTATTTGTGGTTATTTCACTTTTGTGGGATTCCAGTGCCCCTAATCCTAGCAAATGTGGAACGCTGACTGTAGTAAGAATCTCTGTATTTATGGGAAAATCCCCTCAATGTCTCTGTGAAGGTTTACTGGGAACAGAGTTGTTTATGGGTATGAAATGTTCCAAAAAGGAAACAGGAGGGAATCTACAAGTACCAAAAACAAAAGCCAGAACACCACACCACTTTTGGTTACAGAGAAAAATGAGCAGCAACTGAGTGTATATGTGCAAACTACAGAAGCCATATCAGCAAAGGAAGTAAAATATAGCTGGAAGTGGAAGGGCCTTTACAAAGCAATGATAGAACATGTATGGCCCTCCACACATTGCTGGGCTGCAATTTCCATCAACCTGATTCCGTATAGTTAACAGTGGGGGATGATGGGGATTGCAGTCCAACAACTTCTTGAAGGGCACACTTCCTGTCTCTGTCATAAGAGATCCCTTTGCCATGGTGGTCCATGCACACTGGTGCATTGGCTCTCCTTAGAGATATGACACACATAGTGCAGGTTGTCCACCAGTTAGTGGAAATGTTCCTACTCATGCAGGTATCCCCAGGGCCAATCGTCAGTACCCCTTTTAAAGATCCCTGGATGTCTTTCTAGCTGCTTTCACTATCCTTTTCATTTTGACAGTTTTATCTTGTAAACCACCTTATCTCTTCTGATAAATGGCAAATTGAACATGATTTTAAGATAATATGTCAAGGACAAAGTCCTTTGGATAATCAGAAGATTAAGCAGGATTACACAGGGTCTCTGCATGAAGTGGAAAAAAATATTTAAAAAACCCTTCAAATTCAGGATGCTACAATTACACAGGGTGACAACAGAGAACCTCCACAGCACCAAGTCAAACACCATGGTTGTGAGACGCAGAGAAAAGCGGGGAAAAAAGAAGGGATATTAAGAATTCACGCAGCAATGTAGGGGAGACAACAGGATTCAATAAAAACCTGCTTGGAACACCACAAATGCAGCAGAAAAAATGATGAACTCTCAGTTGCTGGGGAAGAAGCCAAAACAGTAATAAGCAAAACAGAAAACCTGTATTTACACTGGCTTTATTATTTACTCTCTCTTACTGAATTGCAGACTGCCTTGTACCCACTATGGAAAATGAAAAAAAAAAGGGGGAAATGCATTAATGAACAAACAGATCCCACTGAGGAGAAAAGCAGGGTCTAAATTTAATAAATAAGTAAGAACAAGTCAAGATATCTGCTAAGTACATACATCAGATGGAAGAAATTGTTCAATGCTGAACGAGGAGCATTACAAGCACAGCTAAAGCAGCAAACCCCATTATTATTATTACTATGATGATGATGATGATGATGGTTTCAACTATGCTCTTTCCCCCCAAGATTGGGACTCAAGTTGGTTTACAACTCCCAACCCTGTCTGGGATGAAGGGCAGAACAATATTGATCTTTCTTTTCTTTTTTTTTATATTTGTTAAAAAGAAAAATTAATACATTACAAAACAAAATCATAGATCTATAATTTTTTTTCACATTTTTGAACAAAAAAAACCCCCCGCTTATCTTGTATATACATATCCTAATATATATCCCTCACAATCCTTATCCTTCCTCCCTCCCCTTGTTTGAACTACTTTTATCGATTTTATTTCTATATTGTTATCCCAAATAAACAATATTGATCTTTCAAGGGTAGAAGAATGAGGAACATCCCGGGTAGCGGTGGCAGATTTGAATTTCTTCTCCTCCCTTCCAAAATGGGTATGTTGTGAGTGAAGATTTATCACACAAACCCATACATGACAGCATGGGAGACGGTGGGGAAAAGGGAAGTTAGGGGACTTCTGAGAAGACAGGGCGGCTTTAAATGTCAATTCTGTCACAGCAAGGGAAGGAAGAACTGGCCCTAAAAGGAAATCCACCTGAGCTGTGAAGCAAAATCAAAGGCGGTAGGACAGAGGGACCCCCATGCAAAGGCGTGCATTCCATAGAGGAGGCTCCCCTGGGTCACTCGTTTTTTAACGAGCCCATTTCAGCATTTTAAAAAAAGGGGGTAAAAAAGGGAGGCGAGCTTATTTGATAGGGACTGAAATTCTCCCTTAAAGCAACAAAAAGGAGAGGAAGGCTCAGAACCAGACTGAAGAGAGGGGGGAAAAGAGTCAATAAGGGAGACATCATCATCATCATCACTACAACTACTATTATTATTATTATTTGTGCAAGGGTTATTTTTTTCCTCCCCTCGGCCCGCCCCCTTGCAGGTGAGACACCTGTGCGCGCCCTCCCTTCTTCCCACACCGGAGCGGGCGCGTGTGCGTGTGTGAGGGAGGGAAGCGACCCACACCCGCCGCCTCACACACGCCCCCTCCCCTTCCCGCCCCCCCTCACCTCGGAGTCCTCCTTGGGCTGCGGCAGCGCCGGGAAGACCGGCTTGGCCAGCTCCATGGTGGCCGTGAGGGGGCCGGGGCCGGGCGAGAGGCGCCCTCCCTCCTTCCTTCCCTCTCCCTCGCCGGTGCGGGTCTCGCCTTCTCGCTCGCCGTCTGTCAGGCTGTCTTTCCCTCAGTACGGGAGAAGGGGGCGACGGAGGTCGACAGCGGGCCTCGGGGCTCCGGTGGCGGCGGCGGCGGCCAGGGCGCTGGCAGGGGGGCGAGGAAGAAGGGAAGGGAAAGGAGAAGGAAAAAAAGGAGAGGGAGGAGACGGCGGCGGCGGCGGCGGCTCTCGCCCAGCCGCCATGCTGCGGGCGGGCGGCCCCTCCCCCTTCGGGCGGACAGGCGGACGATCCGCCGGTCACTCCCTCCTTCGCCTCACAAGCGACGCCGCCGCCTCCGCGGCGCGCTCCTGAGTGGGCGCGCGTGCGCGTTCTCTTGCTTTTCTCCCCCCGCCCGTGTCTTTGTATGCCCCGCCCACTCCCACTCCCCAACGGTCGCTCTGCCCGCGCGCCTGGCAGGAAGAAGGGGGCGTGGCCCCCTCGCCCTGAGGGAGGGAAAGGAGGGACGGACGGGTCGCGCGCCTTGATAGGAGTGGGCGTGGCCATGAGGGCTTAGGGAGAGGCGGATAGACGCGCGCCTTAATAGGAGTGGGTGTGGCCATGAGGACTTAGAGAGAGAGGGAAGGCCGGGCGCGCGCCTTAATAGGAGTGGGCGTGGCAGACTCTTGGCGCAGCGGGGACTTGGCTGCTCCGAAGGTAAGTGGGAGAAGGGGGCGGGGCTTGGGGAGCAAACGTAAAAGGGAGGGGGGTGAATTCTAACAGAGGGGAGGCAGTTCTCTCTTTCTTGGCATTTTTCTGGCGCATGCGCAGGAGTGGGTGGCGGTTGGTTCCCTCGTGGGCGGTGAGGTGCGAAGGAAAAAAAAAGCAATTTGAAAAGTGTTTTCTTAATTTAAAAATATGAAGAAATTGGAAGCAAGACTTCGGCACTGGAAGTCCCCAGGCGTGTTATTTGCCAGGCCCCTTCGTCTGTCGAGCGCCACTTGGCTGTCTCTGAGGGAGGGCCTTCCTCAGGATGACTGTGAGGAAAAGTCAGTCAGCGGCCTTATTCATATCCCATATTTTCCTCAGTTGGGAGACTGAAGGCAGCTTCCAGAAGGCGCTTTCGTGCCCCTTACTGAGTCCACTTCTATTGACTCTGAATTCCAGCATCCACCTCAGGTACAGTTTCTCATCCTTTTCCTTTATCTACTCACTTGAGAGATCAGGGGAGTGCTGTGGATGTAGTATATCTTGATTTTAGTACATCTTTTGGCAAAGGTCTAAAGCAGAACCAAGATAGAGACCCACCGTTTTAGGAAAATTGTTTATTGTCCCAGTGGGATCGTTCCCAAAGACTGAGCCCTGCCCCTTTACATTCACAGCAGTTTATACACCCCAGTTCAAGAAGGACACGGTCAAGCTGGAGCAAGTCCGGAGGAGGGCGGCCAAAATGGTGAGAGGCCTGGAAGCCATGAAGCCCTATGAGGATAGACTTAGAGAGCTGGATATGTTTAGTCTGCAGAAGAGGAGGTTAAGAGGGGACTCGATAGCCATGTTTAAATATTTGAAGGGCTTGATGGCCATCTGTCGGGATTGATTTGAGGGTGTTCCTGCATGGCAGGGGGTTGGACTGGATAGCCTGTGTGGTCTCTTCCAACTCTGAATTTCTATGATTCTATGATTCTATGTATAAATATTTGAAGGGATGCCATGGAGAGGAAGGAGAGGGCTTGTTTTCTGCTGTTCCAGAGACCAGGACAAGGAGCAATGGATTCAAGGTACAGGAAAGGAGATTCCACTTGAACCTCAGGAAGAACTTCCTGACGGTCAGGGCTGTCCGGTAGTGGAATCTGCTGCCTCACAGTGTGTTGGAATCTCCTTCTTTGGAGGTTTTTAAGCAGAGGCTGGATGGCCATCTGTCGAGATTGCTTTGAGGGTGTTCCTGCATGGCAGGGGGTTGGACTGGATGACCCCTGGGGTCTCTTCCAACTCTACACTTCTATGATTCTACATTTCCAGTGCAAATACATCACATGTTCAAGAGGGAAACTGATGTGTTCCCACCAGTGTCTACAAAATGTTGCAAATCTTCTGTAACGCTGCCAAGAGCTAGCACATCAAACTAAACCGATAACATTCCATTATGCAAGGTTCCTTTGTCTTTTCTTCTAACACAGAGGGACTTCAATTGCAAAGGAAATTAACTGCTTTTCCCTCACACCCAGAGGTCATCTAGACTGACCCGAAACTGCACGTCTACCATAGTTCTCCATGATGTTCTTGCAGGGAAGCTGGTGAGCTAGATAGTGCTACTGTTGGGTGTAATTTGCAATTGTGTCACTGACCAAGCCCAAAGTGTGCTCCTCTATGGTTGTCCTTCAGCCTGGAGAGAAGTGTCTGGTGGGGTACCTTGGGGTTCTGTCCTATACCCGGTGTTGCTCTACTCTTTATAAAGTTCTTGGATGATAGAATAGAAAATATGGTTGTCAGATTTGCCGATGGGGCCAAATTGGGAAGTCTGGGGATGAATACCCAAGAGGACAGGATCAGAGTTCAAAATGACCATGACAAATTGGAGAGCTGGGCCAAAACTAACAAAATGAATTTCAACAGGGATAGCTATAGAGTAGTACATCTAGGCAAGAAAAATTAAATGTACAAATACAGGATGGGTGACACAAGGCTTGAAAGTAGTGTATGTGAAAAGGGTCTTAGCAGACCACAAACTAAATGCGAGGGAGGTCCTGGTACCACTCTACTCTGCTCTGGTTAGACCTCTTCTGGAATCCTGTGTCCAGTTCTGGGCTCCCCAATTCAAGAAGGACAGGGTCAAGCTGGAGCAAGTCCAGAGGAGGGCAACCAAAATGGTGAGAGGCCTGGAAGCCATGCCCTATGAGGATAGACTTGGAGAGCTGGGGATGTTAGTCTGCAGAAGAGAAGGTTAAGAGAGGACATGATAGCCATGTTTCAATATTTGAAGGGATGCCATGTAGAGGAAGGAGAGGGCCTGTTTTCTGCTGCTCCAGAGACCAGGACAAGGAGCAATGTATTCAAGCTGCAGGAAAGGAGATTTCACCTGAACCTCAGGAGGAACTTCCTGATGGCCAGAGCCGTCCAGCAGCAAAATATGCTGCCTCGGAGTGTAGTAGAGTCTCGTTCCTTGGAGGTTTTTAAGCAGAGACTTGATGGCCATCTGTCGGGAGTGCTTTGAGGGTGTTCCTGCATAGCAGGGGGTTGGACTGGATGGCCCCTGGGGTCTCTTCCAACTCTACATTTCTATGATTCTATGATTCCGGAGTGTGATGTGGCAGCCAAAAAAGGAGGATATTTTCTAGGATAAGGGAAGTAACAGTGTCACTCTATTCTGTTTTGGTCAGACTCCACCTGGAATACTGTGCCTGGTTCTGAACACCACAATTCAAGAAGGATATTTACAAGCTGGGATATATCTGGAGAAGAACTCCCAAAATGATCAAACACTTGGAAACTGAGTCTTATGAGGAACAACTTACGGAGTGGGGTATGTTTAGCCTGGAGAAAAAACTGAGAGGTGTTGTGATAGTCATCTTTAAATAGCTGAATGGATGTCATGTAGAAGATGGAGTGAGCTTATTTTTTGCTGCTCCACGAACTAGAACATGAGTCAGTGTTTTCAAAGGATGATTCTGTCTAAATATTAGGAGGAACTTTTTTAATGATTATTTTTATTAACAGTTTACATGACAGTAAATTATATCCTACCCAACTTCTCTCGCCATGGACAACATGCCATGATTCAAAATGTGATCAGACCATTGCTATCAAACACAAATAACAGCAATCAATCGTAATCCATATCCAAATAGGGCTTTTCACGAGAGCTTCCAAACTCTCTTATGATTTAACAGTGGGCCATGTCTAAAATTTGCATGTGCCATATATGTTGTAAATGGGCCGTATAGTCTCAAAAATGTCTTCCGCTATTTTTGACTAGAGGGAACTTCTTGCCTGTAAAAGCTGTTAGTGAAATAGCATGTCCTGAAATCTGGTGGACTCTTTTTTGGAGATCTTTAAAAAGAGGTTGATGGGTATCTTTCAGGACAACTATAACACAAGGTGGTGGAAGAGATGGCTCTTGTGACCCCTTCATCATTAAGATTCTAATTCTGGCCAGCCTCTTAATGAGGGTGCCACACCGGTTATCAACAGCCCTGCTCAGTTATTGGAAACTCAAAATGGCCATGGCTTCCTTCTTTGAGTCCATTGATCTCTGTCATAAGGAAGATGGAGCAAGGCTGTTTTCTGCTGCTCCAGAGACTGGCACATGGTGCAATGGCTTCAGACTTGAGGAAAAGAGATTCCACCTAAACATCAGGAAGAACTTGCTGACAGTAAGAGCAGTTCGACAGTGGAATATGCTGCCTGGAAGTGTGGTGGAGTCTCCTTCTTTGGAGGTGTTTAAACAGAGGCTGGATGGCCATCTGTTGGGAATGCTCTGATGGTGTTTTCCTGCATGGCAGGGGGTTGGATTTGATGGCCCTTGTGGTCTTTTCCAACTCTCCAGATCTATGATCTGTAATGTGGTCTTCCTCTTTTCCTATTGTCTTCCAGTTCAGTGAGCCTTCTCCTCTCTTCCTATTGGTCCTGTCATCTCATTATATGTCCCAAGTCCAATAGCCTCAGTTTAGTGATTTTGGCTTCTAGCATATACCAACCTTGGTACTGCTTTCCATGTTGCTGGGCTTGTGTGCTGCCGTGAGGCAAGAGGCTACGTTGACTGTTAACATGGCTGCTGCTAGGGTCTCCCAAGTCAGACGGGCTTTGCAGAAGAGCCAGACTAGAAGTGCCAACACCTGAATGTGGTGACAGGAAGCTTTTGGGCAACAACAGTAGCAGGTGTCAAAGCTGACAAAAAGCATAGTTTAACCCTATGATTTTTCTTCTGTTGCAGCCACAGGTGCCTTGGTGATTTTTCAGCCAAACACTAACCTGGCCCTTGCCCTTCTCTTTATCTTTGGAAGCTGGGCAATGTTGTTTTTGGTTTTTGATGCAACGGGTTAAAGCCGGGTTTGCACGATGTGATAAGTCAGGAAGGCGTAGCTCATAGGTTGCAAGTGACAGGAAGATGATGAAACAACCCGTATAACTTTGCTCTTATTGTTGTTTGCTGCTGCTGTGTGCCTTCAAGTTGTTTTTGAACTTACGGCAATCCTCAAGGCAAAGTTATCACAGGGTATCTTGGCAAGAGTGGTTCACAGGGGGTTTTCCTTTGAGGCTGAGAGAGTGTGACTTGCCCAAGGTCACCCAGTGGGTTTCCATGACGAAGTGGGGTGAACTGGTTTGAGCATTTGACTACAGCCTTGGAGAGCAGGGGTCAATTCCCCGCTTGGCCATGGAAACCCACTGGGTGACCTTGGAGACATCACACACTCTCAGCCCCAGAAAACCTTATGATAGGTCACCATAAGTCAGAAATTACTTGAAGGCACGCAACAACAACAACCACCCGAGAGTTGTGGTCCAACACTCAAACTGCTACACCGCTGTGGTTCTCACCCTTTGCTCTAGGCTTAGCATAGTATATTCTCCAAAAGCAAGTACAGTCTCCTTCTGGTTTATTGGGAGAGAAGTAAGCAAACAAACAAAGCACAAACATACAAACAAACCCTTGATTCCTTCTCTGGTTTGTTTGGAGACAAGCAAACCAGAGAGGAGATTACACCCGCTTTTCGGTGACATGCTAAACAAACCATGGAGGAAAACTGGTGTGCCTCACTGGTTTGTTTATGTGCCTAGCGAAAACAGAGCAGTTCACACCAGCAGGTTGCCTATAAGTAGTAAGCCAGGTTTTTTGTGGTTCCCTGGCATATCGTATCGTGCAACAGGCAGCCTAAGAACCTTAAAGACTAATACGTTTTATCTGGCATAAGCTTTCTCAGGCTGCAACCCGCTTCAGATGCAAGTGAGCTACAGTCACTGGGAGCTTATGCCCAATAAGTTGAGTCAGTCTGCTTCTTAATCTTTTTTAACTGTATGTTTTAAATTGTTTCTAAATATAGTTGGCAATTTAATACCATTTATTATATGCAGTTAAATAGTGTAGCTCAATTCTATTTTAGGGAACTAAATTGTTTTTAAATGCTGTTGGTGGTTTAATTCCATCCCGATCTTTTCTGCGTTTTAACTGCATTGTATTTTGCTTGGTAGATTGCCTTGAGTCCCAATTTTTTGGGGAAAGCCAAGATAGAAATAAAGTTAAAGAGGAGAAAGAGGTAGATATAAAATGCTGCCCTTCCTCAGATGTTGGACTGCAGTTTGCTGCATTTCTCACCTATGGCTTATGGGAACTTTGTTAAAGAAATGTCTGGGAGGACATGCTTTGCTCCATCCTTTCTTTAAGGCAACAAAAGACTTTGGTCGCTAAAGGGGCAAGACAGACTAAATATTGATACCTTGTGCACAGAAGAGAGATCCAGAACCAAACAAAAAACGCCGAAAGGCAATAATTCCTGTGATCTCAGCATATACTTGCCACCAAATTCAGAAGAACTTGCCAAACTCCCTACTCAGAGTGTCTGCAGCATTAACCCATCAGCAGCCCAACTCCCTAGCCAAGGCTAAAGTGAGAGCATCTGGCAAGGTTCGGGAACCTTTGATCTGCCAGAAATTTTGGCCTGTCACTCCTATCATCCCCAGCCACCATAAGGGGTTTTGGGACTTGTGATGCAATTTATCTGGAGGGCCAAAACTTCCCCACTGTTGGCCCATAATTTACCAGCAAAGCACATGTTTTTCATGTAAACAATTCACGTTAGATTCTGTCCTTAAGAGGAGCAAGGGAAGCGTCAGGGAAGAATTGCATCACGAGGCTTCTGATCAGAGAAAAAAAGTCCCTGGACCATAAGGTTGGAAAAAGGCTGCTAGAGCCTGGAACTCACAGAATCCTCCACCCAGCGAGGAGATTCTAGGAGCTACAGTCCTAAAATATCATTTTTCTAGCTTTGTAGTTCAGAGTTTGATCAACTGATAGCCTGAGTCAATATAAGGCAAATTCATGTGCTTGAACATGAATATGCATTTCAGTTGCGTCCCACATCATATCAGTTTCCATTTGTTTTCTTCAAATTTGTTTTATTTATTTCGTTGTATTTCTAAGCTGGCTTTCTCCCAAAATTGGGATCAAAATGGTGTGTGCAATGTTATACCAGCTACAGTGTTAAACAGATCTTGGCATACACCAGCTATGTGGCAACAACAGTGAGAAAACAGGAGTTATATACAGGATGAACCTCCTTTATCCAAAATGCTTGGGTTCTGAAGCGTTCCATATTTTGAATTCTTTTGGAATGCAGTACCCTTTTTGGAATAGCCTCGTGTCTCATTCATTCCCTGCTTGTGTTGTGCATGAGACATGAGGCTGGAGAGAGGCTGAGGATCTGTGAGAAGGCAGGAATCCAAGTGTAGTACTCAGTGCAAATCTATGGCCATTTCCGCACTAGACTGTTATAGTGCTATTATTCCACTTTCAACATCCTATGGAATCCTGGGGTTTGCGGTTTCGGGAGGGGCCATCTGGAATCATAGCGTTATAACAGTCTAGTGTGGAAATGGCCCATGTTTCCCAACACTTCACAGATCCCCAGTTTCTTTCTTTTTGCCACCAGCCGCCTATTACCACCTTTGAAGTGACGGCTGTAGCACTCCTCAGATCTGAGAGAAACAAATGAGAGTGCATTGCTGCTGCTATCCCAAAGGCAGAAGTGGGTGGCTGGAAGCAAGAAGAAAGAGACTGAGGATCTGAGAAATGAATGAGCGGGAGTGCTGCAGCTGCCACCTCGAAGGCAGAAGCAAGTGGCTGGCAACAAAGAGATCCAATTTTGGGAAGTTTTTGGATTTCTGGATAAGAGAGACTCAACCTGTATAGAACTATGGTGAGCCCTTCACTTTTGCAGGGTTTATGGGCACAGGACCCCGCGAAAGTGGGTAAATAAAAATAAAAATCATGAATACTTTTTTCTTTTTTTACCTGAAAATACTTCTCTAGGAATTAATCTTGGTCGTCCAGCACAATTCTGTGATCAACTTCCATGGGAAATGGACCATAGAGTCATAGAATCATAGAGTTTGAAGAGACCCCAGGGACCATCCAGTCCGACTCCCTGCCATGCAGGAACACACATCAAACCATTCCATTGAGGCAGCCTATTCTACCGCCGGACAGCTCTGACGGTCAGGAAGTTCTTCCTGAGGTTCAAGTAGAATCTCCTTTCGTGCAGCTCGAATCCATTGCTGTTTGTCCTAGTCTCTGGAGCAGCAGAAAACAAGTCCCCTCCCCCCTCGACATAACATTCCTTCAAATATGGAGAGAAACTGGAGAACTTAGCAATGCCCAGAGAAATGTTTTCTCTAGGAATCTCTAGGTCCTCTGGTGGAACTGGACAAGAGAATCATACTGGAGGATCTAGAGATTCCTACAGAGAATGTATTTTTTCCTGTGGTGGGGCAAATAGATTTTTTTTTAAAAAAAATAAATGAAATAAACCCATGAATAATTAAATTCGTGAGTGCTGAACCTGCAAAAGTGGAGGGCAGGAATTACACCCAGGAAAAAATATTTTCTCGTTCTCGTTCCTGTGAACCAGCAGCCCCCGTTCGCCCCAGGAAAGCACTTCCGCTGAATGTGAAAAGAGCATTTTTTTCTGGGACAATTTCTGCTATTTCAGAGATGATGTACACTTTGCATTTAGTGGCTTCTCACTGCTGGACTAAAAATACATTTGGAACTTGGTTGGCTTTGTACCTATCTGAGAATTGGCTTGCTTTCATTTCTGAAAGCTAAGGAAGAGTTCACTGTAACCCAAATCCCTATTTGTGCAGCCAGCAAATATCAGGCTAGTCTAAGTTTGCTCTATACCAATTTTGCTTCTCTGTTAGGCAAGGCACAGACATCTTCCAGCCTCCATTTGCTATTTATGGGAACTGCCAGCATACCATAATATTGTTTAAGGTCAGTGTATTACCGTGAGATAATAATTTAAGTTTTCTTCTGTAGGACGCCAAAATAATTACTCACATTTGGGTAATACCATAATTAGGCTAAAGTCATCCAAAATGTGCATGCTTTGGTTTGCTCTACTAAAGATTGATAATTCCAGCTCTGGATTTTGTTTTTAATCTTCTCAGAATTTATAAAGAATTGCATTTCTGAGCATGTGCAGAGAGCCTTTTACCTCACTCAAAACTAATTGCATAGGATATGTTTGGAGGAGAGGAAAAGACAACCAGTTCTTGGAAGTTTTGGACAGAGCCTGGAAAACTTACTTTTTGAGTTTCCAGAATCCCACAATCGACATAACTTCCAGCTTCTGGGAGGTTCTGGCAGCGTTTGGAAAAGTCTGTTTTCTATTTCTTGTAAAGGGCCTTAAGATAGACTCTGACCATCCTATCCTAAGATTTCTTTGGAAAGAGTTATGGGGAGGAGATTTTCCATTGCCTTCCTTTAAAGCTGAGAAAGTGGGACTTGTCCAGGGTCACCTGGGGAGTTCAGTGGCTGAGTGGGGATTCAAACACTCATCTCCCAGAGTCCTAGTCCAGTACTCAAACCACTGTGCTATGCTAGTTACAACTTCTTAAAGCCCCAGTGTTTGAGAGGTTTTTGTCCCAAGCCCTGGATTTGGGCAATTTCTGCTGTGTCACTTTTCCTTTCATAAACTAATTACTAATAGTAACTAAAGGAGAGGCAGTGTGGCATAGTGGTTTGAGCACTGAAATGAGAAATTAGGGCTTCAGTCCCTTTCAGCTATAGAAACCCCTTGGGTGGCCTTGGGCAAGTCACTCTCTCTCAGCCGAAGGTGATAGCATATCTACCTTGAATAAATTTACCTAGAAAACCCTGTGAAAGGGTCATCATAAGTTTGAGTTCGAATCGTAGAATGCTGAAGCTGGAAGAGAGCCCAAGGGCCATCCAGTCCAGCCCTTCTGCCACACAGGAAGACACCATCAAAGAACTCCCAACAGATGACCATCCAGCCTCTGTTTAAAAACTTTGAAAGGAGACCCCACCACACTCCAAGCAGTGCATTCTGCTGTCAAACTGCTCTTCCTAATGTTTAGATTAGAATCTCTTTTCCTGGAGTTTGAAGGCATTGCTCTGTGTCCTAGTCTCTGGAGCAGCAGAAAAAAAGCTTGCCCCATCTTCTATACGACATCCTTTAAAATATTTAAACATGGCTATCATGTCACCTCTTAACCTTCTCTTCTCCACGCTAAACATACCCAGTTCGCTAAACCACTTCTCATGGGGCATGGCTTCCAGGCCTTGAGTTGACCTGAAGTCACCTAAGACAGCGACCAGTGACCCCAGAAGTCCATGTGTGAAGTCTTCTCTCAGCCCAGGTCCCTTCAGGACAGTATATGGATAACTTTGATCTACCTTCCAAGGTAGATTACAAGAGTAACACTTTCAGAAGCAGATGTTGCTTCCATCTAGTCCTGCCCTTTTGCCGAAATGAGACGCAGGAGGCTATAGCTCAAGAGCAATGGCTGAGTTTTGCAGTCCTGAGACAATTACACATATGCCACTTGCCCTTTCCCAGCTGGGAACCGGTTTCCATGCACGTTCAGGGCAGTGAAAATATAGGTCACAGCCTGGATCCCCGCCAATCAGCAGTCCGACTGCCTTAATCCACCAACAGTCGACCTTTTGCTCGGTATGTTTGACTACTCGGCACATCAAAAGCTTTGTCTCCATTTTCCCCCCTGTCTCTCAACTGCATTTTCTTTTTTCAAGAATTTTTAGAATTCATAATTTTAATATAAACCAATTCACAATAATAGAAAGAAAGAATAGAAGGAAAATGGGGGGAAACCCTGTATACATAAGCAATATGTCTTATAGGTAAAACCATAGCTGAAAACTAAGACAAAATATTAACACACATCATTAAAACACTATTCCATTAATAGAAACACAAGCTAACTACACTAACTGAAACACAAAAGAACTTTTATCCCCACACATAAACTGTAATGAAAAAGAAAAGCCAATTAGTAAAAAGTTTCTTATTCTTCCATGACTGATCTGACTAAATTCAACTTACTGGAATTACTAATACCCATAGCCACAGACTGTTACACAATTAGAGTTCTTTTTGCTACAAAAGCCCATAAATGCCTTCTAATCCTTCAGAAAATCTTCAATTGGTTTATCTTTTAAAATCCATGTCAATTTGGCAGCTTGGGCAAGATCCACAACTTCAGCAACCCACTGTTCCAGTGCTACTGCTGAATCGGAGCTAATTACAGGTAATTCCTCAGTTAACAAAGTCAGCGTGTTCCTGAGCATTATTGCTTTACAGAAAAATTGGCAGCAGAACAGAAATACCATGTAAAGAATAAAGAGAGGTTTCCAACACCTCAAAAAATAAGAGTAGTTCTACATGTTTCAGCAAGTTTTTTATTCAGAATTAACAATATGCACATGGGAAGTGAAACACCCAGATCACATAAGCCTTGCATAAATAATAACATTTTGAACCTTCTGGAAACTACTTGCAGGCTTCTTTCAAAACATATTCAGTAGTTACTTTTTAAAAACATCCTTCACTTTTATTTCCATTTTGATGGTCAGATCTATCATTTTCTCTCTTTTAACATGCTGAGGTTGTCCCCAAAAACAAAAGGGGTTGGGACAAAAATATCCAGTCAAGGAAAATCTCCTTATAGATTAGCAGAGATAGCTACACACAGCTATGGAAGTGTGCCTAGCAGCAGAGAACACCATTAGCAGCACAAGCACTAAGCCACTCACCCACTCCAAGTTGTAATCTTCCAATATGGAGGCTCTTTATTCTTTGTTACAAGATATATACAATATTTACAAAGTCCAGATGGCAATCCAGCATATCTAGCTTGCTCTTTCCAGCAGACACACTTCAAGCAATGTATGCATTGTTGGCTGGGATTGTGCTTCCTTTCTACAGACACCTAGCCAATCCTGGCCAACCCTTGTATTGTCTGCATCTGGTGCTCATCAGCCTGACTCAGCACAAATTAGGTTGAGTCACATTCCGTTCCCCAGGTGCACTTAACAGTTAAAGCAATTAAAGCAACATGACAGTTACACTAACCTTAGAAAGTATTTTCTAGAGGTTTGGTCAAACCATCTCTGACAGAGGTAGTTGGGGAGGCAGACATACCAGCTTTCCCCTTTGTTTTGCTATTCACATGTACTCCACAAGAGATTCTGGAGGCAGCTTCTATTTACCTTGCCTGATGTAGACGAGCACACACAGCTACAGTAGAATCACCAGGAAGGGAATACTGCTCTTTTCCAGCTCAAGATTTATTGCATTGTCTACTGTAGACAAGATGCTGCAAACCAAAACTGAAGCTCTGTTTCTCCAGAGCCCTCCATCATCCTTACAGTGCTGATGCTGCTTAAAATAATGCTGCTTTTATCCCCACACATAAACTGAAATGAAAAAGAAAAACCAAAACCAATTAGTAAAAAGTTTCTTATTCTTCCATGACTGATCTGACTAAATTCAACTTACTGGAATTACTAATAGCTATAGCCACAAACTGTTAGACAATTAGAGTTCTTTTTGCTACGAAAGCCCATAAATGCCTTCTAATCCTTCAGAAAATCTTCAGTTGGTTTATCTTTTAAAATCCATGTCAGTTTGTCCCCAAAAACAAGCCCATTCCTTGATCTGCCTTTCAGCTGACTAAAACACCTCTGTCTTAACTGGATTGAGCTTCAGTTGGTTTGCCCTCATCCAGCTGTTATTAATAGCAGAGCCTGGTTCAGCACTAAGACAGCTCCTTTGGCACAAGATGGGAAGGAGAAGGAGAACTGGGTGTCATCAGTGTGTCAGTAACACCTATCCCCAAAACTTTGGATAGCATTTCCCAGGAGCTTCATGTAGATGTTGAATAGCATGAGGGATAAAACTGGATTGTGGTTGAACAGGAATCCTCCAGCACCACCGTCTTCAGTTCACCCCTCTAAGAAGGATTTAAATCCTACAAAATGGTACCTTCAAGTACCATCAAAGCAGAGGTGGCCCAGGAGGTCAATGGTACTGAAAGACACCAAGAAGTCCAGCAGAACCAACAGGGACACATTTTCCATGTCCAATTGCCAGCATCTACCAAGAAGACCAAAGTTGTTCCATAACCGGGTTTGAAACCAGGTTGAAATGGATCTAGATAATCCAAGAACCCCTGTATCTGGAAGGCCAACACATGCCCTAGAACCTGGCCAAGTAAGAGATATTGGAAACTGCCCTGTCATTCTGTACAATGGTTGGAGTTCAGGCATGGTTTTCTTTTCCTTTTCAGTGATGGCCTCACCACAGCCTCTTTTAAGTAGGTTGGAATTCTGCCGTTGCCCAGTCAACAGTCACTTGCCCCAAGCCTGCTTTTATAAACCAGGAAGGGGTAATTTTGAAGACAGCTTTGGAAGAACACTCAGTTGGTATGAGAAGCAGCTACCAAGGTGTTAGCTGGAACTAGACGGTTGCATTCATATTATATCACACCAGGGCTGGGGAAAGTGCAGCCTGCGTGGACATGCACAGACTCTAAACCTTGTCTTTTGTGGCTAAACTTCAAAATCTCCATTTTTCTACCCTTGCTCTATGCAAATACATTCCCATTTTTTCCTGGTCCCTGTTCAGTTTGTTCTTTTCTAAATTTGGCAGGGGGGAATGCAGGCCATTTGAGGTCAGTTGGAGGAGCAGCTCATAACTCGTTCAGGCCTTAAGTCTCTGAAATCGGGCTTTCTCACATACTGCAAGGAAAGATTAGTTTGGCAGTGCTTGTATAGTTGTGGGGCTCAAGCTTTGCGGAGCATTCTTCCATATGCCTATTCCCTCCATGGCTATTTTTAAACAGAGAATGACAGTGCTGGCTCTCAGGTCAGTGGGGTGGGAAATTCACTCCAGGTTTTAATTCAGGCTTCAAAGGAGTTCTCTGAGATGCTGAACTTTGATTTCAAATAGGTTCAGCACCTTGGATAGTGAGGAACAAAGATTTCCTAATACCTTGGCTCAGTCATTAATTGAAATGGAAACTATAGTCAGGAAATCAGAAGAAGACTAAGACTTAAAATGTAAAGACATGTCATCAAATTGTAAAGTCAGAATGATTCAGGCCATGGTATTTCTGATTTCTCTGTACGGTTGTGGAAGCTTGACAGTGAAGAAAAGCAACAGGAGGAAAATGGAGCCATTTGAAATGTGGGGTTGAAGAAGAATTCTACAGCTGCTGTGAACTGCTAAAAAGACAAGTGAATGGGACTTAGAGCAACTCAACCTTGAAGAATCCCTGGCAGCAAATATTACTAATGTGAGAGTGTCATACTTCAGGCATTTCACAAGCTCCCGTGACCTGCTGGAAAAGATGATAATGCTATGTGAAGTGGAAGGCAGTTGGAAAAAAGGAAAACCTTATTATGGGTGGATTGAGTTAACTGGAGAAGCTATGGCCCTGACTTTGCAAGATCTGAGCTGGGCAGCTGATGACTGTTGTAATATCTGCTCTTATTCTAACTCAATAAATAGTCTTTATGGATAGCTCCACAAAGCTTTTGTTAAAGATTAGTTCAGCACACAGACAGAGTTCTTGCCAGAACTAAAGATAAACAGATAGTTTACCTTTTTGAACACCTCTCACCCCTCACAGCTCTTTCCCACTTTCATTCAGTTCTCACACTTTAGATTATACCAGTTCCTTGGATTCATAGAATCATAGAAATGCAGAGTTGGAAGAGACCCCGGGGCCATCCAGTCCAACCTTCTGCCCTGCAGGAACACCCTCAAAGCAATCCCGACAGATGGCCATCCAGCCTCTGCTTAAAAACCTCCAAAGAAGGAGACTCCACTACACTCCGAGGCAGCAGACTCCACTGCTGGACAGCCCTGACCATCAGGAAGTTCTTCCTAAGGTTCAGGCGGAATCTCCTTTCCTGCAGCTTGAATCCATTGCTCCTTGTCCTGGTCTCTGGAGCAGCAGAAAACAAGCCCTCTCCCTTCTCAACATGACATCCCTTCAAATATTTAAACATGGCTCTCATGTCCCCTCTTAACCTTCTCTTCTGCAGACTACACATACCCAGCTCTCTAAGTCTATCCCCATAGGGCATGGCTTCCAGGCCCCTCACCATTTTGCTCGCCCTCCTCTGGACTTGCTCCAGCTTGACCATGTCCTTCTTGAATTGGGGTGCCCAGAAATGGACACAGTATTCAAGATGAGGTCTAACCAAAGCAGAGTAGAGTGGTACCAGTACCTCCCTCGATCTAGAAACCGTACTTCTATTGATGCAGCCAAGAATTGCATTGGCTTTCTTGGCTGCCGCATCACACTGCTGACTCATGTTCAGCTTGTGGTCTATGAAGACTCCTAGATCCCTTTCACACGTACCGCTATCCAGCCACGTGTTCCTCATCCTATATTTCTGTATTCCATTTTTAATACCTAAGTGTAGGACCCTACACTTCTCTCTGTTTAATTTCATTTTGTTCACCTTGGCCCAGCTCTCCAGTCTATCCAAGTCATTTTGAATTTTGATCCTGTCCTCTGACGTATTAGCAACCCCTCCCAATTTGGTGTCATCTGCAAATTTGATGAGCATGCCCTCTATTCCTTCATCCAAGTCATTGATAAAAATGTTGAACAGCACTGTGGCACCCCGCTAGTCACTTCTCTCCAGGATGAAAAGCAGCCATTCGTGATCACCCTTTGGGTTTGGTCGGTCAACCAATTACAAATCCAACTAACAGTAGTCCTGTCCAGCCCACATTTTACTAGCTTCTTTGCAAGAATGATTGACTTTGGCCATTTCCACAATAGATTGTAAGAGTGCTATTATTCTGCTTTTAGCATCCTATGGAATCCTGGGGTTTGCAGTTTAAGGAGGGGCCTCAAAGGCCCCTCCCAAAACTCCAAACCCCAGGATTCCATAGGATGTTGAAAGCGGAATAATAGCACTATAACAGTCTAGTGAGGAAATGAGCTTTGGTTCCCATGCTCCAGGCCAACTTCCCCCTACCACCAGTCAAACGTCGAAAGAGACACAGCATTGAAGGAAATGCAGCAAGATGGTTCAAGTAAGGCTAAGCTGGGCATGACATATGGCTGTGTCAGGATGCTTTGATCCTGTCATATTCAGGCACTAGCATATTGTGATAGTATAGATGCCACAGAATCCATAGAACAAAGTTTGCTAAGTGCTAATTTATATGCATTTATAAGTACTACCTACAACAGTGTGTTTGACTGTAACCTTTAAAATATGAAGAGGCTCCAAATGGACAATTGCTGTGTGTTTAATATTACCTTGCTGCAGGCATGGGGAGTGGGAGATCAAGAGAGGGGGTAACAGTGGAATCACAGGATGGTGTTATGAGAACGCTTAGATAGAGGGCAGGAACTTTATGTTGCTCCCATGATGAAAAGTATGTAAATAACATGACCCTGGGAAAGTGTTGAGGATGGTGGAGTGATTTGACATGTAAGCCTTTTGACCAATCTTTGATACACGCTCCAAAATTTGTGCTGAAGGTATAAAACTTTTAACCAACTCGGAGGCTGTAGTCTCAGCAACTTTTTGGTAATGTTGCTGTGTTGCTTGCTGTTTTAAAATAAACACTTCTGTTTTGAAACTTTGAGCATGGCTCTTCAGGGCAAGTTAGATGGGACATGGCTGCCATAAGTCAAAGTTGACTTGACAATAAGCAGCCGTAGCAACCTTGGAGAGGTCCTTTAACATCTGGATTAAAGCACAGACTGAATCCACCAGCCCACGGACAAGGATGGGATAGGGCTGCAATTGCCATTGTCTAGGCAACTCCATTTGTGTGGGTTTTCCCTCAAAACATTTTTCTGCTAGATGTAGGTAGTTTTGCCTGCTACTCAGTTCTTTAACTCTTATTACATTTTTTGCTCTCATTTTAATTGTGTGAACAAAGGAATGGGAATCTGAAGAACCAAAAAAAAAAAAAAGATATTTCCTTGTAGACAGGTAGCTGTGTTTGTTTATTTGCCTGTTTTGTTCTGAAACTGATCCTAAGCCAACTTGCGAAGACCTTGTCCCAGAAGGCAGGATGAAAACGATTAAGACAGACAAGCTGTCTACTTAGATTTGTGTTTTTGTCTGTCTGGAGTACAGCCACCTATCAGTCAAGGACTAGAGTAACACCTGTGTGATGCTGTTGACTGCCCTGCAGACCCACAGTCCCACCATCCCTTGGCAGTTTGCAGCGCTTGGAGACAACAGAAATCACACTTTAACATATTGGGCTGGGGACCATAGAAGTTGTAGTCAGACACATCTGGAGGCGCTCAGGTTAGGAGAGATTGCTCTGCTTCTAATACAGAGAGCAGAATTGACAGCTTGGAAGTCCCAGTACTGACATTAATTGCACATTTTGACCTCTTGTCTTCTTAAGTTTGTCACCTCACTTCTAGCCTACCCTTCTCCCACACAGTTCATTTCCTTTACTCCAAACTTGCCAGAGGGTGAATTCCTCTATAGTCTATCTTTAGAGACGTTCATAAGAGTTCATAGCAGTCAGTTTAATGCATTTCAACAGGCTCGGCAATACTGCTGGGAGACCCTTTTTTCATAGACTCATAGAGCTGGAAGAGACCCCCAAGGGCCATCCAGTCCTGCCCCCTTCTGCCATGCAGGAAGACACCATCAAAGCATTCCCAAGAGATGGCCATCCAGCCTCTCTTTAAAAACCTCCAAAAATGAGGCAGCCTATTCCACTGTCAAACTGCTCTTACCGTCAGGAAGTTCTTCCTAATGTTCAGGTGGAATCTGTTCTCCTAAAGTTGGGTGCCATTGCTCCCTGTCCTAGTCTCCAAAGCTGCAGAAAACAAGCTTACTCCATCTTCCCCATGATATCTTTTCAAATATTTAAGCATGGCTGTCATGTCACCTCTTAACCTTTTGTTCTCCAGGCTAAACATAAAGCTCCTCATAGGGCTTCATGGTTTCCAGGCATGGTTTCAACACTGTCCTCTCACAAAGGAAGCCATCGGGTGGCAGGAGGGGAAGGAAGATTTCACACAGGATTCCATAACAAAGTCAGTCCTGCTCTTTCTCCTTCAGCATACTTTCCAAGGTTGATCAAAAAGAACAGTTTTTTAAAAAATTTAAATAGTTAAAAATTCAAATTGAATGTATTTGATTTAAATCAGATTTTATTTTTAAAAAAAAATAGTACAAGATTGCCAAAAGACCTTGGTCAAAGACATCATGAACACTCATTGAGTATGAGCGTGTTAACAGGACTTTATGGAGATGGGAGATAACCTGTTCTGTGGATGGTGTACATCTGTGGTTCTTAACTTCAACAGGGGATCTCCAAATATTTACATTTAGATTTAAATAGACATTCATTCATTCATTGCATCTCAAGACTAGCATTCAAATCCCTGCTCAGACACTGGGTGACTTTGGGGAAGTCACATTCTCTCAGCCTCAGAAGAAGGCAACGACAAACCCCCCTCTAAACAAATCTTGCCCCAAAAAACTTGGGGTAGGTTCATCCTAGGGTTGCCATAAGTCAGAAGTGGCTTGAAGGCACACAACACCGTGCCACTGAAAGGGGGTGGTTCTTTCTAGCTATCTTCTCTCTCCCCTTTCAAAACTGACTTATGGCAACCCTAAGGTGAACCAATCATGGGGGTTTTCTTAGCAATATTTGTTGCTTTTGCCTTTTGCTGAGGCTGAGAGAATGTGACTTGTCTGAGGTCAGCCGGTGGGTTTCCATGGCTGAGTGAGGATTTAAACCCTGAGTGCCAGAGCCATAGTTTGGGTGTGTGCATGTGCCTGCCATGTCCGTCAGGGATACAGCAGCAGGGGATGTGGGTGCAGAGGGACATGGCGGAAGGCATGCGCCCAAAGTGCTCTCTTGTGTGCAAACAAGGGAGAAATGTCAGCATTCACACACATCCCCACTGTGGTGTCCTTGTTGCTGCCACTGCTGGTGGTGTCCAACAGTAGGCTTTCCTGGATCCGCCTCCCCTGGTTAAGAGCCATTGGCGTACGTCAAGGGGTTAGCAATGGCAAGGTGACAAGAAGAGCTGCACTGGCATGTCTTGTCACCATTTTGAGAAGAACTGTGTAGGAAAATAGAGGTATTATGGCAAGCCTTAATACCCCCATCCTCCATTCCTTCTCAAAATAGTGACAGGCCATAATACTGCATCACTTCCTCTTGCCATTTTGAGGTGGACTGAAAAAGAAAAACAGAAGGATTTGTATGTAAGTCCAGGTGTAGCACATGTTTCTTGGGTGGTGGTGTGGTTGGTAATTTTCATGGGTTTGCATGCACTGGGGGTGGGTGTCTATATGTGATTTTGGACAAAATTGGCCCACAAGAATGCAAAAGAGTAGAAAAAGGGTAAGGGGGCTTTGGGAGACTGGCGGGAGAGCTTCAGAGGCCACTTGAGGACTGGGGGCTGCAGCCCATTGGTGTACATGAAATGTGTACACAGCTGCAGTAGGAATGGCTAGAGTAGCATCCTGCTGTTTCCAAGTTCAAGCTTTTTATTGCATTGTTTACTGCAGACGTACTGTTGAAACTGTACACCACACATTTGCGTTTGTCCAGCCCTCTGTCACCATCCTCCTAACGCAGATGCTGCTAAAAATAATTCCAGCTAGTGGATGAGGGAAGGCATTTGTAAAAAGGAGCCTCACTGACAGAGTCATTATCAACTCAGGTATGCCTGTACTGGTAATAAACACCACAATATACTTAATAGTGAAGCCACATGTGATATACTAAGCTAGGGTATATTTTCAGTGCCGCTTTGTCTGATGGAAGGTAACATTTATTGGTAGGGCAGAAGTTCTGCAGCTGATGTGGACAAAATGTGTCTCCTTTTGATGATCACATAAATGAATGAACAGTGAACTGCTGCTCCTGGAAGTATCCAGGCGCTGCAATTCAACTTTTAAATAGATTGTAAGCCCTACCTCCACTCAAAACATACTTTTTCAAAACAGGAAATGGACTCACCATATCCAAGAGGTTTTGGGCTACATTTTGGGCAGTCTTTGTGGCCCCCTACAGACCTACTGCAGTTACCCACCCGTCTAAGCCTGCCCCCAAGCCTTTTGCTTGCTTCTCCAGATGTCCTTAAAGAAAATTAGGTACTGACTAGGTACTAAACTGAAAGTTAGCACTTCTCCACTTCTGGTTTTCTTTTCATGTCTGATGTTCGCTTTGTCTGTATTTAAAAGGCCAAAGTGAGTTGTGAACAAGCAGGTGCATCTGGTTCTTAACCCTTTGATTTGAAAAAAAAAATTCCTTATTTAAAACAGCTTAATCCTTGAGGAGGCATCTCCATAACGTGTGCCCCACCAGTGAGGTCAATACAGTGTGAAGAAATCGGAGCAGGGCCTTCTCTACTGTGCCACCCCAGTTGTGAAAAACCCTCCCCTTTGAGGCCCGACTGGCACCGACACTGGTTTCATTCAGGTGCCAAGCAAAAACACAGCTATTTAGAACAGTTTTAGGGCCTCAGTGATTTACTTCAAGTGCCATGCCCAGGGTTTTATAACCTTTTAAACCTATTGTAACTTTTAATGTGTTTGTTTCGTCTCTTTAAATCATTTCTATTGTTTTAAACTGTTTCAACCTGTAAATATTGATTTTACCTATATGTGTCCCTCAGATCTTTAAATATAGGGTGGAATAAAAATATTAATAAACATTTTAGTGAATATTGTTGTGAACCACAGGGATAAGAAAGGCAAAAGGAGATCCAAGGAAAAGGCCAAAGAAACAAGACTTTGAGTGGCTGCTTAGATGAGGTGAAGAACAAAGGTACCCAAATCCTATTGGGAGAGAAGCCAGAAAAAGGACTGACCTTCGGGGGGGGGGTGGCACCAGGTCTTTCTTTCTCCTGCCTACCGGAGTGAATGGGAGGAGAAACCCAAAAGTTCAGGAAATAGAAATATTTTAATACAGGCTTCCTTCACTTCTCTGACAGGATAGGGACTTGAGCACTATCCGAAAACAGAATCAGCTGAAAAGTAGAACCCATGCACTGTACGATAGGGGGCATGAAGGACTTACAGAGGCTTACTTGGGATCAACTGTGCACACGCTGCTTGCAAATTCTCTCATCTGGCTAAGTATCATTTTTCCCCCTCTCAACTTGCTTTGCAAGCAACACGGGGGAAGGGGATTCCAAGCGAGCGAGAAGAACTGATTAACAAGCAGAACCTCAGTCAAATTAGTGGAACTTGAATTTAATTTGGAAGCATCAAAACAGCAAGTGGCTGACAATGGGCATCAAAAGAGGGAGGCTTCCTGTATGTATTGTAATTAATATTGTTGTGAGCAGTCTTTCTCTAGGAGGAAGGTGGCGTAAATGTTCTCAGATGTTTATAAAGCATGAAAGGTAGAAACTCCAAGAAAAGAAAGGATCTTCAGGTTTTCACCCAAGAGGCTGCAACATGTGCCATGACTGCCAGGAACCTCAAATGATCCAGTTCTTGTTCTGAAATAACCTGAGCAAGTATGTATTGAGGAGACGGGATTTCAACGAGGTTTATTCAATTGCTCAAGGGAAGAAAAAAATACATTTATATAAAATCAGAAACACATTTTCTTTAAATCTGCTGAATGAAATAAACATGGTACATCATGTAGAGTCTCCATTTGACAGCATATTTTATTCTGCACTCGATGGGGATTGTAACACAGGCCATGTTGCAGTCAAAATGCCACATGCTGTCCTACGAGCAGATGCAGCAGTTACTTAACAGGGGCAAGGTCACCAGTGGAATACAAAGACTTGCAATATGAACACAATCAAGGGGTACATTTGTTTCTCCTTTAACCTATCAAGCCCTCACATTCCCCATGCGCTCAGAGTCAGCCACATAATGGCATAGTTACATTCAGACAGGCTTGTAGTCCAGCTTGGACTCTAGCTTCTTGGAATCGGCAACTTTCCTCACGGCCTTCATGAAGTCTTCCTGAACGACGAAGTCATGATCAGCACGAATGGCAAACATGCCTGCAAAGACAAGCGCTTTAGACACAGACAAGACCAATCTGGTGGATGACAGGCAGCTCTGGAGTTATTACTGCTGCCAGCAATCCAGGGGTCTTTCAAACTACCTAGAACCACAGTTGGAAGAGACCACAAGGGCCACCCAGTCCAGCTTCCTGCCACACAGGAAGACACAATCAAGGCACTACCAACAGAAGCCCATCCAGCCTCTGTCTAAAAGCCTCCAAAGAAAGAGAAGACTCCACCACACTTGAAGGAAGTGTATTCCACCACCCTCTGGAAATGTTTAGGGTGGGATCTCTTTTCCTGTAATTTGAAGCCATTCCTCCATGTCCTAATCCGTGGAGCAGCAGAAAACAAGCCTGCTCCATCCTCAACGTGACGTCCCTTCAAATACTTAAACATGGCTATCATGTCATCTCTTAATCTTCTCTTCTCCAGGCTAAACATCCCCAGCTCCCTAAGCCACTCCTTCATGGTTTCCAGGGCTTTGACCATTTTGGTTGCCCTCCTCTGGACATGTGCCAGTTTGTCAATATTCTTCTTGAACTGTGGTGCCCAGAACTGGACACAGGATTCCAGGTGAGGTCTGACCAGAGCAGAATAGAGTGGTACTATTACTTCCCTCAACCTAGACACTATACTGCTACTGATGCAGCCTAGAACTGGGCCTTTCTAGCTGCCGCATCACATTGCTAACTCAAGTTCAGCTTGTGGTCTGCAAAGAATCTTTAGATCTCTTTCATATGTACTGTGGTCAAGCTGGGTGTCAGCCATCCTATATTTCTGCATTTCATTTATCTTTCTGTTGAAATTAATTTTGTTAAGTTTTGACCCAGTTTTCTAATGTGTAAAGGTCATTTTGAATTCTGATCCTGTCCTCTGGGGTATTAGTTCCCCCTCCTAATTTGGTGTCATCTACAAATTTGATAAGCATGCCCTCTATACCATCATCCATACACAGTTATAACACTGATGCCACTTTAAAAGCCAAGTTTTCATCCCATGGGATCCTGGAATTGGTAGTGTGGTGAGGCCTTAGAGGAGCCCTCTGGCTGAGAATTCTAAATACCACTCCCTATACTGCAAATTCCGTAGGACTGAACAGTAGCTATTAAAGTGGAAACGCAACTCTCTCTAAGTGCATAGTGTGCAAAAGCCCCAACTGCCCTAAACTTTATGTAACTGCCCTTTATGAAAGGCATGAGCAATTACAGATCACCAAGTTTTTTCCCTATTGGCCTACAACTTCCTTCAACCCTAGTCAGTAAAATCAGTGGTAAGGGATTGTGGGAGCCACAATCCAAAATTGGCCACTCCTGCTTTAATAGGAGTTCAAAGAACACACGTCTCCTACTCTTTTCAATATGTAGTGAATTATTTGAACTTAAAATAAGGCTTCAAATAAATATAGAAAAGCTCTCCTCTCCTTACCAGCTTCAGTACAGACGTTCCTCAGATCAGCACCATTAAAGCCATCAGAAAGCTTCACAATTGCTTCATAGTCTAAGCGTAAGACATAAATTGCTAGGTTAAGCAGAATGAGCTGCATGCAGTCTCTTACTGCAAGAATAGCTCCAGATCCCATGAATATAGCAGATCTAACATTTGTAAGCTGCCTTGAACCCCAAATCTGGTGAAAAAGCAGGATCTAATTCAATTTAAAGTAGCAGTAATCATTATGTGGATACCATGGGCTGCCAGAAAGACAAATAAATGAGTACAAAAGTTGATGAAGCTAGAACACTCACAACAAACCAAGATGACTAAAGATAGACTATCGGTACTTTGAACACATGATGGGACTACAGAACTCACTGGTAAAGAGAATGCTCAGTAAAGTGGTAGGCTATTGAGAAAGATGAACACTGCAGGACAGGTGGATTGAATCAATCAAGGTTTGAGTTTGCAAGACTTGAGCAGAGCTGTTAATGACCAAGGTCTCTCAATGATAGGGGTGCTGTAAGTGGAAACCATCTTGATGGCTCGTAACAACAACATAAACTTTAATGTGTGATGCAATGAGCTGGAAGTGTAACATGAAATCCATGGGGCCCAAAGATATCAAGTAAGTGCCCATTACACCTCAGATCCCTCAAACCAATGTTGTAAAGTCTTGGGAACTTACCGATTTCTCCATGTTTAGTTATAGGCCCAGCATGGATCTTCAGTATGTCTAACCTGGCTTGTTCATTTGGCAAATCAATGTCTGGGAGGGAAAGAAAAATTAAAAGAATTTTGAATTCTTCTCTGTAAGCTGCCTTGAGACCCATCTTGGGAAAAAGGCTGGGTGTAAATAAAGGGTCGATTCACAAACAAGGCAGAGAACTATGCTAACACGAAAGGCCGACTTACGAATTTTCCTGTCCAGCCGTCCAGGGCGCAAAAGTGCTGGATCCAGAGTATCTGGTCTATTTGTAGCCATAATCATTTTAACTCTGTGCAGAGTGTCAAATCCATCCATTTGATTCAGTAACTGAAATGTTGCAAGAAAACAGAGGTGTAAGCTAGTTCTGATATTCTGTCAGTTTGAGAGCTCATCCAAACCAATAGGTTGAGAAGCGTAGTGAGGGATACTGTTCTGCTGCTCTTTCCAAATATGTGCAACATGGAATCTAAGACATAGCCTTATAATCTACCCCCGTTTTCTTCAACCTCATGCATTCTAGGAATGATGGACTAAAATTCCCACAATCAACCAGCCAAGATAGTGGGAGAACTCTGGAGTCCAATCCATTCAGAAGGCATCAGGTTAGGGAAAGGTTGATCTCTTCTACGAGAACCACGGGTCTTGTTTATTCAGACCATGTGGGACAGCTACAGTCTTCAGACATTGAAATACAGGCCGTTTTCTCTGACCACAGCTGTCACACTATAGCTGCCCTACCCATGGGCCATTTACCTTATGGAATAAAACCTTCTTTTCCATAGTTGGTGTATAGAGAAGCTGGCCAGTTCCATGCATGTGAAGTTTCAATTCTACCCAACATCTCTGCAACCTTTGAGCACATATGGTGAAGGTTTAATAAAAAAAAAAACCTGATTGAGAGTGATTCCAAGAGCTTCCAGTGTTCAGCAGAAGAAAGTTTTGAGAGCTTCATAGAGTTACCAGATTTTGTTGACTCGGGGAGGAAGACCCACTTAATCACATCCTCTGCTCTGTATGTGTCACTCAAGCCTGTACAGCCTGTGGCCACAGGAAACCCAGATGCCATAAGTTCCTTGAGAGCTTGGCCAAATACGACCAGACAGAATACACTGACCTCACATTTTGACCACTTGGTTCTAGAAAAGAGTGTAAAGAGGTGGGCACCTGGCTGAACCCAGGATGAGCGAACTTTACCTCCATTAAAGTTCTCTGAATTTCTCTGTCAGCTGAGGTTCCCTCAGAAAACCGACGACCACCTAAATTAGAATGAGAAAATAGTATTATACTGAAATTTTGTGTAGATTTGAAAAATCAACTTGGAAGTGTAAAGTTCTTGTTTAGAACCTAGACCTGCACCTCTCCAGATGTTATTGGATTCTAATTCCCATAAGCCCCAGATAGCACAGCCAATGGTTAAGGATGATGGGAGATGTTACAGTTCAACATTTGGAGATCAACAGGTTCCCACCTCATCCAGACAAAGAAGGGGTGACAAATAAGCACTAACTTTTTGAAGAATATTCCCTTCAAAAATACATACAAAAAAATTTCTAGATACCAATGGATCTGTGTAAGCACTGGATTTTGAGAGCCTTTAAGCTATTTTACATCTTGCTGGTTTCCTCTGGTTATGCTCTAGGCAGGCTGTCATCATAATTTCTTAGTTTTCACATGTCATTCAAGTCTGTATTTTTGGTACCCCTATATTAGCAGAGCTACCCTTTGACACTTTCCCTGATTCATGCTAGGCTGTGGAAAGTGTGACTTCTTCCTAGATTGCAACTGCCAGTATTTCTTACCTCTGGGTATGCTGGCTAGGGCTGATGGTAGTTGCAGTCCAACAAAAAGCTGGAATGTGTTTTTAAACAAAGGCTGGATGGCCATCTGTCAGGAGTGCTTTGATTGCATATTCCTGCACAGCAGAACGGGGCTGGACTGGATGACCCCTGGGGTCTTTTCCAATTCTAGGATTATAACATCTGGAAAGCCAGCCACTCCGCCACCCCCTGTTCCAATGCACTGAAATCTATCTAATGAAATCCAGATACTCAGAGAGGAACAGACTTTCCCTGGGGAGAAAATCAAGGGTAGACTTGACATGCCTAGAGGTCACAAGAAGCTGATCAGACTTACCAATGGCATCAATTTCATCCATGAAGATGATGCAGGGCTGGTGGTCCCTGGCATAGTTAAACATTTCTCTGATCAGCCGAGCACTTTCTCCAATGTATTTGTCCACAATGGAACTAGACACAACCTGAGAAACAGGACAGGTAGTATGAGCAGCAGCTGAAAGCCAAACAGATTTTGTTTTAACACTTCAGAACAGAACTATATTGCTTTACCTTTAAGAAATTGCAGTCCAACTGACTAGCCACAGCTCTTGCCAGGAGGGTCTTTCCTGTACCTGGATGGAAAAAAAATTCAAGAAGTAATGTAACAAAATAGCATATACTTTAAAATGTCAGCCACCCAGATTATGTTGGCTACCGGGCAGAGAAGAAACATAATGCATAAACACAGGAATGCAGGGATGTAATATAATGGATGGAGCATCCGGGATCAAATTCTCACTCAGCCATAGAGCTCAACAGGATTGCTTAGGAAACCGTATTTTTCCATTCCTGGTCTGCCCAACTTTGCAAGGTTGTTGGAGAATAAAATAGGAATACCTCATGATTAATTTTATGAACTCACGAACGGCATAAGACGATCTATATGAGGTAAGACATGTAAGAATAAAAATGAAATAAAACAGTTTTCCAACCTAGGTTTTAAAAGCACTAAATTATACATGACTGTACTAGGGTGGAAGATTTATATTCTCTCACCCCTTTAGAAACGGCTCCTAAAAATATCTTTACCGGTTCTGCTGAAACTGCTGCAAACTCAATGGAATGTTTGTCTAAGGAATCTTGAACTACAACTAAACAAACAATACCTGTTCTTCCAATAAGGACATTCTGGGCCTTGTAAAGCACCATTATTCAACACTTCCCATATTATGTCCCATCAGTCACCATTTCAAAGAACCTGGGTCCCACCATGAAACAAAATCCCTACTTTTTTTTCCTAAGACAGGTATTCATATGCTTATAGATGTTCTGCTATTACATTTAGCATTTGTGTAAGTTGTTAAAACACAAAATACAGTAATATTCAACTCTTCTCAGATATACAACACATTATAACTGTGTATATCTTTCTCAAGTTGCCTGGATATATTTGTTGTGTTTGTAATTGTATTTGTATAATAAAACATTGGAGAAATAGAATAGTATTGCTAAAAGGAAACCCAAAGAAAAATACTAATTCAATTAGCATGGGGCAGAACTTGTGCAGTTCTCCAGATGCTTTGGACAACAATTCCCAGCCTCTCTCACCATTGTTGTGTCATGTAGGGGATATGGGACAATGTTACTGCAGTTCCTAGGCTGCACTTAAGGTGACATAGGTATCATTTTGATATCAATAATCTGGCTCTCTTCCACCATCCCTCTCCACGTGTTTGCGAGGCCCCCGGACAAGCACAGAGCTATGCTCGGCCACTAAACGCTGTAATATCCCAAAACAATACAGGCAGGCCAGAAATAGCCAGATAGCTTTAGGAGACCTCTCTGCAAACACCCTCATTATGTATGCACGCTGCTTACAAAGAACTCCCTGCCCCGGGCAGGCAACTTGGCAACCTAAATACTCAACTGTCAAGTGTCGCGTATTTGCATACTGTCTACCTCTTTGTCAATTCGGACCTAACTCAATTATGCTAAATTTTGACCTTTCCAAAGCTTTGTCTCCTGCCCAAAACTCATTGTTTTCCCCAAGTACGCAATAGCCTGCGGTTACATTTCTCCCTATAAAAACCCCTGATTCCGAGACCTTCCTTGGATCGCTCCTGAGTTCCATCCTGTCTTGCTGCCACTCTGCTTGGCGAGCCTTCCCCTCAGTCATATTGGCTGAGACTGCGCAACTTCGGACCTTCGCAGTGACCTATCCGGGCTTCAGGACAGGTGTCGTATCAACCAATTCAACAATCCCTCTGAAAATGCCCGCTGTCCCACTCCAACCTTTATTTTCTATAGTTGTCTGTGTGAGTGTGTTGCATACACTGTTTGTCTGTATTTTAATAAATACCACAATATTCTTAAACTTTGGTGTGCTCCTTGGCTTGGCCTGACCCCGCAGACATTGGGTAAAAGATTCTGCTGCGTTGCCCTGCCTCTTGCATTGCTAGCTTGTGCTCTTAGCTAATTTCCCCAAACTTAGTTAATTGAGAGCATGTATAGGTGTCCCTCTCGGGACCCCTAGAAATCAGGGTAACAACTTCCAGTCCAAGAACATCTAGAGGGCCAGACAATTCCCATTCATGTGCTAACAACTAAAATTTGTAATAACACTGCTGGTAAATTTTCGAGCTATGGTTAGTGTGAAACAGAAAAATAATTAGCACAATATTACTGTTGTTGTGTGACTTCAAGCCATGTCTGACTTATGGCGACTCTAAGGTGAACCTATCGCGGGGTTTTCTTGACAAGATTTCTTCATAGTGAGTTTACCACCACTGCCTTCCTCCAAGGCTGAGAGTGTGTGACATGCCCAAGGTCATCCAGTGGGTTTCCACTGCTGAGTGGGGATTCAAACCCTGCTCTCCAAACTTGTAGTCCAACATTCAAACCACTACCTCACACTCGATGCTAAATACGACGTTATAGTAATGTTATTAAAAATGTATGCTATTGCTATGATGATCAGAAGGAATTATTAGTCATTGTTATGAAAACCCTGCACTCCACTGTATTTTTTCTTTGCCCCACCAGCAGTGTATCTACCACTAGCAGAGAACCACTGTTCTAGTTCCGTCCTCCTCTTTCCATAAACAATGGTAGGAAAGCTTCCCAAGACCCAGCCAGCATCTTTCCTTATGGAATTGCAGAGAAGAAGGCAGGGGAAGCAGGTGTGCCTGAGAACACAACGACACTAAACCGAGGTGGGCAAAGTGTGGCTGTGGGCTGCGTGTGGCCCTTTCATACCCCTAAGTGTGGCCTCAGAAACCTCCCAAAGCTCCCAGACTGAAAAAAAAAATCTAGATCAATTTTCAGGCAACTTTTTTGTCCCCAAACTGCCCCCTAATATGCCCAAACCAAAGCAGTTGGTTTCTTTTGACCTTCCAAAGCCCCCCAAACCTCCCCAAAACACAAAATAAGATTAAAAATTTGGCCAAAAATCAATCAAAATGGAATCTGGAAGTGATGTCATGTCACTTTGAGTGCACCTAAATGTGCTGATGAGTTCCACCAGATGGACAGTCTGGAAAAGTGGCCCCCACACCCTACATTGTTGCCACTTTACTCTATGTTAACTTACAGTGGGTCTTATCCTGGTGGAGAAACCTCCCCTGGAATTCTTGCATTCTACTTAGGCCTGACACTGCATGCTAAATCTGTCTGCACTTGAGGAAGGAATGCTCCCACTCAACAGTTGGTCTGAACATCAAATATCCACCAGTGACCCCCACCTGTTTGCTCAGAAGTGTAAGAGGCAAGCACAAAAAAACATCATAAGGAGACCCACCTGGTGGACCATATAGCAAGCAGCCTTTTGGAGGTATAATCCCCACACGCTGGAACAGTTCTGGATTTGTCAGGGGCAGCTCTATAACCTGTGCAGTGGAGGAGCAACAGCTTGATAGATTTCTTTAACTTTAAGGAATGCGTCAGGTTAGTTTTATTTTAAAGAACTGCTTCTCATTGTATAAAAAACTCTCAAAGTGATTTAAAATAGTACAAAAACCTCACAAAAGTTACAATCAAGCAAATTAATAAACCAATGATAAGATTATTCAAAACAGAGACTATACATGTACAAGACCTACAAAAACGTTTAAAGCATGGACAACATTTTCTCACTACAATGGCCTATTTTGGGGGCTATTCTATTTCTGCTGGTGCTAAGACGATATATTGTTTGTTGTTAAAAAGAAAAATCTGCAAAAAGGGATCAATTCAAGCTGTTAGTTAAAACCTTACATGCCTTGGGATGAGGTACTTAAGGAGTCATCTTCTCAAACACACATCTATCCAAAGAGGACCCTTTCAAGGGAGGTTAGATGTGTAATGAGTGGAGAGAGGTACTTTCCAGTGGTGGAAACCTGTCTGTGGAATAATCTTTTCTGATTGAAGTACCTGTTGCTTGGGATGCACATTAATAAGTTGTTTTACTACTATGATTTAAACTTTTTTATCTGATTGTTCTGTTTTCAAATTCAGAAGAACTTTTATTGTCCTTGCTGCATGTCTTTTCATCATATTAAAGCCACTCCAATATCTCAGTAGAAAAGTTAAGAACCAAAGTTGTCCGTGTTTTTTTTTTTTTAAATAAAAACAGTAATTGCAAGACCTCAGCAGAGTTGACTGGCCCCTCCCAAAACTGCACACTCCAGGATTCCACAGGATGTTGAAAGTGGAATCATAGCACTATAACAGTCTAGTGAGGAAACGGCCAGGATCTAACAGACATCTCTCATTCCTAAGATTGCCATAAACTGTAGCTGACTTAAGTACAAATTATAACCACAACTTTTTAAAAAGTCAACCTAAACAAAAGCTAAACTTCATCAAACAATACATGTACTGACAATCTCTTCTGAATTTGTTCCACTGTTACGGTGGGATTGAAGTTCATGGTGACAAATGGAAATGTATTCATTTGCTTTGCACTCCACTCTTCTCTTTCCAAAATGAAACTCAAAGAAGGATAATAAGTATAACTGTATTAAGTTATACTTGGCCAGTATAGTTTAAAGACTTCTGTGGTTGTTGCCCCTTTAGATTTAAAGGGTAGAGTCTCTAGTAAACTGAAGACAGCACTTCATTTAATGATGTGCCAAGAGATTGCCAGCATTAAAAATGAGCATTCCACCCCAAAAACAAACATGTACGTTTCATGCAGTTTATAAAAGCCTTTCCAGAAACAGCATATAACAGCATATAACAGCATATTGCCAATCATAAGCAGCAGTTATTAAGATGATGGGGAAAGTAAGGAAAAAGATTATAAGCAAGTATCAGATGAAAACTACTCACTTTGAACCTTTCTCTTACATTTCAGGTTGTTTTTATGGCTGTTAAATACAGGCATCCCTGCTTTGACACTTCACTTTTGATCCTTTTTCAATTATAACCAGAATCCATATGCGTGGTCCATTCTATCAACCACATGGCAAATACATGAGTTCTGGTTGTAATTGAAAAGGATTGAAAGAGTGGACTTGTCAAAAAAGTGACTACACTCTGCTTTTTCTCTCACCAGACTTGGCACCACCTTTTCATTCAGTCTGTATGCAGTCTGAAAAAAAAGATGGCTGGTCCTGGGTCGACTGACAGAAAAAGTGGCACGTGGTCACAAATGCTGTATTAGAGATACGTTGTGCACAATTTCTAAAAGAATCTCTTAGAAACTGTGTGCGGTACGTCTCTTGTATAATATTTGAGACCACATGCCACTTTTTCTCTCCGTCGACTTATGGGCCATTTCCACTTTTCAACTGTGCTCTGGTCCCTAACCTACCAAATAAGCAGGGGACGCCTATGAAAAGCATTAATTTGTCAAGGGTCTGGGGTCTGGATGTCCTGTAAGTGCTTCAATTCTCCTTAAGATTCCGAAGAACCCAGAACATTGTGGCTTCCAAAAATTTTCCTTGATTGAGGATATTTTTAATTTCAGCATGGCTCCACCTTATTTCAGCTTAGGGTCAGCCTCTGGCCATCCTCTTCATTCTTTTTGTTGTTGTGTGCCTTTAAATCACTTCTGACTTAAGGCCACGCTAAAGCAAATCTATCACGGGGGCTGTCTTGTCAGAATTTGTTCAGAGGGGGCTGCCTCTGCTTTCCTCTGAGCCTGAGAGTGTGTGATGTCCTGTTAGGTCAGCTTTGCTCTCCCTGCCATGCCATGTCTTGATGTCTGGAAATTGGCATCATTGTGTTGTAAAGGGACAATGGGGTTGGGCAATGCAGAGTTGTTTTAATTAGCTGTCAAACAGAATGCTAATGCAGGCTAATTTGAAATGTTACAGCTTATAAGGTACTGCAAATCCAATAGTTCTTCAGCCTTGGCAATTGCCAGGGTGTGCTGATGTTTACTTTGCTGCTTCTCAATAAAGCTTTTGAACCCCCTAAGTTTGTTCTCTGAGCTCAAGCTAGCCAGTACGTGACACTTGCCCAAGGTCACCAAATAGCTGTCCCTGGCTCAGTGGGGATTCAAATCCTGGTCTCCCAGTGTCCTAGTCCAACATTCAAACCACTGTCATTAACAGCCTGTGGTTAAAGGAAACTATGGAAAGGAGGATGGAAGCAGGACCAAGCAGAAGAACTGCACAATCCCAGGGGTTATTTCTGATCCTTCATGGCACAGTAGGGGAGGCCATTACTTTGTCATCCAAATGGTCTCCTATGGTATAAGGCTATAACCAATGTAACCCGAACTCCTTCTACCAATCTACAACAGAAAATGGAAAAGTACCTCTCTGAGTTCCCTGATTTGTTCTGACAATCCACCAATCTCAGAATAAGAAACATCACCAGGATCTTCGTGAGACATGTTGTAAACCAGAGGATCAACTTCTCTTGGCAAATATCTAAATGGGAGAAATGATGCCAAACATTCTGTTTTGATGGCATAGGGCAATCCAGACAGGAAATGTGCACAAAACATTGAATTGTGATTTAACACACAAGAAGAATTTAGCTGTGATTTAATTCAGCCATGCGTTGAACGCATGTACTGCCTTTGACATCTCTTCCTGTACCATAGGGAGGAACAATAAAAACAAATTTGGTTTCACTTCAGCAAATTCCTGGCTAGGCCTTACATGCAAACAAAGAATCATGATTTAAAGTAAGTGCCTGCCAATTGCTAAAACAAATTAACAACAAATGCTGGCTTGTTTAACAAGTAAGAGTTTGTTTTAAACCACAGTTTCTCATGTACCTGCAATAACAAAATAAGAATCTGCTAATGTGAAACTGAATTTACCTTTGCATGGTCTAACTGGATTAGCATTACATGCAAACTGAGTCAGTAAAGCCCTTCATGTACAATAATCTTTACCAATATCCTGTAAAAAAGGTCAGGCTTATCCCCATTTTACAGACAGGGAGACTGATGAAATTGGCTTGCCTGAACACCAACCAGAGAGCTCATGGCAAGATTGAAACATTAATCAATGCATTCCTGGCTTGTAGCTTGGTTTTCTAATGGCGGTGCTAGCACAGCTCTTGAGGATTCTGTTCCAAGTCACAACCTGTTAATAGCAACCTGTGCTGTGCAAAAACACAGACCCTTTGTCCAGAAAGCTCTATTCTCTTGTGTTGAACTCTCCTACAAAAACATTATTTTAAACTGTTTTATCTGATTTTAATTGTCTTGTTTTAACTTGTGAAACTGTTGAATATGGCTGAATATGCCAGCATGAGTAGAAATTGCATATAATTGGAAACGCTCAGTCAATCTCTCTATAGATAATTGGAGAGAGAACCATGGACAAACACTCTTACAGAAAAGCTTTCCTATAAGGTCAATGAGCAGATGCACACAGGTAGAACTGGGATTCTATAATGTTTGGTCTCTGTTTACAGACTATGTTAATTGTAACATTAGTATAATGCCTCCTCCTTGAGCACATCTCAGTTTGTGCAGGGATGCTATTATTGACTGATTTGTTTTGTCTCTCACTCTTTTTTATTGTTTCATGTAATGTAATGATGTAATGACCCAACCCATTGCTGAACTGGTATTATGCCTTTTGAAATTGTTAACTAATTAACTAATTAGTTGTACTGGATGTTTTACATAAACAAATATTTTTTAAAAATGCTTTCAGCCCATTTCTATAATTACTTACTCTTTTATCTTACTGGTTCAACTGATTTTTATTGGACGCTGCCTTGAGAGTATATGGTAGGATACAAGTTATTTTAACAAACAGAAATAAGTAAAATAAAAATAACTTGATATTTTTTTCAATTTTACTCCAGCATAGTATTCCAGCATGCTCAGTTTCAGCAGAAAGAATGCTCTGCTTTTAGTTCTGATTTGTGGGTCCAAACAGTTCACCAAAGGAAGGCCAGTACACAGAAATGCACATACGTTTCCACAGATGGTACTACATAAATAAACAATGATGGTTATGATATTAATAATAATGTCCACTCTTTTCACATGGCTAATTCTGCTACCTTGCAATAAGTCTGCTGTACAATTCATCCATCCCTTTAATGTCTCTCACTAACCCTTCACCCTACAAAGCCCCAGATAGTGAAAACCTACCTCATAATAGTCAGCGTGGTCATATCCAATGCAACTCTTGTCCCAGGCTTCAGTTTACTTTTATCTAGCTGAAGGTTTAAAACAATAGCAGCAATGGTTAAGTCCACCAAAGAACAGAAGAGATCTCCAAGTGTACTGTTTAGGAATGAACACCTTTAATAAGGGCCATGCATCCACTCAGAGCAAACATACCACATCACCTCACTTAAAAAAAAAAGGCATTAATTCTTCCTGCCTCCCACCTCTACCCCCCCCCCAACACCAAGAATCAAAAGAGAAAAGGTTGAAATGATCAGATAGCAAAATTCACTTCTCAAACTATGGGGGACAAAATCTACACAAAGGAAATAAACTGCAGAGATAGGAGATAACTGCAGAGATAGGACCTTTAATAATGGGTAGGAAAGGTTCTTAAACTTTTAAGAAAAATTTTTTTTGGTACTTTTACAACATTTATGGTACACTTAGTATCAAAGCAACCATTTATTATGGTACAGTTATACTAACAGTCTGGTGCCAGCAACTGAGAGCTCTACAGCTGAATCCAGCCCAAGGAAAGAAAGCTGACCCTCTAACACTCTCTGAAGCTGCTCAATATTTTCAGGTTCCAGCTGCCTATCCAGAGATCAAGTAACAGTGTGTCAGCCTGGCAAAGCAGAGTGTGTTTATTCCTATTTCTACATGCAAATACATTCAAAGCCATATCTGCTGCTATGTACCCTCGAGCTGACTCTGACTTAAGAGCAAACCTCTCACAGAATTTTCTTTGCAATATTTTATTCAAAGGAAGTTTCCCATTGCCGCCCCTCTCCAAGCCTGCAAGAGTATGCCTGAGGTCACCTGGAGGGTTTCCAAAGCTGAGCAAGAATTCAAACCCTGATCTTCTGGAGTTCTATTCTAACACTCAAGCCAACACTCAGCACTGGCTCTCTCAAAGCAGTACACAAACTACTAAAACATAAAGATCATTAATGTAGCCAAAAGGCAAGCAGTCTGGATTCAGGTGATGAAGTTCAGAAGAGAGATGATAACCCAAGACCACATGGCCTGGCTTGGAACTGGTCACCTCTCACAAGCCCAGCCTGCTTCCATCCAAGTGAGTCATGGCACTCACTGGAGAAAAATGTAAAAAGAAGCTAGATTTGAAAAGGACACATTTTCTACATGCTCACACTAGCTGACTACAGCTACAGTCCCGAAGTCTTTAATTCCTACCAAGTGTGTGTATAATTTAACCAACTGCGGGGGCTATGCAACAACTTAATTTTACTAGAGGTCATGAAAGCTTATGCCAAATAAAAGGTGTCAGTTTACAAGATGCCCCAAGATCATCTATTGTTCAATCTCAAGTCTGCTCACATCATGTTATGATCAGAGAAACTGATATACAAATATTTAAAAGCAGGCTGCTCACCTGACGCCGACATCCAACAACATATCTCGGTCCATTTGTTGCTTTGACAATGACTAGAAGCAGCAAAGGAAAATATTTATTATGTATTTCTTCATGAATTTTTACACAAAGTAACATAAACTCCAATTAACATTTTTAACATAGGCGTAAACTAAGATTAAAACATCTTACTGAAACAATAACCTAAAGAAAAGAAACACCAAACACTAACTCTTTAGAACACTAATTTACTGACTAAAAACTAACATACTAAAATACAGAAGGACTCTGACCGCCCCCACCACCAAACTGTAATGAGAAAGAGAAAATAAGAAAAGACAGAAAAATATTACAGTGCGCCCTCTGCATGTTTAGGAGTTCTGATCCAAGGACGCTTGTGTAAACCAAAAAAAGTGAAGCGTTGCATCCCATTATAGTCAACGGGTGTCACGTGTACACTTGCAGTGCATCCATTGACTATAATGGGACGTGATGTTTCACATGACCTCACATCTGTATGTGTGGAGATCTTGGTAAGGGAGGGGCCACTCTATTCTTCCATTACAGACCCCCAGATTATTGCAGTTTGATTTCTTATTGCTCGAGAAAGCAAATGAGAGCATTTTAATTCATCTGTGATTGTGGCGTCTGCTGATCAAGTGGCTAGAACGTTTCCACAGTGCTGCATATACCATTACTGCAATGCTAATGATAAGTGGCTTAAGGCCAAACATCTTTTTTTTAATTTTCATGTTAAAGAATTCACTAAGGTAGCCATTTCTCTTACTAATATATGGCACCCCAAGGTACTTACATTTCTCTTCTGTTAACTGTTTAAGAACCTCACCAACAATCTGTAGTTGCAAGCAAGCAAGAAAGAATGTTAGACCTAGGAATGTAACAATCTCGCTCCCTTAAAAGTATGAAAATTTGTATAGTCTTTCCTGACTCAGTGCCCTCTCGATGTATTGGATTACCCATTTCTGTAGAATTTTTCTGCTTCCCTCAGAATATTAGAGCTGTTGGTCATCCACTGAAGCTAAATGTGTTAGCTTCAGGGAAGATAAAAGGAAGCAATTCTTCAAACAACACACTGCTAAGGTATGGAATTTACTTGCAAAAGATGCAGCAATGGCCACTGACAGCACGGATGCCCTTAAAAGGAGATTAGTATAGCACACAATATGGATCCCTATATCAATTGCTGAGATTAGGAGCACTGAGATAAACTGAACTTATGTCCCATTTGTGAACATCATAGCTAAAAACAATACAGATTAAAACTATAGAAAAGATATTAATAAAGGTGCAAATGTAAGAGTTATTTTACAAGTGATTATATAATTTATAAAGTTAAAACATTAACATTCATTTAAAGACCACACGCAAACCTTGAAACAGCACTGCACAGCTTTAAAACCCTATCCCAGTTAGTGTTTAAAAGTCTGACAGTATAAAAATAAAAATGTTTTGAGCTGCTGACAAAAGGAAAGCATGATGGGGCCATCCTGGCCTTCTTAGGGAGGGAGTTCCAATGCCCAGGAGCAGCTACTGAGAAAGCCCTCTTTTTGTTCCTCCAAAACGAGCCTGAGAAGGTGGTGAGACAGAGAGAAGGGCCTCTCCAGATGATCACAGAGCTCTAAGGGGCTCATAAAGGGAGACAAGGTCCTTCAAATAGCCTGGACCCAAGCCAGGTAGGGCTTTATAAGTCAAAAGCAGCACTTTGATTTGTGCCCAGAAATGGACTGGCAGCCAGTGGAACTGTTGCAACACAGGAGTTGTACACTCGCTGTAGCCAGTCCCAGTTAACAATCTCTCTGCAACTCTTTGGGTCAACTGATATTTCTGAGCCCTTTTCAAAGGCAGCCCCATACAGAGTGCATTACAGTAATCCAAATAGGATGTACCAAAGCATGTGCCAGTGTGGCCAGATTCGACTTCTCCAAGAATTGACACGGTTGGCACGCAAGCTTTAACTTGTGAAAATGCACTCCTGGTCACTGCTGAGACCTGGGCTTCCAGGCTTGGAGCAAAATCCAGAAGTACCCCAAAGTGCAAATAGGAGGTTTCAGGGAGAATGTAAATCTTTCCAGCACAGGCTGAATCTCTGTCCCCAGACTCAGAAAATCATAAAACAATCAAATATTGTTGAACTCTGACTCTCAGCAGGCACATGTGACAGTCACAAAGGGTGGGAACAATATCTAGAGAGCTAAACTAAAACTACACAAAACATCTCCGTTTCCACTCAGATGCACCTCTCCCCCAATTTCCATCCCCAAAGATGGGTCTCTTTTACAGAATTAGACAGTGCCTGATTCCTTCCTATTACTACTCACCTGTCCAACACTCTGCAGAGCCTTGAGGTCATTTTCAGATTTCTCATATTGCTTGGTAAGCTCCTTCAGTTGTTCCCTCACTGCAACGAGAAACGTCATGAAAAAAAAATACTATACACGTGAAGAATCTGCATTCATTCTCCCCTCCCCATACAGGAAAAAAATCTTGAGGAAACAGAAAATGTTATTCCTGGACTAACACTCTATGGCAGAATAGCAAGTGTACTTTCTGGACATATTTTTATTTGATAAACAAATTGAGCACCATGATTCACTCTCACAGATGCTTTACAAATCAGTGTACAATGCAAACATGTGCACACCTGGGAGCAAGTTCCACTGGCTGAAAAGAAAGCTGGAAAAAGACCAGCTTAGGGAACTGGGTATCTTTAGTCTGGAGAAGAGAAGGTAAAGAGGTGACACCGTTGTTGTGTGCCTTCAAGTCATTTCCAACTTATTATGACCCTAAGGCAAACCTATCACAGGCTTTCTGGAGGCTGCGTGTGTGTGAGACGCATGCAAAGTCATCCAGTGGGTTTCCATAGCTGAGCAGTGTTATAGTCCAATGGTCAAAGTGCTACACCATGTGTTTAATGTTTGAAAGGATGTCATATGGAAGATGAAGGGAGCCCTGGTGGCGCAGTGGTTAAACGCCAGCACTGCAAGCCACAAGGTTGTGAGTTCGATCCTGCCGGGCTCCAAGGTTGACTCAGCCTTCCATCCTTTCGCAGGTTGGTAAAATGAGTACCCAGCTTGTTGGGGGCATGTATAGAAATGTTTCGAAATACACGCTATTTGTAAGTTGTTCGCCGCCTCGATCCATATGGAGAGGCGGGATACAAATAAATAATAATAAAAAAAAATGAAGCAAGCTTGTTTTCTGCTGCTCCACAGACTAGGACAGGGAACAATGGATTCAAACTACAAGAAAAGAAATTCCACCTAAGCATTAAGAACTTCCCAGTGGTAACAGCAGTGGGATATGGTGGATAAAAGTAATCTCTGTTTTTCACAGATACTCCCCAATACAATATAAGCTTACAGAGAATTGCTCAAAACCAAGACCTGTGAGGACACAGATCAAGTTCAAACCTCTGCCAAGATGAGCTGTATGTTTCTAGTGAAAAGGACTTCAATTCCTCTTGTAGTTGTTTGCCTGTTTGAACATCTACTGAGATAAGGTGCTAGTGCTAGAGGTTTTGCCAACAGTTTCCTTTTCCACAATCCTTCTCTTTATCTCCCTTCCTCCCCAAAACTAAAGTACATGCATTTGAAGTGGGATGAACGCTTTTCTAATAAATACCTCTCTTCCTCTAATGATTTCACTCCTGCCTCTTCCCCCAGTTGTCTTGTAAACAACTTTTGAAAGGTTCAAATTCATGGAGAAACTCCAGTTTTCTCACTGTTTACACCAGGGGTATCAAACTCAATTTCATCTTGGGCCGCATCAGCATTATGGTTGCCCTCAAAGGGCCGGTTGTACCTGTAAGACTATATAAATGTATCTACTCTTTTATCATATGAAATAATTATATTTCTGCCCCCCAACCCCTCTCTGCGCCCCTTTCTGCTTCCCTCCTTCCATGTGACTCTTTCTACCCCTCAGCCCCTCTCTGTACCTCGTGAGCCTAATCCCCACATTGCAGGCTGCTGGCTGCTAGTATTCCAAAGAGGTGCACAGCGGCCAGCACTCATGATCTACTTCTACTTTTGACTGCTCCTCTGTCTGACTCTTGTGAGCCATGCGGAGCATTACCATGTGACCTGCGGCAACACTCTGACAGCAAGAGTTGGACAGAGGAACAGTCAGAAGTAGAAGTAGATCACAAGTGCTGGCTGCTGGGCTCCTCTTCAGAATACTGACAGACGGGGGCTGTAATGTGGGGATCAGGCTCACCAGACAGGGGGAGTGTCGCAGCTGCAGAAGAGGTGCAAGGGCTACATAAAATGGCCTGGGGGGTCTAATTTGGCCCACAGGCCTTGTGTTTGATACATGTGGTTTACACAACAGCTAAAGAGAACCTTTATGTTTAGAGAAATGTGTTAAGCTTTCATGCCTCTGAAAACTAGATCCATTTCAATCTGTGGGACTAAGATGGCTTTGGTCGCCCTGGCGGATGACCTATGCTGGGAACTAGACAGGGGGAGTGTGTCCCTGTTGGTTCTGCTGGACCTCCCAGCAGCTTTTGATACCATCGACTATGGTATTCTTCTGGGTCGCCTTGTGGAGATGGGACTTGGGGGCACTGTTTTACAATGGCTCCATCCTCTCCTGGAGGGCCGAACCCAAAAGGTGTGCTGGAGGACTCCTGTTTGACCTCCTGTCCTCTGGCCTGCAGGGTCCCTCAGGGTTCGGTCTTCCCTCCATGCTATTTAACATCTACATGAAACCACTGGGAGAGGTTGTCTGGAGTTTTGGGGCTTGGTGTCATCAGTATGTGGATGACACCCAACTGTATTACTCCCTTCCACCACAAGCCAAGGAAGCTGTCTTGGTCCTAAACCAGTTCCTGACATCAGTAACAGGCTGGATGAGGGCAAACAAATTGAAACTTAATCCAGATAAGACAGAGGTGCTCCTGGTCGGTAGAAAGGCAGATCAGGGAATAGGGATTCAGCCTGTGTTAGATGGGGTCACGCTCCCTCTGAAGATGCAGGTTCGCAGCTTGAGAGTGCTTCTGGATTCAACTCTGAGCCTGGAAGCCCAGGTCTCAGCAGTAGCCAGGAGTGCATTTGCACAATTAAGACTTGTGTGCCAGTTGCACCTGTTCCTTGAGATGTCAGACCTGGCCATAGTGACACATGCCTTGGTTACATCCCAGTTGGATTACTGTAATGCGCTCTACATGGGGCTGCCTTCGAACAGTGCTCGGAAACTCCAGCTGGTCCAAAGAGCTACAGCAAGGTTGTTAACTGGGGCTGGTTACAGGGAGCACACAACACCCCTGCTGCAACAGCTCCGCTGGCTGCCGGTCTGTTTCTGGGCACAATTCAAAGTGCTGGTGATGACCTTTAAAGCCCTACATGGCTCAGGTCCAGGTTATTTGAAGGACCGTATCCTCCCCTATGAACTGGCTCTGGCGTTGAGATCTGCGGGAGAGGCCCTCCTCTCGGTCCCACCACCCTCACAGGTGCATTTGGTGAGAACACGGGGGAGATGGGGCCTTCTCGGTGGCTGCTCCCAGGCTCTGGAACTCCCTGCCCAAAGAGGTTAGATTGGCACCCTCCCTGCCTACCTTCAGGAAACAGCTAAAAACATTCCTCTTGCAGCAGGCATTTTATATGTAATTTCTATCGATGCTGGTCATTTTAATTGTTATTTAATTGATATTTTAATACTGTTTTTATATGTATTTTTAAATGCTTTAATTATTATAGTAGTTTAATCTTTGTTTTAACTTTTGGATATGGCAGTTTTTAATTATGTTTCTTTTAATGGCTGTAAGCTGCTTTTGAGTCCCCTGGGGAAGAAAAGCAGGATAAAAATAAAGATGATGACGAGGACAGTAACAACAACAACAACAAGATGCTTATGCGGTGAGGGCAAGGAGGGAGGAAACAATCAGAGAATCTTTTAGCAGCTTTCTATGATCCATGCAGTGAGCCATTTTTAGAGAAACAAATGCAGGACATTTTTTACTCATTGCCCCTAAATGCTGCAACAGCCACCAGCTCTGATAATTTGATCCAGCTGACACAAACTTATAAAGAGAGGAAGTACCAGCCACTATTAGCTACAGCAGTGAAATGGTCCCTTCTGTGTTCTGAGCAGAACTTGGAAAAGTTACTTCTGTAGATTATAAATCCAAGAACTGGCTGAGAGATTTTTGAAGCTGCAGTCTTAAAAAGCTTTCTAACTCTGCCTCTTAGAGATGCTACAGAGAAGCCCACAACCGTGGCAAGCCCATGAGCAACCACCACTGAGAAACAGAAGGCTAGACTAGGTGTTGCTTTGAACTAATTCCCGAAAGGCTGCTTTTTGGAAAACAGAAAATAAATACACTTGGCCCTCCACATTTGCTAGGGTTAGGAGCACAGGACCCTTGCAAAAGTGAAAAATTCAAAAATGTCAAAATTTGTATGTCTGGAGGAAGGGGGCTGAGGCACGGGTGGGGAGGGTGGGCATCCAGGGTCTATACTAGGTCAGGGGAAGGAGATGGTTGGCATGGTCATCCTGGACTTCCTCTCTCTCGCCCATCTCCTTCCTTGGGTATATGGGGAGCTTTGGGAGAGGGCTTGCGGTCCTGAGAAATCAGGCTTTGGGCTGTCCTTGGCTGGCCAGGCAGTGGCTGGTGGAGAAGGAGAGGACTAGAGGGAGGTTTTAAAGAGCTGTGCAGCCTGATGGGAGCCACTAAGAGGGAAGGTTTCCCCCCAACAAAGTAGTACCTGAGGTGGGGGAGCAGGGGTTGGAGAAACTCACAAATAATCAAATCCATGAATGTCAAACCTGCAAATGTGGAGGGCTGACTTTAATACAACAAGGAGTGCCCTCTCCGAAAGACAGTGGGGTGTGAGAACAAGGATGTGAGAACAAGGAGCTTCTCCCTGGGATGGAGAGGAAAGCTGATCTCCTCAGGAAAAATGCAGCAGCAGCAGCAGCCCTGTCAGAGGCCATTTCCACACTAAACCGTTATAGTACTATTATTCCCCTTTCAACTTCCCGTGGAATTTTGGAATTTCTAGTTTCCTGAGGACAAAGAGCTCTCTGGCTGAGAATTGTAAAGGCTTCTCCCTAAACTGCAAACCACAGCATTCCATGGGATGTTGAAAATGGAATAATAGCACTGCAAGAGTGTAGTGCAGAAATCACAGAATTGGGACAGACCTCAAAGGCCATCCAGTCCAACCACCTTCTGCCATGCGGGAATACAGTATCAAAGGACTCTCGACAGAAAGCCATCCAGCCTCTGCTTAAAAAGAGGCTCCAAAGAAGGAGACTCCACCGCACTCCATGGAGGCAGCAGATTCCACTGCCAGACAGCCCTGACTGTCAGGAAGTTCTTCCTGAGATTCAGGTGGAATCTCCTTTCCTGCAGCTTGAATCCATTGCTCCTTGTCCTGGACCATTTCCACACCACACTGATATATTGCATTATTCCACTTTCAACATTCTGTGGAATTCTGGGGTTTGTAGTTTACTGAAGCCAAAGAGCTCTCTGGCTGAGAATTCTAAATACCCTTCCCTAAACTACAAACCCCAGAATTCCATAGGATGTTGAAAGTGGAATAATGCACTATAACAGTGTGGTGTGGAAATGGCCCTAGTCTCTCGAGCAGAGGAAAACAAGCCTTCTCACTCCTCAACATGACATCCCTTCAAATATTTACACATGGCTATCATATCATATCTCCTCTTAGAATCACAGAACTGGAAGAGACCCCAGAGGCCATGGAGTCCAACCCCAGGAACACACATCAGAGCAATCGCAACAGATGGCCATCCAGCCTCTGCTTAAAAACCTCCAAGGAAGGAGACTCCACTACACTCCAAGGCAGCATATTCCACTGCTGGACAGCCCTGACTGTCAGGAGGTTCTTCCTGAGGTTCAGGTGGAATCTCTTTTCCTGCAGCTTGAATCCATTGCTCCCTGTCCTTGTCTCTGGAGCAGCGGAAAACAAGCTTGCTCCCTCCTCAACATGACACCCTTTCAAATGTTCAAACACGGTTATCATGTCCCCTCTTAGAATCACAGAATCCTAGAGTTGGAAGAGACCCCGGGGCCATCCAGTCCAACCCCCTGTCATGCAGGAACACCCTCAAAGCATTCCCCACAGATGGCCATCCAGCCTCTGCTTAAAAACCTCCAAGGAAGGAGACTCCACCACACTCTATGGAGGCAGCAGCAGATTCCACTGCCGGACAGCCCTGACCGTCAGGAAGTTCTTCCTGAGGTTCAGGTGGAATCTCCTTTCCTGCAGCTTGAATCCATTGCTCCTTGTCCTGGTCTCTGGAGCAGCGGCAAACAAGCTTGCTCCATCTTCAGCATGGCATCTCTTCAGGTATTTACACAGGGCTCTCCCGTCCCCCACGGCCAGGCTCTCTCGCAGCACACACAGCGAAGACGGTGCCGCCAGACAGCGTGGGGTGGGAGCCCACCAGGCCGAAAACCACCCCCTGCCAGCGTGAGCCTTGCCTGCGGGATCCCTGAGCTCCGCCCCTCCGCCGGCCTACCCTACAGGGCTGTTGGGAGGATCCAACGGGGGCGATCCGCGGACGCTGCCTTCAGGTTCTCAGAAAAACTATATGTCCCTAAATCCTTTGCAGGCTTTAATAGGGCGAAGGCTGAAGGGCTGCTGGCGGAGCCGGGACCCTTCCAGGCCCGACGGTGACAAAGCAGCCAACGGGGGGAGGCTGCGCCCGGCCGGAGCGCCCGAGCCCAGGCCAGCGCCGCCGCCGCCGCCTTCCCTTCCCCCCGGGCCACTCACGCTCCTTCAGGCGCCCGTCGATCTCCTTGTGCTCCAGCAGCTTCTTGCGGTAGTCCTGCAGCGCTTTGTCCCGGGGCTCCGCCATGATGATGCGGGCGAGAATCACCAGCAGCCGCCTACGGAAGCCGAGCCGGAAGCGGCCGGTGCGCAGGCGCCGCGCAAGGCACGCTGGGTTAAAGCGGCCAATGCGCAGGCGCCACGCAAGGCACGCTGGGTTCAAGCGGCCGGCGGCCTCTTCTCTGTGGCTTTGGTTGCTGACGCAGGCTGGGGCGGCTACGCATGCGCAAAAGTTTACACTGCGCCGAGGAAAGCGCGCCCTCTGCCGTCGAGGAGGGGAATGGCATCGGGCTGGCTTTCTAGTCCCGCAAACTTTATGGGGCTTTCCGCACTAACGTGGTTATAGCGCTATTATCCCGCTTTCAACATCCTGTGAAATTCTGAGGTTTGCAGTTTCCTGAGGCCAAAGAGTTCTCTGGCTGAGGATTCTCCCTAAACTGCAAACCCCAGGATTCCATCGGAGGTTGAAAGTGGAATAGTAGCGGTATAACAGTCTAGTGCGGACAGGCCCCATGACTTCTAAAAGACCTTTTCAGCTCTTTGTAGCATTGTTATTATCATGATTATTATTCCACTGGGAGAGGCGGGATAAAAATAAATTTTATTATTATTATTATTATTCATTTCCATCCTTATTGTTGTTGGTAGCTGTATCTGTGCTTTTTTATTGTCTTATCCTTATTAAAATTCAGTGGTTTTTATAGTAGTTTGTTGGCTGTACAGTGTTTCACTGTTGAAGTTGCTTCCACACTGTTTTAAAGCAATAATAAGGTAATTTTGTCATTTGAAAAAAATGCATCCGAGTGATTGTCATTTCCTCTTTTTGAGTTTTAGATATACAGGTCAGCACTTGAAAAAAGTTACTGCTTGGGACTACAACTCCCAGAATCCCCCACGCAGCCCAGCTGCTTTGGCCCACTCCCCAAAGTATTTTTGCCTTCCAAGCTCTGGCCGTTTCCGCAGGAGATTGTTCCAGCGCGATGATTCCACTTGCAACCTCCTATGGAATCCTGGGGTTTGCAGTTTCGGGAGGGGCCGGCTGGCCCCTCCCGAAACTGCAAACCCCAGGGTTCCATAGGAGGTTGCAAGTGGAATCATCGCGCTGGAACAATCTCCTGCGGAAATGGCCTCTGAGCTGCGGATCTCTCCACTCCCACCAATGTGACCCTGGGACTTTAGAGGCCAAGGAGGGCACACTATAGCCCCTGCCCTGGTTGCTGGAGGAACAGCTCCTGGGAAGGCCAGCTTAGAGGTCTGGGGTCCTGTGCAAGGAGAGAGCTGGGATGTGCAACCAATCAATTGATAGTGGATGGGGCCTGGAGCCGTTCCAAAACCAAGGTCTCATTGCTGCAACAGGGACCAGTTATTCTAGCAGGAGATGGCACAGAAGTGAAACCTCAGGAAGAACTTCCTGATGGTCAGGGCTGTCCGGCAGTGGAATCTGCTGCCTCCATGGAGTGCAGTGGAGTCTCCTTCCTTGGAGGTTTTTAAGCAGAGGCTGGATGGCTATCTGTCAGGAGTGCTTTGAGGGTGTTCCTGCAGGGCAGGGGGTTGGACTGGATGGCCCCTGGGGTCTCTTCCAACTCTACTTTTCTATGATTCTATGAAATAAGCAAGCTGTACAGAAAGAAGAGAGAGCCAGCGTGATGTGGTGGTTTTACAACCCTGGACACCAAGGTTTGCTTCCGCACTTGGCCGTGGAAACCCACTGGGTGACCATGGGCACGTCACACAATCTTATCCCCTAGAAAACCCTGTGGAAATTTTGCCTTAGCATTGCCATAAGTCAGAAACAACCTGAAGGCACACAACAACCAGAAGAGAGAGTATTTCAGTCCATGTTGCTCCTTAGCTGGTTGGGTGACAAGCAATATCTTCTGAAATGTCCTCTTCTACACAACCCTTCTTGTAGCACCTTTGAAACTAACAGAGAAAGAAGTCAGTGGCATGAGCTTTCATAGACTTACATCTACATCATCACACTGCATCTATGAAAGCTTAGGCTACCAACTTCTTTCAGGTAGTCTCCAATGTACTACAACATCCGCGTTGTTACCCTGTTTACTGCGGGTCCCGGGAGGGACACCTACATGCACTCTCAATGAACTAAGTGTGGGGAAATTAGCTAGAGCACAAGTTAGCAATGCGAGAGGCAGGGCAACGCAGCAGAATCTTTTACCCAGTGTCTACGGGGTCAGGCCAAGCCAAGGAGCACACCAAGTTATGAGAATAATTGAGATTTTTATTAAATACAGACAGACAGTGTATGCAACACACTCACACAAGTAACTAAGGAAAATAAAGGTTGGAGTGGTATAGAGGGATTTTGAGAGGGATTGTTGAATTGGGTGATATGACACCTGTCCTGAAGCTTGAGTTCGTTGGTATGGAGTCTCAGTACGTGGGACTGAGGGCACAGCTCACCAAACAAAGCGGCAGCAAGGCTGGATGGAAGTCCGGAGTGATCCAATGAAGGTCTCGGAATCAGGGGTTTTTATAGGGAGAAATGTAACCGCAGGCTATTCCGTACTTGGGGAAAACAATGCGATTTAGGAGCGGGACAAAGGCCCTTTTCGCACGGGCTTTCCCGGGCGAAATAGCCCCGTGAGCCGTGCGGGAGTGGGAGCGTCGCTCCGCACGACGCACTCCCACTTCCGGCGCTCTCACGGGGCTGCAGCGGCGCAAGCGCGGGGTTTTTGATTTTCGCTTTCAAGCGAAAATCACCCCGCGCTCGCGCAACGCTTCCGGCGCCCACACGCACTCACCTGTAGTGCGGTGCGTCGGGGAGGCGGCCGGGTCGCGCCTCCTTCCCTCCGCCCGTGCGGAAGGAAGGGGCGGGGCGGGGAGCTAGCGCGGCGGATGCGAGAGCATCCTGCTTCGCACGGGCGGGGGGCTGCTCGCAACAGCCTCCCGCTCGCGCGCGCGCGCAGGGGGGCGGGCGTGACTGTCGCTCGCTCCTGGCGCGCGCGGGGGGCGGGCGCGACTGTCGCTCGCTCCTGGCGCGCGCGGGGGGCGGGCGCGACTGTCGCTCGCTCCTGGCGCGCGCGGGGGCGGGCGCGACTGTCGCTCGCTCCTGGCGCGCGCGGGGGGCGGGCGCGACTGTCGCTCGCGCCAGGAGCGAGGGACAGTTGCGCCCGCCCCCCCGTGCGCGTGCGCGCGCGACCGGGAGGCTGTCGCGAGCAGCCCCCCCGTGCGCGCCAGGAGCGAGCGACAGTCGCGCCCGCCCCCCCGCGCGCGCCAGGAGCGACGGGCTCCTTTCTTGTGCGCGCGGGGGGGGATGGACTCGCGAGCCGCCGCCGCCTCCGGGACGGTGCCGTTTCCCAGCTGGTTCCTTCGGCTGCGGAAGGAACCAGCGGGGAACCGGCAGGCTCCCGAACTAGGCTTTTCCCGCAAGCCGCCCGCCCCCGCTCGTGCAAAAAGCCTAGTGCGAAAAGGGCCAAAGTTTTGGAAAGGTCACAATTTAGCATGATTGAGTTAAATCTGAATTGACAAAGAGTTAGCCAGTATGCAAATACACAATGCTTGGCAGTTGAATATTCAGCTTGCCAAGTTGCCTGCTTGGGGCAGGGAGTCCTTTGTAAGCAGCATGCATACATAATAAGGGTGTTTGCAGAGAGGTCTCCTAAAGCGGTGATCTGGCTTTTTCTGACCTGCCTGTATTGTCTTGGGATATTGCAGCATTTGATGGCTGAGCCTAGTTCTGAGCCTCACAAATACGTGGAGAGGGGTGGTGGAAGAGAGCCAGATTATTGATATCAAAATTATATCTTTATGCTATCTTCAAGGAGGCCCAACCTGCAGTAACACTACCCTGAGGAGACAGAGCATATATTTGTCATGGAGTTACACACAGAAACAACGCCTCATGTTGCAGGGTTGCACAACTAAGTGTGCATCATGCATCCATTTGCCACTGTATGCAACGTGCAGTGCAAATCAATGCACGATGACGTCACATGGAGAACTCTGCTCCTGTGCCCCAAATGTGTTCTTCCTCTCTTGCACAACAGGGCAATTTATGTCTGTTTATGTCACTAAGAGAATGCCAACCAGTAATTTCACAAATGTCTGGAGTGCAGGCAGGGAATATGCTGTTTGTATCACCATGTGACACGAAACTGGGAGGAAATGCAAATATTTATAAAGGATATCTGTGACAGAATATCCTGCATGGTAGAAAAGTCACCCAACAACAGGTTACAGGGCAACCGAAATAGCCACTCCAGGGAGGAAAACTCAGCCCCTTTAGTGTGAAGGAGGGGTTAGAGGCCTGAGTGAAAATGTGTTTATAGCAGGCACAGTGATTTAGTTGAGGAGTCAGACTTCCAGAAGAGGGGCTGAGGCCATTTCCGCACTAGCCTATTATAGCACGATGATTCCACTTTCACATCCTCTGGCATCCTGGGGTTTGCAGTTTCGGGAGGGGCCAGCTGGCCCCTCCCAAAACTGCAAACCCCAGGATGCCAGAGGATGTTGAAAGTGGAATCATCGCGCTATAACAGGCTAGCGCGGAAATGGCCTGAGAGTCAGTTCTTCAACCAGAGAGTTTTCCAGTCAACCAAGAGGGGTTGAAGCAAAGGAGGTGTTTTCTCAAAGATAGCCCAGAGAGAGGCGCAGGAGAGAAATCAATCCACTTTTGAATCTGGTCAGAGAGTGACCTAAATCTGGGAACAGAGCTCTTGGCAAAAAGAGAAGCCAAAGGGCGGTGTGTGCGAGAGACCTGTGCCTTTATGCTGACGTAAAGAGATAAGAAAAATCTGTTTAAATGCATTCTGAAGATCTGTTTGAGCTTGAACAAATATATGAAAAACAAAGCTTGATTCTGTTTGTCGTTTTAATAAAGATTATAGTGTATTTTTATAAATCTTGACTTAGGCCCTTTTCACATGGCATTTTCGATGCAAAAGGGCCCCTTGAGCGTTGCGCAAATGTGAGGAGCAGTCCACACGACACACTCACATTTGTGTGATGCTCCAGGGCCTGACATGGACTGCACATGCATTTTTTCATTTTCAGATTGAAGCCGAAAATGCTGCGCAGTTGTGCATTGATCTGGGGCTCCGCACGCACTTACCTTGCATGCGGAGCCTTGGGAGCCGGGCCGGTCGTGCTTCCTGTGTCAGGGCAGCCTGGGAAGGTCCCAGGCTGCACTGCGAAAGGAAGAGAGGGGCTCTCATGCAAGCAGGAAGTTCATGCGGAGCCGAAGGACCCCGGATGCGAGAGCTTCTCTCTGGAGGCTGCTCGCATGAGCACCGCACCCCAACGCCAAAAATGGGTGAGTTGCGGAAAGGTCTTTAGTTGGATGATTCTCAGTAGTTGTAACCAGCCAGAACCACCCTACCATAAATTCCAAAGGAGTTCTAAATAAGAACAGAAAGGTATTACCCTTTATATACAAAGGTGGGTTTTTAGGGAAGGCCAGAATTGTACATAAGGTGGCAAGGCGCTTTAGCAGACTGGGGCAGGGGGAGCTGCCATACCACTCAGTGAGGAGAAAAAGCAGACCTTGTTACAATACAGTTTGGATCTGGTTTGCTGTTTCAAATGCACTGGGCTGCAGGAAACAAAAGCGGACAGTCAGGTGCAAATGTTACAGATAGGGGCAAAAGGTAGAAAGGGAAAAACACTTTGCTCAGAGCCACGAGCTTGGTCAGAGCAACGGTCTCTAATGCTTTTTTCTTTTTGTATAATGAGATTTTAGCTGCACTTCGTATTCATTTGTTGTAAACCTCCTCATGTCCCACGTTGGGAGAGAAGCAAGGTTTAAATACAATAAAATAAAGTAAACATCGTACATGGCCCTTTGTACATCAGTGCTAGATTGTTGTTATTGTGTGCCTTCAAGTCATTTCAGGCTTATAGTGTCCCTAAGGCAAACCTATAATGGGATTTTCTGGGGCTGAGAGTGTGTGATGCACCCGAGGTCACACGTGAGTTTCTATGGCCAGGGGAGAATTTAACCCTGGTCTCCAGGATCATAGTCTGACATTCAAACCACTACACCACACTGGGAACATTTCTGCATGACACTCTTATAGCGGGATGATTCCACTTTCAACTTCCTATGGAATCCTGAGGTTTGCAGTTTCAGGAGGGGCCACCCGGCCCCTCCCGAAACTGCAAACCCCAGGATTCCATAGGCAGTTGAAAGTGGAATCATTGCGCTATAAGAGTGTTGTGTGGAAATGGCCTGGGTTATCACAATAGCCATTTCCACCCTACACTGTTATAGTGCCATTATTCCATTTTCAAAATCCTATGGAATCCTGGGATTTGCAGTTTGGGGAAGGGCATTTCAAATTCTCAGTCAGAGAGCTCTTTGGCCTCAGTAAACTGCAAACCCCAGAATTCTACAGGATGTTGGAAGTAGAATAATAGCATTATAACAGCGTAGTACAGAAATGGGCAATGTATTTCAGAGCAAGTGTCCCCTGATACATGAAAGCTCTGGACTTTTCTGCCCCAGAAACTCAAAATGTTTGCCCATCTCATGGTGTTTTGACAGTCTCTGAAAAAAATTCTGACTCCAGCAGTAGGTCTGTTAGATGCCAGTCCCAATGGATTGGACGGTTGCTATGGATTATTCTTTAATCTAGCATGTCTGCTGTACTACTGTTGGTGACCATCCTTTCTTCTTTCATTTTAATGTTCATGACCATTTCCGCTCTGCACTCTTATAGCATGATTATTCCACTTTCAACATCCTATGGAATCCTGGGGTTTGCAGTTTTGAGAGGGGCCGGCTTGTTGTACCCAGCTTGTTGGGGGCATGTATCGAAATACATGCTATTTGTAAGTTGTTCGCCGCCTCGATCCATGGCCCTTTTCGCACGGGCTTTCTGTCGCGCGACAGCCCTGTGAGCCTTGCGGGAGTGGGAGCGTCGCTCTGCACGACGCACTCCCACTTCTGCTGCGCTCACGGGGCTGCAGCGGCATGATCATGGTTTTTTTTATTTTTGCCTCAAAGCGAAAATCACCCGCGCTCGCGCAACACTCCCAGCGCCCACGCGCACTTACCTCCTGTGCGGAGCGTCGGGGAGGTGGCCGGGTCGCACTTCCTTCCCTCCGCCCCTGCGGAAGGAAGGGGCAGGGCAGGGTGGGGTGCTAGCGCGATGGACGCGACAGCCTCCTGCTTCACGTGAGCGGGGCGGGACGGACGTGACAGCCTCCTGCTTCGCCCGGGGAGGAAGGCGGCTCGCGTGAGGCTGCTGCTTCCCCCTCGTTCCTTCGCCTGCAGAAGGAACGAGGGGGAAACAGCAGCCTCCCGGACAAGCCTTCTCACGCGAGCCGCCCTCCCCGCTCACGCGAGAAGCCTCAATACGAAAAGGGCCCATGTGGAGAGGCGGGATACAAATAAATAAATAAAATAATAAAATAAAAAATAGATGGCCCATGATGTAAATGGCCTCAGGTATTCTAGAAACAGAGCAGAAAGACGGGAGATAAGTATTTTAAGAAACTGTACAAATCCAAGCACACCCAAGCACCACCAAAGAAGTTACGCACACCAAACAATAAGCCGCACACCTCGGTGGCATTGCACCTTGATCTCAGCTTACAAACCACACACGTAGAGACACACCCTGAAGCTTTTTGTAGCTGTGCTCCATGGTGTAAGCATAGATTGTTTTTTTCAGACATTGTTTTCACAAACTCAGATAAAAGGAGCCGATGAAGTCGCTGTCAAAATCAGCCTGCTTGGTCTTCTAAGTAATTATTTGCTCATATAATTTTTTATTTAGTTGTTATTTGTTCTGGAGGAGAGTCAGTTGCATGTGAGACAACAAAGGAGCCGGGGCTGGCTTTAAGAAGGATAAGCGTGGTGCTCATTAACTTCTAATTAACCCAGAGGACAGGCACAAGAAAGGAGCATGCTTTGGCAAAACCTGGAAAATTATTTCTTTTTCTTTTTTTTCAGACTAAAACTCTGAAAATTCCATTGGCTGCATTGGCTGGAGGAAACCTGGAGCGCTTTGTCCCCCAAAATCAACTTTTCCAAGCTTTGTTTCTAGAACTGCGATAGCATACAGCTATGCAGTCTCTTAAATATGCTCCATGTTGCAGTTATATGTAGATCTCTAAATTAAGTTCTGTTGGGCACAATGGGATTTAATTACTCCTTCAAGTATTTCCAATCAGTATTCAATCATTCCAAATCTTTGCTGTTTTCTACGTTAAACCAGGAATAATGGAAAATTGGAAAACATGGATATAACTGTATCGTTTGTTTGGTGACGTCTATAAGTGTTCTATTGCTTGGTTTATTCTTTGTTGTGAACTCAATAAAAATTATCTCCAAAAAAATCTTTGCTATTTTCTGCTAGTAGTATTGCATCATCTGTGTATCTTAAATTGTTGACCTTCCTTCCTTCAGTTTACACACCTCATTCCTCTGAATCTAATCTAGCTTTGCATATAATATGTTCAGCATACAAATTAAACAAGCAGGATGACAAAATACAACCTTGCCTGACTCCCTTGCCAATTGGAAACCATTCCATTTCTTCACATTCTTTCCCAACAGTAGCCTCTTCTCCGGCGTACAGGTTACACATCAGGACAATCAAAACTTGTGGCACATCCATATCTTTAAGAGCAACCCAAAGTTCTTCCATAATCTGCACAATCAAAGGTTTTGCTATAATCTATTAAAACACAGGCTGATTTTCTTTTGAAATTCTTTCATGTGCTTCATTATCCAGCATATGTTTGCAATATGATCACTAGTGCCCTTTCCTCTTTTGAGCCCAGCCTGGACACCTGACATTTCTTGCTCCCTATATGGTAAAACTCTTTGTTGTAGAAATCTGACCATCATTTTGCTTGCATGGGAAATTAATGCAGTTGTCTGGTGGTTATTGTAATCCCTGGCTTTCCCCTTTCTTCATTTTGCTTGGATGGGAAATTAAGGCAATTGTCCGGTGTTCCCCATTCTTGGGGGCTGGAATGTATATTTAAGGTTTCCAATCTGTGCCCCTTTCTTTTGTTTTTCATATTTGTTCAGAGATCTAAGTAGAATATGAGTGGATTCTGCCTTTGTAGTTTGAAACTGCTCTATTGAAATACCATCTGTTGCCATCCTGGCGGTTTATTTTTCCCAAAAGCTTTGAGCGTAGCTTCCACTTCACTTTCTAAAATTGTGGGTTCATCTACATTTTTTTTTCCTTTAACGAATCTGTCATCCTCTCATCTCCTTTATGTGTTTTTTAGTGCACAGTTTCAATTGGCTTTTAAATTCTTCTTCATCAAGCAGTGGCCATTTCTGCAGTACACTCTGATAGCGAGGTTATTCCACTTTCAACATCCTATGGAATCTTGGGGTTTGCAGTTTAGGGAGGGGCCGGCTGTGACTGCAGTTCCTAAACTGCACTTGGGGTGACAATAGATATCATTTTGATATCAATAATTTGGCTTTCCCCTAGCATCCCTCTCCACGTGTTTGTGAGGCCTCCAGACAAGCACGAAACTAGGCACGGCCACTAATCACTGGACATTCCATTTCCCACCCAGGCAGGCCAGAAATAGCCAGATCGCCGCTTTAGGAGACCTCCCGGCAAGCACGCTATTATGTATGCACGCTGCTTACAAAGAACTCCCTGCCCCGAGCAGGAGGCTTGATTATGAGAATCCTCATCTGTCAAGCACTCTGCGTTTGCATACTGTCTACTCCTTTGTCAATTCGGAACTAACTCAGTCATGCTAAATTCTGACCTTTCGGAGGCTTTGTCTCCAGCCCGAAACTCATTGTTTTCCCCAAGTATGGAATAGTCTGTGGCCACATTTCTCCCAATAAAAACCACTGATTCCAAGATCTTCCTCGGATCCCTCAGATCGCGCCCGATTTCCATCCCGCCGTGCTGCCTCTGTGCTTGGCGAGCCTTCCCCTCAGTCCCAAGTACTGAGACTACGCACCTCTGAACTTCCGCAGTGAACCACCTGGGCTCCAGGACAGGTGCAGTATCACCCAAATCAACAATCCCTCTTAAAAATCCCTCTGTCTCACTCCCACCTTTATTTTCTATAGTTATCTGTGTGAGTGTGCTGCATACACTGTTTGATCGTATTTTTATTATTTTAATCCTGTTTGCTCCTTGGCTTGGCCTGACCCCTTTGACATTGGGTAAAAGATTCCACTGCGTTGCCCTGCCTCTCGCATTGCTGACTTCTGCTCTAGCTAATTTCCCCAAACTTAGTTCATTGAGAGCGCATGTAGGTGTCCTGGGACCCCCAGTAATCAAGGTAACAGTAGGGTCTCAGCCACCAAATTGCATTTAATGCAGAAAAAGAGACTTAAGTAGGAGGGTGTGTGAGCTCTTCTTGGAATGACACCGATCCATAATTTACTACCCTTTGGGTGTGGCTCCACCTGACTGTGCCTACACCCAGTGACAGTTCCTTCATCATTAAATGTTTCCCGTATACTAGATGGTTATGTTGCTCTCCTGTGCGCTAGATGTCAGATCTGCCCTTGCACACCCAAATTCATCAACACCTCACCTATCACATCTGATGCAAACACACAGACAGTCAGATTGCTTATTCAGCACATCAGCCCAGACACCTTGACTATTACAAACATGGCTTTCTGGGCAGGTCACTCCAGGCTTTGCCATCACCAAATTCTGGGACAAAAATCCCACATGCCATTTAAGGCATGTGGGATTTTTGTCCCAGAATTTGGTGATGGCAAAGCCTGGAGTGATCTGCCCAGAAAACAGAATCAGGCACCAAATATAGATACACTACAGAAATTAGTAGCTGTTTCTGCAACTGACTGGTTGAATATGTCAAACTGAGCATGTAAATCGGTTCAGCTGAAAAGCCGTTTGTCTCAAGATGTTACAATGCTAGTCAATCAATCTGTGTTGTGAGGGCTGTGCCAACAATAAAGGGCCCCATAGCAAACTAATAGATTTTTTTTGGTGTACCAAATAAGATGTGATAATCTTCAAACTGTCACAATACTATGCTGTTTTTTGCTACAAGACTGACCCTTTTGGAAATGCATCAATAATCAAATCAGTCAGTCTGACAGCCTGAATCCAGCTATTAGTCCAGACTAAAGGAGACCCATTGAACAAAGTGCCACAGGACAACTCAACACCTGCACAAAGCCAATTGATTCAAAGCAACTACATCATGGTAATCTAACCAGTACAATCAACTGGATTCTGCTTTGGTTAGACCTCATTTGGAATACTGTTCCAGTTCTGGGCCCCTCAATTCAAGAAGGATATGGACAAGCTGGAGCGTGTCCGGAGGAGGGCAACTAAAATGGTGAGGGGTCTGGAAGCCATGAAGCCCCATGAAGAATGGCTTAGGGAGCTGGGGATGTTTAGTCTGCAGAAGAGAAGGTTAAGAGGGGATATGAGAGCCATGTTTAAATATTTGAAGGGATGCCATGTAGAGGAGGGAGAGGGTTTGTTTTCTGCTGCTCCAGAGACCAGGACAAGGAGCAATGGATTCAAGCTGCAGGAAAGGAGATTCCACCTGAACCTCAGGAAGAACTTTCCAAAGGTCAGAGCTCTCCAGCAGTGGAACATGCTGCCTCCATGGAGTGTGGTGGAGTCTCCTTCTTTGGAGGTTTTTAAGCAGAGGCCGGATGACCATTTACTGGGGGTGCTTTGAGTGTTTGTTCCTGCATGGCAGGGGGTTGGACTGGATGGCCGCTGGGGTCTCTTCCAACTCTATGATTCTATGATTTATGACCAAATTCAGGTTACTGAGGCGACATTAAACATGACTCACCACTGGAAAAAAAATCCACAAGAATGATGGGGAAAGTAGGAAGGAGTAGATAAAAAGGAAGACTTGCACAAAAGACTGATTGACTCAATGAAGGAAGTCATAGCCTTGAGTTTGCAAGACTTGACAAGGGTGGTAAACAATAAGAACTTCTGGAAATCACTGAGTCATGCAGTTACTGCAAGCTGAAATCGACTTGCAGCACATAACACACACAAACACACACACGTAGACACAACAGTCACTCCGATATATATTTTATCATATGAATTGCTAATACAATCAAAAGGTGTGGGTCATTTAGATCCTACATGGGGTTCTACATCTTAAATCTCCATACTTGGAGTTTCCCAGTAATTAAAAACCCCAGAACTCTACAGGATGTTGCCATGGCTGTTAAAGTAGAATAATACCACTATAACATTGTAGTGTGACTTCAGCCTCAGTTTGTGTTAAAACCCATTAATATTTCCTTTGAGCAGCCCATAATATCTGGATCCCTCTTCTCCAGCATCATGTTTCTAATGAGTTTTCTTCCTGTCACAACCATACACAGAAGTGTGCATGTGTGTGTGCACAGCTGTGTATATATATATAAACCATGTCTGCCTGAAGCAGGAACCTGTGAAGCTTCAAAAGCTGCCCTGTGGGATTTTATGCCTTTTAGATGGCCCAATAAAAGGATTGCCACAGGAAGGATTTGCAATCTCCTTTGTCTGTTTTGCTTCGGTTACAGCTAACAATGTGCAACACTATTGAATAACATCCAAAGTCCACAAAACGGCGATACCTTTCTTGGGTCACAAAACACATTATACGACCTGTTGGAGCTCCACTGGCTTCTTCATCAGGCAAAGCGTTATCCTGCTTGCTGGGGGTCCCTCAGGGGAATTCCCAACGCTTGTCAAAATTATCACTTGTGGGGAAAATTAGCTATGAACACCGCTTTAGCAAAAATGGAAAAAATGGAATACAGAAATATAGGATGGGGGACACGTGGCTGGATAGCAGGATGTGTGAAAGGGATCTAGGAGTCTTCATAGACCACAAGCTGAACATGAGTCAGCAGTGTGATGCGGCAGCCAAGAAAGCCAATGCAATTCTCAGCTGCATCAATAGGAGTATGGTGTCTAGATCGAGGGAGGTACTGGTACCACTCTACTCTGCTTTGGTTAGACCCCATCTTGAATACTGTGTCCAGTTCTGGGTACCCCAATTCAAGAAGGATATTGACAAGCTGAAGCAAGTCCAGAGGAGGGCGACCAAAATGGTGAGGGGCCTGGAAGCCATGAAGCCCTATGAGGATAGACTTAGAGAGCTGGGTACGTTTAGTCTGCAGAAGAGAAGGTTAAGAGGGGACATGAGAGCCATGTTTAAATATTTGAAGGGATGCCACGTAGAGGAAGGAGGGGGCTTGTTTTCTGCTGCTCCAGAGACCAGGACAAGGAGCAATGGATTCAAGCTGCAGGAAAGGAGATTCCACCTGAACCTCAGGAAGAACTTCCTGACAGTCAGGGCTGTCCGGCAGTGGAATATGCTGCCTCGGAGTGTAGTGGAGTCTCCTTCCTTGGAGGAAGGAGCAGAGGCTTGATGGCCATCTGTCGGGATTGATTTGAGGGTGTTCCTGCATGGCAGGGGGTTGGACTGGATGGCCCCTGGGGTCTCTTCCAACTCTAGATTTCTATGATTCTATGATTCTATAATGCAAAGAGGGCAGGGTCATTAAGGATCTTTTGCCCAGTATTTATGGAGTTGGATCACAGAGAATCAGGCTAACTGTTCAAATTTAAGTATTTTATTGCAATAGATGTTAAAATCCATACAAGCACTCAGCTGCACTCACTCCAACAAGCATACAGGACGATAGAAATGTAGAAAGGGGTGAAAATTAAGATTGAGAGAGAGACATAAGGGTTTTGGGGTAACACTATACCAATCCAGAAGTCTTCAGCTGGGAGAAAACGAGCAAAAAGCTGATCTCAGCCACGCCTTTTGAGGCTGAGGGGAGCTTACCAGCAGCATGGTTTGCGAATCTGGGGGAACTCCGGGAAAAAAGGAGATAAAAGGGTCTGGTTATAGAGCTGAAACATGTCCTGGGGAACAGATCGCTGTAGTTTTATGAAAGTGGATCTCAGCTTTGTAGGTCAAAGAAAATACAGCCAAACATCCTTGTAGTTTCCTGCAAGATGAGTATCTCATCCGGGGGATGCATACCTCAAGGTGTCACATCCCTGGCTGTTTGACATGTTAATTTGGTCCCAGAGACCTGTTGTCTCTTGCTGGTGTTGTCACTGAAAATCCATTCAAATGGTCTGTGTGAACCATTTGCAAGATTCAGCTAGGATGCGTGATAGAAAACAGGCTACTCTCGCTCCACTGCCTACGTGTCCTTCCAGTAGATCTCTATGGCTCACTGTGTTTGATATAAAACAATTAGGACCCTCAGGACATAGTTTTTAGGTGGGTTAGGTGGGTAACAAAAGGCATTAAAAAAACATACAGAAGAATCTGCAAAATGAGGATGTTTGAGTCACAGGCGTACATTTTATCAAGATATTGTTTTGTTGCCAGTCAAGATGGTCTGGAGGGATACCTAGGAGGCAAACAGTCCTAAAAAATTTCAACTCTCCTACCAACAATGGTAAGGGCTGTTTGGCGGTGGAATCTCCTGCTTCCTGGGAGTGGGATGGAGGCTTTTAAACAGGGTCTTGCTGGCCATCTCTCAAAGGGAGAGCTTATATGATGTCTTCTAGCATGGCAGAAGGGGGTTGGACCGGATTTGGTCCTTTGGGTCTCTTCAAACACGATGGACATTTCTGCACTAGACTGTTATAGTGCTATTATTCCACTTTCAACCTCCTATGGAATCCTGGGGTTTGCAGTTTAGGGAGGGGTCTTTAGAATCCTCAGCCAGAGAGCTCTTGGGCCTCAGTGAACTACAACTCCCAGAATTCCACAGGATGCTGAAAGTGGAATAATAACACTATAATGGTGTCGTGTGGGAAGGGCCCATCAAGCATTCCTGACAGGAGAGGCAGTGGGATATAGTGGTTTGAGTATTGGACTGGGAGACTAGGGCCATTTCCGCACTACATTGTTACAACGCTATTGTTACTGCAGGTTGGACCTCCTTGGAGATAGCATAAAGACATCATTTTGATATCAATAATTTGGCTCTCTTTTACCACCCCTCTCCATGTGTTTGTGAAGCCCCCGGACAAGCACAGAGCTAGGCTTGGCCACTAATTGCTGGATATTCCATTGTCCACCCAAGCAGGCCAGAAATACCCAGATCCCTCGCTTTAGGAGACCTCTCTGCAAACACCCTCCTTATGGATGCACGCTGTTTACAAAGGACTCCCTGCCCTGAGCAGGCACCCTGGCAAGCTGAATACTCAACTGCCAAGCATTCTGCATTTGCATACTGGCTACCTCTTTGTCAATTCGGACTCAATCATGCTAAATGTTGACCTTTCCAAAACTTTGTCCTGCGCCCGAAACACATTGTTTTCCCTAAGAACGGCATAGTCTGCAGTTACATTTCTCCCTATAAAACCCCCGGATTCCGAGACCATCCTCGGATCGCTCCCGAGTTCCAGACCGCATTGCTGCCGCTTTGCTTGGCGAGCTTCCCCTCAGCCCCACGTGCTGAGCTACACCGAACCCCAACATTGCTCTCTATCTGCTTCCCGGGCTTCAGGAACAGGTTTCGTATCATCCGAATCAACTATCCCTCTGAAAATCCCGCTGTCATACTCACGCTTTTATTTTCCTTAGTTATCTGTGTGTGTGTGTTGCTTACATGGTGTGCCTGTATTTAATAAAGATCATTCATTATTTCCAACACGGTTTGCTTCTTGGCTTGGCCTGACCCCCTAAACATTGGGTTACAAGATCCTGCTGCATTGCCCTGCCTCTCATAGTGCCAACCAGTGCTCTTGACTAATTTCCCCCCATTTTGTGTAATTGTAAGGTTATTTAGGTGTCCCAGTAAACAGGGTAACACCATGATTCCACTTCCAACTTCCTATGGAATCCTGGGGTTTGCAGTTTAGGGAGGGGCCTCGGAGGATTCCATAGGAGGTGGAAAATCCCTGTAACCGTCTAGTGCGGAAATGGACTAGGATTCTGTGATTCTGATTCAAAGGCATGGTGACCCTTTCACCGGGTTTTCTTGGAAAGAAAATTGGATGCTGAATGTAAGGCCCTTTCTGCACGAGCCTGTCCTAGTGCTGATTCTGCTTTCAACCTCCTATGGAATCCTGGGGTTTGCAGTTTCGGGAGGGGCTGGCCTTAAACTACAAATCCCAGGACTCCATAGGATGCTGAAATTGGAATAATAGCACTATAACAGCGTAGTGCAGAAATGGCCATAGTTTCTAATATCCTATTTTAGGCCATTGCCACACTAGGCTGTTATAGCGCTATGATTGCACTTTCAACCTCCTATGGAATCCTGGGATTTGCAGTTTCGAGAGGGGCCAGAAACTGCAAACCCCAGTATTCCATAGGAGGTTGAAAGCGGAATCATAGCACTAGAACAGGCTCCTGTGGAAATGGCTTAAGGCATTCCGAGCCATCCTGTGTTGGTATCAGCACTCAATAATTGATATGGAATTCAACCCAATATTGTTAAAGCAAAAATATAATGGAGAATACGGATGGCCTTGAGCTGGGAAGTAAAATATAATAGATTAGAATTAAGAAAATTACAACTAGGTAGAGTTCTATGGGAAAAACTGTATTAGAAAATGTATTGTTGGTCAATATTACCTATGGCATCACCAAGGGGAACAGGAAAAGACAATAAGGGAAGGGGTTTTAAGATGAAATAATCAGGCAACTGACCAACTGCGTAAATAACTGTGGCTGTTTCCGCACTCGCCTGTTATAGCGCTTTGATTCCACTTTCAACATCCTCTGGAATCCTGGGATTTGCAGTTTCTGGCCCCTCTCGAAACTGCAAATCCCAGGATTCCATAGGAGGTTGAAAGTGGAATCAAAGCGCTATAACAGCCTAGCGTGGAAATGGCCTAAGATACGATATTAGAAACTATGGCCATTTCCGCACTACGCTGTTATAATGCTATTATTCCACTTTCAGCATCCTATGAAGTCCTGGGATTTGTAGTTTAAGGAGGGGCATTTAAGAATTCTTGGCCAGAGAGCTCTTTGGCCTCAATAAAGTACAAACCCCAGAATTCCACAGGATGCTGAAAGTGGAACAATAGCGCTATAACAGTGTAGTGTGGAAATGGCCTAAGCGACGAGAGAGAGAGAGCAACAAGAGAAGAAAGGAGAAATAATGCCCTAGTAAGGTTGTACATAAGTATAGGTCTGTGTATTTTTTGGAATTTTGGGGGCTTTTGTTCTTTTTCCGGATGGATTTTTTTTCCTTCCTGTACTCTATAAGTAATTTACAATTCATCGATATTACCACTGCATCCATTGAATAAAAAGATCCTAAACACAATTCAATGGCCATTTCCGCACTAGACTGTTATAGCGCGATGATTCCACTTGCAACCTCCTATGGAACCCTGGGGCTTGCAGTTTCGGGAGGGGCCGGCCGGCCCCTCCCGAAACTGCAAACCCCAGGATTCCATAGGAGGTTGAAAGTGGAATCATCGCGCTGTAAGAGTGTCGTGCGGAAATGGCCAATATCGAGCCGATGCTGCGCTCCCTTCCTCCCCGCCGGCTTGCCCTCCGCGCGCCCTTCCCTCGCTCCCTCCCTGCCGGCCTTCCTCCAATGAGCTCCGGCCAAGTCAGGCGGGGACGGAGCGCGCGTTCCTTCGCCCGGGGAAGCCCGGCGCGCCGCCCCGCCCCGCCCCGCCCCGCCGCCGGGAAAGGGGGCCGGCCGGCCGGCCGGAAAGGAGGCGGGATCGCCCAGCCGGCGCCTCGCCTGGCCTCGCCGGAGCAGCCATTCGCCCCGGCCGAGCCCCGAGATGCTGCTGCCGCCGCCGGCCGCCTCGCCTCTCCTCCTGGCGCCTCTCCTCCTCCTACTGTGCGCCCGGGCGCAGCCGCCCTCGGCCGAGCAGCGCTGCTTCTGCCAGGTGAGCCCGGGATCCCCGCCGCGGGCCGCCTCCCGAGGAGACCCTTCCGCACTAACTTGTTATAGCGCGATGATTCCACTTTCAGCCTCCTCTGGAATCCTGGGGCTTGCAGTTCCGGGAGGGGCCGGCCGGTAGGTAGGTAAAGATGGATGGACTTCTCCCTCCCGGAACTGCAAGCCCCAGGATGCCAGAGGAGGTGGACAGTGGCATCATCGCGCTATAAGAGCGCCGTGCGGAAATGGCCCAAGCCAAAGCAGCGCCCCAGCCCGCCGGGAGAGCCCCGGGGGAGAGCGCGCGCGCTCGGGGCCGGGGGGCGCAAAGAAGGACTGGAAGGGTCTGGGAAGCCCCCTCCTGCCCGCTTCCCATTCTGATGGCGGAGGCACTCTGCACATGCTCAGGGGAGGCGTCTGCCTTTGTGGGGGCGGGCGGGCGGGCGGTGGGAGGAGGGTTTGGATGGACTTGGATGGACGGGTGGAGGCCTTTTGGTGGCCGGGGAAAAGTCCTCCGGGCTGCGGTTTGGTGACTCTCTCGCTTCCTCCGGGGAAAGTTTTGCTGCCTCGGGTGTAGGGCACCTGCTGTTGTAGTCCTGGCTTATTACTGTAGGTCGGTTTGTTTTTAGGGCCTGTCCACACTACACTGTTAAAGTGCTATTATTCCACTTCCAACATATCCTGTGGAATTCTGGGGTTTGTAGTTTACTGAGGCCAAAGAGCTCTCTGGCTGAGAATCCTAAAGGTCCCTCCCTAAACTACAAACCCCCCAGATTTCCATAGGATGTTGAAAGTGGGATAATAACACTGTAGCAGTGTAGTGCGGAAAGGCCCTTAATTGCTAAAAATATGGGTATGTAAAGATGAATGTATTTCTCACTGTGGCCATTTCCGCACTAGGCTGTTCTAGCGCTATCATTCCACTTTCCACATCCTATGGAATCCTGGGGCTTGAGGGCCCCTCCCTAAACAGCATTCCATAGGATGTGGAAAGTGGAATCATAGTGCTATAATAGCCTAGTGCGGAACCGATGTGTGTCTCCAGCTCTCTGGGAGGGATGCAGATTAGACCGGCATTGAAAAAGGTAGAACAAGTTCAAGATTTCAAAAAAGAGAAGTAGTTTTAAGGGTCTTCAAGGGTCACCCGGACCTCTTGAGCATGTGTGTTGTGATAAAGTGTCTGGGAGGACCCTTTGCAACAGTCTTAGGAGACCAAGGCCATTTCTGCACTAGCCTGTTATAGCGGGATGATTCCACTTTCAACCTCCGGCCAGCCCCTCCCGAAACTGCAAACCCCAGGATTCCAGAGGATGTTGAAAGTGGAATCATCGCCCTATAACAGGATAGTGCGGAAATGGAGCAAGATGGCAAGCAGTTTACCCTGATCTCTGTTGTGTCGCTGTTTGCTGCCCCCAAAATGACTTCAGCTTATGGGGAGCCTGTAGATCAGGGGCCTCGGAGTCACCGTATCCACAACCGCCGGCTCAGGTCTTGCGGATTCAGGGATGGGCCTTCCTTGATTGGGTTTCTCCATCCGTAATATGGGCCCCTTCTTTTTCTACTGCTTTCCGCCTTCCCGAGCCTTATTGCCTTTCCTAGGGAGTCAGGTCTTCTCATGATATGGCCAAAGTATGACAGCCTCAGTGGAGCCACCTTGGCTTCTAGGGGAGACTTGGGCCATTTCCACACTATCCTGTTATAGCGCGATGATTCCACTTTCAACCTCCTCTGGAATCCTGGGGTTTGCAGTTCCGGGAGGGGCCGCCAGGATTCCAGAGGAGGTTGAAAGTGGAATCATCGCGCTATAACAGGCTACTGCGGAAATGGCTTTGCTCTAAGACCCACTCTTTGGTCTTTTTAGGAGTCCAAGGCTATCCTTAGAATTCTTGTCCAGCACCACATTGGGTGTTGGTTTTCTTCTTACCAGCTTTCTTCACTGTCCATCTTTCACAACCATGCATAGAAATGGGAAATATGATAACATGGATGATCCTAACTGTAATATTCAATGATCTCTTTTCATGCTCCAGGATCTTGTCTCGTTGCTCCTAATTTCTACCCTGCCTCCAACTTTAATATGGACAATAATGTTGCCGGACTATCTCACGGGGTTGTAGGGGTGGCAGCAAAGAGGAATGTAGGCAACATATTTTTGAACACCTAAACCAGAGCTTTCCAAACTTTTTTTTAAATTTTAATTATTTATTTGTATCCCGCCTCTCCATATGGATCGAGGTGGCGAACAACTTACAAGTAGCATGTATTTCGAAACATTTTCTATACATGCCCCCAACAAGCTGGGTACTCATTTTACCGACCTGCGGAAGGATGGAAGGCTGAGTCAACCTTGGAGCCGGGCAGGATCGAACTCACAACCTTGTGGCTTGCAGTACTGGCATTTAACCACTGCGCCACCATGTTGGTGACACACTTCCCGTACATGCGTCATTTCACGACACGGTTGTTCAGTTTTGCTAGCAAACCGGAGGTTAAACTAACCTCTTATAAAAGAAGCAGATTGTGATAAATTGCAATAACAAAATGTATGGGGACACATCATATCCCATGAAAAGCTTTCATATATTTTTAAAAATATATGATTTTTAAATAATAACCTGCATTTCCAAGATTGTAGGCAACACACCGACACACTTTAGGTGACACGCAATGTGTTGCAGCACACTGTTTGGAAAGGCCTGACCTAAACACTTTTGAACACCTAAATACAATGCACATGTACACAGACACAATTTTTAGAAACCAAACTTAACCCATCAGAAAAACAGAGGGTGCCCGTCTACACTTACCAGGGTGTAGATTCCAGAGCTTGGGACTGTTACTCTGTTTGAACTCCATCTCCCAGCATCCCCTACCCAGCCATGCTGTGAGCCCTTTGCAGATTTCTGGAGGCCTATGCTGGAACTAAGGAGGCTCCTTTAAAATGGTGCTTTGCATGTAGTCGAGCCAGGTTGTTTGGTTCATTTTCACGGCTGGGTTATGCCAGCCATGTGCCGCTACAAACTGCTTGTCTAGAGGTGAGCAAAGTGCATCCCTGCAAAGTACATCCCTGGGACACAACTCCCAGAATTCTTCACCATTGGCTCTGCTTGCTAGAGCTGATGGGTGCTGTATTCCCACCACATTGGGAATGTTGCTTATCTGTGGGTCAAGCAGTACCGTTTGCGCTCTCTCTCTTTCTCTCTGTATATACAATTCCCCCCCCCAACGTGTTAGAATCATAGAATCCTAGAGTTGGAAGAGACCCCAAAGGCCATCCAGTCCAACTCCCTTCTGCTATGCAGTAATTCACTATCAAAGCATTTCTGACAGATGGCCATCCAGCTTCTCCTTAAAATTCCAAAGAAGGAGATTTCACCGTGCTCCCAGGAAGCAGCCTTTTCCACTGTTGAACTACTCTTACCCTCAGGAAGTTCTTCCTTATGTTTAGGTGGAATCTCTTTTCCTCTAGTTTGAAGCCGTTGCTCCATGTCCTAGTCTCTGGAGCTGCAGAAAACAAGCTTGCCCCATCTTCCAGATGACATCCCTTCAAATATTTAAGCATGACTATCATGTTACCTCTTTAATGCAGAGAATACTATAAGTTTATCAGTTATGAGAATGCTATAAGGTTATCATTTACATGTCATAATGTTCTGATATCATAGCAATAGGGAATGAGAAGATGAAACAAACATTACTCATATATTTCAATAAAAGCAGGTGAAACATCCGAATATAAGTCTATTTGTATATTACATGGATAGGTCACTCTTTGAAATGTTGAAGGCTTTGTTGAATCTTGTGTCCATTGGCTCACAGGTGGATAAGTATTATCTTTCCAATACTGGAGGGTCAGCCTTTTAGCAGAAATTAAGAGGGCACAAAAGATCCATTTCCACTGACCATGATACCATATTTTAAAGCTGCAGCCAATAGGTGTTTTGAGTTTCTTCCCCCGTTACCTGGTACTCCTGGACCTCTCAGCGGCTTTCGATACCATAGACCACGGTATCCTTCTGGAACGCCTGAGAGGGCTGGGGATCGGAGGCACTGCACTTAAGTGGTTCCGGTCCTATCTCTCAGGTAGATACCAGATGGTGATGCTTGGGGACAGCTGCTCCTCGAAAAAGGAGCTTAAATCTGGCGTCCCTCAGGGCGCCGTCCTGTCCCCAATGCTATTTAACATCTACATGAAACCGCTGGGAGAGATCATCAGGAGGCATTGAGCAAGGTGCTGTCAGTATGCTGATGACACCCAGATATATCTCTCCATGCCTCGGATAACAGCGTCAACTAAGGATGGCATCTCACCTCTGAACGAATGCCTTGAAGCAGTAATGGACTGGATGAGGAAAAACAGACTGAAGCTGAATCCAGATAAGACGGAGGTACTTGCTGTTAAGGGCCCCAGCCCAGGTATAGAGGTTTGTCAACCAGTTCTAGACGGGGTCACACTTCCCCTGAAAGACTGTGTCCGCAGCTTGGGAGTGCTCCTGGACTCACCGCTTCAGATGACAGCTCAAATTGATGCGGCAGCCAGGAGTGCCTGCTATCAGCTTCGGCTGATACGCCAGCTGCGCCCCTTCCTGGACTTGGAACACCTAAAAACAGTGGTACATGCGCTGGTAACTTCACGGCTTGACTTCTGCAATGCGCCCCACATAGGGCTACCCATGTGCTTAGTCCGGAAACTTCAATTAATTCAGAATATGGCAGCCAGGTTGGTCACCGGAAGATCTAAAACTGACCACATAACACCAATTCTGAAGTCTACACTGGCTGCCTATTAGTTTCCGGGCACAGTACAAGGTGTTGGTTTTTACCTTTAAAGCCCTTCATGGCTTGGGGCCAGCCTACCTGCGGGATCGCCTTCTCCCATACAATCCGCCCCACACACTAAGGTCCTCTGGGAGGAATTTACAGCAGCCAGTCAGAACTAGGTTGGCTGTGGTTACCCAGAGGACCTTCTCTTCCATCGCTCCCAAGTTATGGAATGGCCTGCCGGAGGAGACCCGGCACATTACCAGCCTTGACAGCTTTAAAAAAGCAGTCAAGACTGTTCTCTTCCGACAGGCCTTCCCAGATTAGTGTTCCACCGCCTCTCATCATTGTCTTTTGTGTTAATCTTGTTTTTAATTTGTTTTAATTAACTAATATGTTTTAGGGGGATAGAAGGGTTGGAGGGTGGAGAGGATAGGATGCATTTTAATATTTTAATGTTTTTATATATTTTTGTAATGCCGCCTCGATCCATTGGGAGAGGCGGGATAGAAATAAATTTTATTATTATTATTATTATTATTATTATTATTATTATTACCGGAAAGTCATTGCAGTGGAATGGGTCTAGATTGGGAACTCTGGAGAGCAATAGAGCCATTTGCCTTTTAGGCCGTTTCTGCACTACACTCTTATAGGCCCCTCCCGAAACTGCAAACCCCAGGATTCCATAGGATGTTGAAAGTGGAATCATTGCGCTATAAGAGTGTAGTGCGGAAATGGCCTTGGACACACACCTGTTGTGGATCTGGACCACGTAGATCGTCCACACCTGCAGTTTGCCTTGCCAAAATAACAACAGCATCTTCCATTTGTTTCAACTGGGCCAGTTTCTGCTTGGGCAGAATTTGAACCTGAGCCCCAGCTACCTATGTGGCATACATCTTTCTCAGCTTTTTTTTAAAGAAGTATTTTATTAATAAAGGCCCTGAAAATCACATGCAGGCCATACAACCAGGACATATAATCTTGGAAACAGATATTGTGCTTGATGTCCCAAATGACCAAATCTTACTGCTTACTTTTAAACGCTGGTGTCCTTCCTCTCCATCTTCTCCTGTGTGGTTAAATGTTATGGCTTTAACTCTTTACACTTCGCTTCCACAAGGAGCAATGGATTCAAGCTGCAGGAAAGGAGATTCCACTTGAACCTCAGGAAGAACTTCCTGGCAGTCAGGGCTGTCCGGCGGTGGAATAGGCTGCCTCCATGGAGTGTGGTGGAGTCTCCTTCCTTGGAGGTTTTTAAGCAGAGGCTGGATGGCCATCTGTTGGGAGTACTTTGAGGGTGTTCCTGCATGGCAGGGGGTTGGACTGGATGGCCCCTGGGGTCTCTTCCAACTCTACATTTCTATGATTCTATGCACTAGAATAGCCACTCAAGAGAGAAACCCAGGCCATTGGTGTGAAGAAGGGGTTGGGGGCCTGAGAGGGGAATGTACACATAGAAGGCACACTGAATTGGGGTTTCGTTAGCTTCAGGAAGGAAGGGCTATTCGTGGAAGCTCATGCTAAAATAAAAATGGGTTAGTCTTAAAGGTGCTGCTGCAATCCACTCTTCTTGCTTTCACTTCCTCCTTTTTATACTCACAGGAAGTTTTTGACTCCAGGGGAACTGACTTTTGGTAAAATGCTTTCACATGATAACACTGACACTTTAAAGACTCGGAAGACCCTTGTGTCTTTGCACAGATCTTTGAAGATTTATGATCAGAGTCACAAATTGCATCTTTCAGCATCCTATTGCGTTCAATTCTTCTCCCACAACAGTTTAAACCTGTGGCTTTACTTACACTTCGTTAGTGCATCTGAGGACGTGCATAGAGATCCATGAAAACTCATGCTAAAATATAAATTAGTCAACCTTAAAGATGCTGCAAGATGCTTTTACCCCTCTCCCTTTTTGGGGATACAGAACGATGCAATTTGTGGCACTCACCATAAACTTTCAAACAGTTTTGTAAGATGGTGAAAGTCTGTAGTTCTGAAGTATGAAAGCCATAAATCTGCTTACTGAGAGTCAGTTCCTTTCAAATCAGAAATTTTGGTCAGGAGAATTCTTTGGTTGCATGCACAGTTGTGAGGATATATTTATTAATGTATACAACGTGCCAAGAAACCGTTGTTTCTTTTATATCTCTGCTAATGGGTTGGAACTTTTAGATAAACCCCAGTATGGGATTTATAGGACAAGGATATTTAGAAGGGAAGACTAGAAAGCTGAATTGAATTATATTCGTAAACCAATCCATCAGCAGAGGAATGAACAAAGATTTGCAAGTCCAGAGGGGGGCGACCAAAATGGTGAGAGGCCTGGAAGCCATGAAGCCCTATGAGGATAGACTTAGAGAGCTGGGTATGTTTAGTCTGCAGAAGAGGAGGTTAGGAGGGGACATGAGAGCCATGTTTAAATATTTGAAGGGATGCCACGTAGAGGAAGGAGGGGACTTGTTTTCTGCTGCTCCAGAGACCAGGACGAGGAGCAACGGATCCAAGCTGCAGGAAAGGAGATTCCACTTGAACCTCAGGAAGAACTTCCTGACGGTCAGGGCTGTCCGGCAGTGGAATCTGTTGCCTCGGAGTGTAGTGGAGTCTCCTTCCTTGGAGGTTCTTAAGCAGAGGCTTGATGGCCATCTGTCGGGAGTGCTTTGAGGGTGTTCCTGCATGGCAGGGGGTTGGACTAGATGGCCTATGTGGTCTCTTCCAACTCTGAATTTCTATGATTCTATGATTTTTTTAATACAAAGATTTTTTCATACAAGAGTCCTCACTACTGCATGTATAACAAAAGGAATTTGTTCAGAGAGAGTTTTTAACCCAAGGAAACTGACTTCTGGCAAGCAGATTTATTGCTGTCGTACATCAGCACAACTAAGCACTGTAAAGATTCAAAAGAGCTGTAACTCCTTATGCAGCCCTTTGAAAATTTATGGTAAGAGTCATAATTTGCCTCTTTCTAGGTCCTATTACATTCCGTTCCACTCCCACAACTGTGTCAATACGCTTTATATCCTGAGGCCTAGATATCACTCAAAAAGTATGTTTATATCCTCGAAAGGGCATGCAAAAATAAAAAAAATACCAGTCTTAAGGGTGCTGCTACATTCCTTCATCCCCTTCCTCTTTTTTATCCCAATTCCATGGTTTTTCTTTCTAGCCTTCCCTTGAAATTTCTTTGATCAACGACATTGGCCATTTCCGCACTATACTGTTATAGTGCTATTATTCCGCTCTCAACCTCCTGTGGAATTCTGGGGTTGGTAGTTTGCTGAGACCAAGGATGCCCCCTCCCTAAACTGCAATTCCCAGGATCCCATAGGATGTGGAAACTGGAATAATAGCGCTGTAACAGTATAGTGCGGAAGTGGCCATTATCTGTGTAACTGCTAATGTACCAAAATCCACAAAACACTGATTTGGGCCAACTCAAATGCTTGCATCGATATCCCTCCAGACCATCTTAGCTGATAACAGAAGTAACATCTGATGCAAAACGTAGACCTGTGCTTTTCCTGTATGATTTTGAACATCTTTGCCTGACGAAGAAGGCAGTGAAACTTCAAAAGCTTGCATGATGTATTTTGTGCATTTTAGTTGGCCCAATAAAGGTGTCACTGTTCTGTGGCCCTTGGATTTTGCTGTATTTTGCTCTGTGGCCAACACCGTTACCCCAGAATATGTTAATATAGTGGTAGTTTGTTACTAACCCCCATCTGTGTGTGTGAAGAAGTGAATTAAAGTCCATGGAAGCTCATGCTAAAATAAATTAGTTATTTTAAAAGATGCTGCTAGATTCCTTCTCTCCTGTCTCCACTTTTCTTTTCTTTTTTAAACTCCACTTCCATAATCTTGAACGGAATACGGTTGTTCTATATCCAACAAAAATGTCCATCTGCTTCTGTAGGGGAATTGTGGTGTTCTGCGCCTTTTCTGACTTTTGCATGTTGTTTCTGACTTATTGCAATTCTAAGGTGAGCCTGTCCTGGGGTTTTCCTGGCAAGATTCGTTTGGAAGGGATTTGCCTTTGCCTTCCTCTGAGGCTGAGAGAGTGTGGCTTGCCTAAGGTCGTCCACTGGAGTCGCCATGCCTGAGCAAGGGTTCGAAACTTGATCTCCAGGGTCGTAGTTCAGTGCTTAGATCACTAGACCATGGTGGTTCTCTCTTGGCGGGGGGGGGCTTAAACATGCCCGAAATGTTCCCAACAGGATTCCAATCAATATTTGACTGAGTTGTATAGGAGAAAAACGTACTGTTCTTTCTCCTGCTCCGCTTGTAAAGCAATTTACTGATGGAAAGTCTGCCTTTCACTTCTGAAGGATTGCTCATGACTATGAAGGTTTCAGGGTTAGAACATAGACCATTTCTGCACTAGCCTGTTATAGCGCGATGATTCCACTTTCAACATCCTTTGGAATCCTGGGGTTTGCAGTTTCGGGAGGGGCCGGCCGGCCCCTCCCGAAACTGCAAACCCCAGGATTCCAAAGGATGTTGAAAGTGGAATCATCGTGGTATAAGAGTGTAGTGTGGAAATGGCCATAGTTTTCTAGCATCTTTCTAAATGTGGGGGCATGCAGCAGCAGATAGTGATACTGGATTATGTGCTATAATTTTTTTAAAAAAAGTAATAATTGTGCCTTCCTATGCTGGGGAAACATACTTTGGATTACATTTCTTTTTTTCCAAGCTCTGTTTTGGTGGGGTTTGCATCGTTCCTTATTGCTGGTCGTTACAGCATGTACTGAAATATATCAACCGAATGAGAGATGTCTTGCTACTCATTGTAACGCCTACTTAAATATATGCACCTGATGGATGAGATAACAGGGAGATTCCTGAAAGCAGCATCAGGAAGTTGGGAACTCACAGTCTCTCTCTCTGTAGCTGCTATTTCTGCCTTAATGTGTCCAAAAAAAGTTCATTAAAAGCAGCCACAGCTCTGCACCCGGCATTGAATTAGGGTTCGAAACCAGGTCAGAATCCTGTTTGAGCCGGGTATCTGGTTTTGGGAGTTGCTGTTGGAGAGAGTGACTTTCCCAAGCTTTGCTTCATGGTGCATTTGAAAGAAAAAGTCAGCTAAACCAATCTCTCCGGAACGTGGCAGAGGAAGTTGGTGGATTGCTGCAAGTTTGCATCAGCAGTCTTTCTACACACACACACACACACACACAAGTTTAGAAAGTTGTCAGTGGTTGGCTTTCTGCAAGGAAATAACCGAGTAGGGAGCATGGTACGATTTGCATGTCTCTTTCCTTTTGTCAACTTCCTTTTAGTCTACGTGCCACAAAGCATGGAAGAAAAGAAAAACAATGCTCAGATGTGTTGGTTTTTCTGAGCTGAGTTTCCCGGCGGTTGCCTCATAATTTGACTTCTGAGTCAAATGTCAGCATGACTGTAGTTTTGGTCTGAAAACTTCCTTGTAAATGACAGGCTCCGTAAGGAACCACTTTCCAGACTGCATTTTAGTCTGTTTATTCTCGTAGTTTAATTCATTTGAGAGCTTGGAAAGTTCTGTTTCGGATTACAGCTAATCCCATTTCCAAGTTCTGACTGATGGGTACTCATCCGTTTTTACAAAAAGTAATCACAAAGTAGCTCAGGTCAGAGAGTTCAGCAGCTGAAATACACCTATGTGAACATATGCAAAGTTACAGATATGCATTGTTGTACATGCAAGCACATGCACATGTTGTACATGCACATGCACATGTTGTACATGCACGCCTCCCACCAACTGCCCTGCTGTTCTTTAATAGTTAGTTGATTGCAGTTAATGTGTTTTAGGGGATTGGTTTTAGATGGGTTGGTGGGTGGGGAGGATTGGTTATGTTTTAATGCTTTTAATGTATTTAATGTATTGTTGTAGTGCTGCCTTGATCCATGGGGAGAGGCGGGATATAGATAAATATTATTATTATTATTATTATTATTATTATTATTATTATTATTATTATTATAATATATGTGTGTGTGTGTGTGTGTATGTATGTATGTATTATGGTTGGCTATATATGAGTGTATTTTTGTATGTAGACATGTATATGTGTGTGTAAATATTTATATGCACTCATCTGAAATGTGCATGCACAAATCTGTGTGATATTCATTCTGGCAATGTGATTTTTGATTGCTGCTTCAGGAGTAACAGAAAGAACATATCTTTATATAGTTAGGTAGAAGTGCATGAACAAAAGCTACTAGTACATAATACTTTTGAATCCAAAAAAAAGGTTCTAAGAAGGATGGAAGAATTCCCTTTTAAAAATGACAAGATGTACAAAGACCGATTCAGTTTCTTTTTCTTTAATTTGTTCGTTCTTTGGTGTCACATTGTTAATCTGGTAGTATACAAATGATATATGTATTTAATGGAATATCACTACACAACTGAAATATGTAGATGTAATACTGTCTTTGTATTTTGCATATCTGTACTTTTTTCTTTTTTTCCTTTCTTCTGCTTTTCTTCTCTGACTCAGTAAATATATGTATAAAAAATGAAGTCAACAAATTACATGCAATATACAGGTTGAGTGTCCTTCATCCAAAATGTTCGGGACCAGAAGTGTTTCACATTTTGGATTTTTTAAATTTTTATTTTGGAATACTTTTATTTGCATATACATAAAATACGGTATTGTATTTTATGTATATGCAAATATAAATATTCCAAAATAAAAATTTAAAAAATACGGTACAAATACGGCATCGTATTTTATGCTTGGATTTCTGCCATTTCACAGATCCTTGGGTCTTTTCCTGCCTCACATCTCATTCGTTTACTGCTTATGTTGTGTATGAGATGTGAGGCTGGAGGAGACTGAGGCCATTTCCGCACTAGCCTGTTATAGTGCGATTATTCCGCTTTCAACATCGTATGGAATCTTGGGGTTTGCAGTTTAGGGAGGGGCCTTTGAGGAGAGGAGGAATTGGAGCCTTTGAGGCCCCTCCCTAAACTGCAATCCCCAGGATTCCATAGGATGTTGAAAGTGGAATAATCGCACTATAACAGGCTAGTGTGGAAATGGTCTGAGGATCTGGAGCAGGAGCATCATTGCTTCAGAGGTGGAAGTGGGCAGCTGGTGGCAAAAAGTTTCAATTTTTGAAGGTTTTTGGATTCCTGGAGAAGGGATACGCAGCCTGTGCAAGAGAGGAACAACCTCAAAACCAAGGCACAATAAAATCAAATAGCAGGTTAAAAAGACAGTGGAGAAAATTATTATTTTTTTAATGCCTGCTTAAATCAAACTGTGTTTGTTTCTTACCAGAAAGCAGACTAAAGTGGGTGGGAAAGAAGGTATCCTTCTTCTTCCAATGTCCATTCCAAATCGTGGCTACTCTAACTAAGAGAGCCCACTGCCATATGTGAAGGTTATAATGGCTTCCAAACAAGCCAGGATTCAGAAATTAAGAACAAACTGTGGTTTGTGATTCTGACTTATAAGCAGTTCAATGTGCGAGAAACCAAGCTCAGATGACCTGCTGAATTGTGATGGGCCACGTTTTTGCCCCAAGTTTAATATGCTTTGGTGACAGTGAGCATAGCCAAAACCATTGATGGGTGGGCCCCCTTCTCCCCCAGAGATGAACATTTTTGCGTACTGAAGGTGTACAACAGGGAGAGGGAATGCTTTGTGGGCCTGAATCATTCCTGTGTGCCATTTCCAAGATAACATTTGTATTCCCAAACAGCTGATTACCAGATAGGGTAAAGCATGGTCATTTATACAGTCGTTGCTTCTGACTTGCGGTGAACTTAAGGCAAGCCTTTCACTGGATTTCCTGGGGGCTGAGAATGCATGGCATGCCCCAGGTCACCCAGTGGGTTTCTGTGGCCAAACACGGAATCAAACCTTGGTTCTTGAGGGTTGTAGTCCAAAACTCAAACCAATACACTCTGCCCAGTTCTGGGCAGCTCAATTCAAAAATACAGAAATATAGAAATACGTGCTATTTGTAAGTTGTTCGCCGCCTCGGTCCATATGAAGAGGCGGGATACAAATAAATAATAATAATAATAAGAAGAAGAAGAAGAAGAAGAAGAGGAAGAAGAGGAAGAAGAAGAAAGATGTCGACAAGCTGGAATGTGTCGAGAGGACGGTGACCAAAGGTGAAGGGTCTGGAAGCCATGAAGCCCTATGAGGATAGACTTAGAGAGCTGGGTATGTTTAGTCTGCAGAAGAGAAGGTTAAGAGGGGACATGATAGCCATGTTTAAATATTTGAAGGAATGCCATGTAGAGGAAGGAGAGGGCTTGTTTTCTGCTGCTCCAGAGACCAGGACAAGGAGCAATGCATTCAAGCTGCAGGAAAGGAGATTCCACCTGAACCTCAGGAAGAACTTCCTGACAGTCAGGGCTGTCCGGCAGTGGAATCTGCTGCTGTCTCCATGGAGTGTGGTGGAGTCTCCTTCTTTGGACATTTTTAAGCAGAGGCTGGATGGTCATCTATTGGGAGTGCTTTGATGGGTGTTTCCGCATGGCAGAAGGGGGTTGGACTGGATGGCCCCTGGGGTCTCTTCCAACTCTAGGATTCTAAGAGGGGACATGACGGCCGTGTTTAAACATTTGAAAGAGTGTCATGTTGAGGAGGGAGTGAGCTTGTTTTCTGCCGCTCCAGAGACCAGGATAAGGAGCAATGGATTCAAGCTGCAGGAAAGGAGATTCCACTTGAACCTCAGGAAGAACTTCCTGATGGTCAGGGCTATCCAGCAGTGGAATTGGCTGCCTCCATGGAGTGTGGTGGAGTCTCCTTCCTTGGAAGTTTTTAAGCAGAGGTTGGATGGCCATCTGTTGGGAATGCTTTGATGGGTGTTCCTGCATAGCAGGGGGTTGGACTGGATGGCCCCTGGGGTCTCTTCCAACTCTGGGGTTCTATGATTCTACACTATGCTGGCTGTCAAAACAATCCTTACTGGCTCATACGGAGATCGAACCCATGACCTTGGCATTATTAAGCACCATGGTCCTCTAACCAACTTTGCTAACTGACCACTTAGTATTTGTAGAGTAGGTCCCCCGAATCTGTATGACCAGTATATGTGATTTCACTTGCCCACGCTGAAATGCAGTCTGAAAATGTGTATTTTGAATTTAATAGAAATTAAATAAAAATTAGATAAATACAGTATTACATGGAAAATGAAAGGAGATGGTAAATTCCAGCGAATGGTGCACCGATCGCTTGTGCTCTCATGCTGTATTGCTTTGTTTATTCTGGTCTTCATACCTACGTCATTCATCTAATTGAAAAAAAAATAGTGTTTGTTATTATCCAAATTTTTTGTTATCCACAGTAAGTCCAGGAATGTATCCGTGCGGATACAGGGACCTACTGAAATAAGATGTGCTTTTGGTAAGGAAGCAACATTCCAAGAGCAACCTAAGGGGTGGAAATAAAGTGACTGCATTATTGTAAAGGCATTTTGATTATTGTAAGCATTCTTCCAGAATGGGCAAATTTGTTGGGAGGTTCTTGTATCTGTTGCTATAATTCTTGCATGTTTTTAAACAAATATCGAAACGTTTCTGTTGTCTTGGAGTGTCTGGCAATTCCTGGTACCAGCTGCAACATTTTATTCCCACCATCAGGCAGGTGCCTTTGAATGCCAAGATATATTGGAACATTATATTCCTTTCCTGTCTCTTTCTTTTTCTTTCTTTCTTTCTTTCTTTCTTTCTTTCTTTCCTTCCTTCCTTCCTTCCTTCCTTCCTTCCTTCCTTCCTTCCTTCCTTCTTTTATTTTTTTTATTTTAATTTTTTATTTTATTTATTTATTTGTATCCCGCCTCTCCATATGGATCAAGGCGGCGAACAACTTACAAATAGCATGTATTTCAAAACATTTCTATACATGCCCAACAAGCTGGGTACTCATTTTACCGACCTGCAGAAGGATGGAAGGCTGAGTCAACCTTGGAGCCGGGCAGGATCGAACTCACAACCTTGTGGCTGCAGTACTAGCATTTAACCACTGCACCACAAGGGTTATAGCGCATCAGCGTAATAGTCCCTTTTTAATAATTTTATTGAAATTCCATCATATAAAACACATAGGTATATGATTGCACAATTCATTGAAATATTTCTGATAGTCTTCCTCTCCTCCCTAGATTTCATGTTCTTCAATTTAATCAACATGTTAAAATTAGATGTACCGCACTAATATATGCTAATATTTCATGATAGCTCCTACAGTAAGTCTGTTCTAAATTATATGTCATATTATTCATCTGATCACATCCTCTTGACAAAAGTTGCACATTTATATCAAGCATTTTTATCTGAAAGTACCCAGCAATTATCTGACGCTATTCTCCATTCTTTTTTTATCCCTTCATCGGATTTACCCTTTAATCTCTGAGATACTATGGCTGATGCAAAATAGCCCTTTTGACAGTATTTTTGTAACACTTAAAAAAACAACAACCACCAGGGATGATAAAATTTACCTATTAAATGATGGGACTATCCCAGCAAACTATATCCCATTTTTTTTAGACAAATCTGAAGAATCCTAATGCAGATCCAAAAAATTTCTGCAAACAGACCCCGGAAAGAATGAAATGAGAGGACGTGGAGGTAACAACAGTTAACAAAACCCAAATTGCTATATGGCAAGAATTCAGATTTCTTTAGGTCAATCTGGAAGAGCCCTAAGGTGTTCTGATTTTTTTTCCTACCGGCTTGTTGCAGTCAAAGAAAAGAGTTGCATGAAGATAAGGAAGTTTATCTGGCATAAGATGGCGCATGTGTGATGATGTTGGTTTTTGTCATTGTTGAATATATTGCATTGTTTTGCTCAGCTTTTTTAAAAACCCCATTGCCTGTTTATTCCATAGGTCACCGGTCATCTGGATGATTGTACCTGTGATGTGGAAACTATCGATGCCTACAACAATTACAAGATTTTCCCCAGGCTGCAGAAACTTCTTGAGAACAATTATTTCAGATATTATAAAGTAATTTTTATGATTTTACTCTGGCACTCTGGCAAGCCTTTTTTTAAAAAAATGCATGCTTTTTAATGCAGGGCTTATGAACATAGAGTTCTCCAGATATTATTGGTCTGCAATTTCCATCATCCCCAACCACGGGCATATAGGAGCTGCAGTCCTGTGAACTCTGGATGGTCTACCTGATTTAACAGAAGAAACGTCGTATGCCTAAAGCAGGGGTAGGAACCATGGAGGCCTCCAGATGTTGTTGGACTGCGTCTCCCATAAGCCTTGGCAGCATAGCCAGTACTTATGAATGCTGTGAGTTTCATAACATTTCCGCATGACACTCTTATAGCGCGATGATTCCACTTTCAACTTTCTATGGAATCCTGGGGTTTGCAGGCCGGCCCCTCCCGGAACTGCAAAACCCAGGATTCCATAGGAGGTTGAAAGTGGAATCATCGCGCTATAAGAGCGTCGTGCAGACATGGCCTCAGTCCGAACACATGCATGAGCGCACATGATTTCCACTCCGATGCAGAAGTATTTTATTCATTATTTTCTCATGAGACCAGTATAAGATAAGATGTGGTTAGTATGATGATGTTAAGGGTTATCATCTGAAACTTCCTTTTATATACTTGGGGGAGAGAGACAAAAGTATTTTGGCTTCAGTTCAGTATCTAAATTAGAGTAGACCTCCTGAATTGCTGGCTGAACCGTAAATCTAAATTTATGTAACTTTTACAAATTGAGTGAGTCGGTTCTAGTTGGGTGTCGTGTTTGGACCATTTTTCACATCTCATAAAACTCACGATAGACTTGCAAAGGTTAACTTTATTTCCAAATGGCAAAGATTTTAAACAGTTGACCACTTACACCAATTTTCCAAATAAATATGTTTGATTGTGACACTGAGATGATCAATAATGACAGCGGTGTTTGCAATTGGCTGGGGACGATGAGGGTTGTAGTTCGACAGGTGTGCAATGGAGGAAAGTTGCTTTATATGGGATTGTAAGTAATGGGATATTTGTGTATGTCGTAGTCAATGTCTATGCAGGCTTAACCAACTTCACTCCCTGTTGGACTGCAGCTCCCAACATTCCTTGTCCATGCCTTTGCTTGCTGGGGCTGCTGGGAATTGCAATCCAACATCTGAAGAGTAACATGACTCCCACCCCAGTTTTAGGCTGTAAGGTCCCTGAGGCAGTAATCTATTCTCTTACACAAAGAGAATAGATTACTGCCTCAGGGACCTTACCACCTAAAACTGGGGTGGGAGTCATGCTGCTCTTCAGATGTTGGATTGCAACTCCCAGCAGCCCCAGCAAGCAAAGGCATGGACAAGGAATGTTGGGAGCTGCAGTCCAACAGAGAGTGAAGTTGGTTAAGCGTGAGAAGAGCATGCTTTTGTCTTCATGGCAGGTTGGATTTGAGGAAAGATTTGAATAAAGTGGGTAGTTCAAGCTTTCCTCCCTCCTTTGGGTTACTTTCATTTTTTTCGCTTTTTGTGTTAAAAGTACCCACCCGACATCCTTTTCATCTCTTCAGGTTAATCTAAAGAGGCCTTGTCCCTTCTGGAGTGACAACAGCCACTGTGGGATCAGAGACTGTGCTGTTCAGCCGTGTCCGACTGTAAGTGCAAAACATCTTGTGCTTTTTCATAGACTTCTAGAGTTTTAGAGTCGGAAGGGACCACAAAGGCCATCTAGTCCCACCCCATGCCGTACACACAACCACGGCACTCCTGACAGACGCATATCCAACCTCTGTATAAAGACCTCCAAAAATTGGGAGTCTGCCCCTTGCACTGTTGAGCAGTTCTTGCAGTCAAAAGATTTTTCCAAATGTTGAAGTGAAAGTTATTTTCTTGCAATATGAATCCATTGGTTCATGTTCTAGTCTGTGGACATGCAGTAAGCAAGCTTGCTCCATCTATTACATGATCATGCAATCATAGAACCACTGAGTTGGAAGAGACTACAAGAGCCATCTAGTCCAACCCCCTTCGGCTGTGCAGGAATTCACCATCAAAGCATTCATGACAGATGGCCATCCAACCTCTGCTTAAAACCCCCCAAAGAAGGAGACTCCACTACGCTCCCAGGCAGCAACGTATTCCACTTTGAAACTGCTCTCACCATCAGAAGTTCTTCTTAACGTTTAGGTGAAATCTCTTTTCTTGTAGTTTGAAACCATTGCTCCGTGTCCTGGTCTCTGGAGCAGCAGAAAACAGGCTTGCTCCGTCCTTCCCATGACATCCCTTCGAATATTTAAACATAGCTATGATATCACCTCTCAACCTTCTCTTCTCCAGGCTAAACGTCCCCAGCTCCTCAGAGGGCTTCATGGTTTCCAGGCTTTCAGTGATTTTGGTTGCTTTTCAGATATTTAAAGATAGCTATCACGTTGCCTCTCAGTCTTCTCTTCTCCGAGCTAAATGCACTTGAAAAATTGCTTGGTATTGCCTAGTTGGCCTGCTGAAGACTTGAGGCCAGTGCTGGGCTTTTGCAATGTTTCACTAGTTTGCCTTCCCTGTAGTATTTTGCATGCAGTTAGGTTTCCAGCTGCATACCCAGAGAAAAGATGAATTGCATCTCCGTGTTCAGCAGAATATTCTATCCGTTCTACAGTTGTAGGTGTGTGTTTGCTTGGGAGGCTATGGGTCTTTCTGCCTTACACTGTTATGGTGCTACTATTCCACTTCCAACATCCTGTGGGATTTGTAGTTTACTAAGGCCAAAGAGCTCTCTGGCTGAGAATTCCAAAGGCCCCTCCCGAAACTGCAAACCCCAGGATTCCATAGGAGGTTGAAAGTGGAATAATAGCATTATAACAGTGTGGTGTGGAAAGGCCCTTAATGCACTAGCACAACCCACCACTGGAACCACAAACTGTGTGCTGTTTGTAGGGCCATTTCTGCACTAGACGGTTATAGCATGATGATTCCACTTTCAACATCCTATGGAATCCTGGGGTTTGCAGTTTAGGGAGGGGCCAGCTGGCCCCTCCCGAAACTGCAAACCCCAGGATTCCATAGGATGTTGAAAGTGGAATAATTGCACTATAAGAGTGTAGTGCAGAAATGGCCAGAGGCATACAATCTACAATACAGATGTATCCAACACACAGAGGGAAGGAGAGGATAATAAAACTGTGCCATAGCATTGCAAAACAAATTATCCAGATAAAATACAGATAAAAATTCCATAGGATGTTGAAAGTGGAATCATAGCGCTATTAACAGTCCAGTGTGGAAATGTCCTAAGACTTTCTTCTAGCTCTCAGAGCTGAGACTCAGGCTCCCAACAAGATTAAAGGAAACCCAGATATATGTTTGATATTCTTATGTGTTGTCAAGTCAGCTTTTCCCTTCTGTAGTAGGTGTGGAAAAGTCTGGCAGGTCCAGGGGAAAATTTGCCTCCCACCATGACTCATGGGAGTTGTAGTCCAGCATATCCATATGGAATAGAGTTGCTGTACTGAAAACTGGAGGAAGCTCCTGAACCTTTAATGGTTGTGTAGAGGAGGGAATTTCAGCAAGTTTTGCTTTACAGGTAAGGAGTAACATCTGGTGAAAACTCCTCTTCTACACAAAAATTAAAGGTACAGGAGCTATCCCTAGTTCGTAGAATCCTAGAGTTGGAAGAGACCCCCTTGGGTCATCTAGTCCAGCCCCCTTCTGCCATGCAAGAAGGCACTCTTGGGCCTCTGTTTAAAAACCTCCAAAGAAGAAGATTGCACCATACTCCCAAGCAGTGGCATATTCCACTGTCAAACTGCTCTTACCCTCAGGAAGTTCTTCCTAACGTTTATGTGGAATCTCTTTTCCTGGAGTTTGAAGCCATTGCTCCATGTCCCAGTCTCTGGAGCAGCAGAAAACGGGCTTGTTCCATCTTCCATATAGCAACCTTTCAAATATTTAAACATAACTATGATGTCATCTGTTAACTTTCTCTTTTCCAGGCAACCCTATCTACAGGACAAAGTTGGGAAATATGCAAATGATCTTGTTTGTAAATATTTTTTGGAAGAAGCAGGGGATAGATAATAAAGTGAAAGGCTGTTATATGTTTTCCTTCAGTTCCTGTTCCATGTTAGAACTAGGGAGTCCTTGTTTTTGACTAAGACATTAATTAAACACAATAGGCTTTGACCTTATGATTTCTGTTTCCAGGATGAGGTCCCTGGTGGAATTAGATCAGAGAGTTATAAGGTAAGAAATGGTTGGATTTGAACCAATATGTATAGAAATGTTTCGAAATACATGCTATTTGTCAGTTGTTCGCCGCCTCGATCCATATGGAGAGGCGGGATACAAATAATAATAATAATAATAATAATAATAATAATAATAATAATAATAATAATAATAGTAGTAGTAGTAGTAGTAGTAGTAATAATATTGATTTACAGTTGGGGTGTGGAAAATGTGGCAAGAAATGCATCTGCCCCCATGCCCCTATTTTGTAACCTGCTAAGCCCTTCAAGGGACCCTCAAAGCATCATCATCATCATCGTCATCATCATCAATAATTATATCCTGCTTTTCCCCCCTCAAAATTGGGACTCGGCCACTCAAAATTTAAAAAAAACAATGCAAAAAGATCTGCAGATCTCCCAAAATTTAAAAGAAAAGTTTCGTAAAAAAATTACTCAGTTTTCACCCCAAAATTAGCCAAACTGCTGCAAAAAAACCCAAAAATGTGATAGTTTGGGGCAATGTGACCCCCATAATCCCAACCTCTTCCCCCCATGGCTGATTTTTGCCCTCGGCCGGATGTGACCTTGCATCACTGTTGGGTCAGCCAAAATTCAACCGTGTGGCTCATGGGGGTGATGTGTGCGAGAGGACAAATTTTTTATCCCTCTCCTTGGTCTAGTTACCGCCCCGATTCTTGACCGTGGCCTGGTTCTGCATATGTGTCGGAATATCAGGTTATATCTATTTTTTGTGTATTTTTCCCAGTAAATGCTTTAATTTAGAACAGGAGGAGAGAAGAGGCTGTTCTTGAGTCATCAACATGGTAATTTCTTAGCAACCGACCAGACTGAGGCTGCAGGCCCCACATTTTGTCTGAAGCGTTGGGCAAATTTTACCTCGTTTATTTAATTCAGTAATTTTTGTACCAAATTATAATAGGTGTTTCCAGAGCAATTGACATGCTGCACCGATCACTGCACACCCCAAATAGGTCCCTGCTAGAGTGCGTTGCACCAATTTTGCCAACTCTCAGGCTGGTTTTGTTCTTGTTGGTCTGGTTGTGGGGTAAAACCAACAGGGTTGCATTCCTCGGGTTCACCGTATTTTGAGAATGGGTGAATGCCAAACCCCAGAAGAGCCCTACGCTTTTGCTAATTGGTATTTCCAGAGTGATCAACGCATCACATCTGTCGCCATGCATGCAAAATTTCACCAAAGCTATCCCTGGTGAAGTGCGTTGCACCAATTCTGCCAGCTCTCGGACAGTGTTATTAGGATTGCCCGAGTGCAAACCAGAGACAGCTCTTGTCCCTTTCATGGTTGTGTCCATGGGGGGATTTGTACAGGTGTTGCTTGTTACCTGGTTGCACGACAAGCAACACCTGCTGAAATTCCTTCCTCCACAGTTAAAGGGACAGGAGCCTTCTGTTGTGTACACTCTGGCAACCCTAATAGTTATTGCTGCTCTAGTTAGGAGGTTAGAGGTACCCCCAAACTGTCAAAAAAGCGTGTGAGGCCAGCCCCAAAATGTTAGGACTGCAGAGGCTACCCTGAATAGTTTACATAAATACAGGTGACTTCTGAATCAGCCTGGAAAGGTGCCCATCTTTGGCCAAAGAGACTCCCCCGCACAGCAAGAACTCAGGCCATTTCCGCACTAGCCTGTTATAGTGCTATGATTCCACTTTCAACATCCTGTGGAATCCTGGGGTTTGCAGTTTCGGGAGGGGCCTTTGAGGGCGGTCTTTGAGGGCCAGGATTCCATAGGATGTTGAAAGTGGAATAATAGCACTATAACAGGCTAGGGCGGAAATAGGCTATAACCTTTTCCGCACTAGACTGTTATAGCAGTACGATTCCACTTTCAACCTCCTATGGAATCCTGGAGTTTGCAGTTTCGGGAGGGGCCTACTGGCCCCTCCCGAAACTGCAAACCCCAAGATGCCATAGGAGGTTGAAAGTGAAATCGTAGCGCTATAATAGTCTAGTGCAGAAATGGCCTGTGTCAAAACCACCACTTACTTCAGCAAAGAGAAAGACCCTTCATTGTTAAAAGGAGAGGTTTTTATAAATTGCAGTGACCATAACCTCATTAAGCATACAGTGCATGTGCAAGGATGTTTGCTTTCCCAGGACTAAAATTCTGATACGTGGTTGATAATAAAGTAACTTCTGGCTCACAGTCAATCATACATGTATTTGCTCATGTATTTGCTCAGTAGTAAAATGAATCATACATGTATTTGCTCAGTAGTAAAATGCAAGAAATATTTCACAGAGAGCACTGGGAAACAAGGCATTGACTTTGCCAATTAATGCTGGCATAATTTTAAGGAGGAGAAGGGGCTGACAACAGGAACAATGTTTGAGGTTGACTGGAATTCAAAATGGAGGAACTTTAGTTAAGCCAGTGGTTCTCAATCTGTGGGTCGCAACCCCTTTGGGGGTTGAACGACCCTTTCACAGGGGTCGCCTAAGACCATCGGAAAATATGTATTTCCGATGGTCTTAGGCTCCATTTCCTCCACAGTGGTGGTGCGCAAGCGGGAGCCGCACGCGTCCTCCTGCCCCCTTTGGCGGGAGCGCGTGCGGCCACAGTGTTGCCACAGCAGGACTGGTGGTGCGCAAGTGTGAGCCACGCGCTCGCATCCTCCTGCCCCCTGTTCAGAAGGGACTGAAATCGCTCCCCTTCTCTGCTACCGGGAGAACCTCCCATCTAACGGGCCAGCTTGGGGGGTGGTGGTGGAAGCACGAGAGGCAGCCCCTTCCTTGCCACGGCCCCTGCCCCTCTCGCCACAGAGGGGGGCGCTGCGGAAGGGCCGGGGGGCCGCAAGGCAGCGCTTTTCTGGGGGGGGGCAAGCTGCGCCTGGCACAAAAGACAAAGGCGCTGGGATTCCTCCCCCCCGGCCAGGGTCGACATTCTGGAAACTTTTCCCACACTGCGCCCCCAGCGGAAATGAGAGCAAAGCAGAAGCAGAGCCCGGGGGGGCGTCTCAGAGTTTTTTCCTGGGGGAGACACGCGGCTCCTCTTTCCCTCCCTGCCCACCCCCCTTGTTCCTGGCCGGCAAGGAGGCCTTTGCTGGGGTGGGGGAGGCATTGTAAATAATAAATAAATAGTTTTATGGTTGGGGGTCACACAACATGAGGAGCTGTATTAAAGGGTCGTGGCATTAGGAAGGTTGAGAACCACTGAGTTAAGCAAAGGCAGAGAGAGGGAGAGAAAATTCCTTTAGCTTGGACATTTAAGCAGATAAGACTCTATGAATTGAACTGACCAGGGTGCTGAATCTTTAGCAGCCCTGCAGAGTAGATCAGGGAAACGCTGGGAAGTCCTATCTGTTTTGTTTGTACTTTTTTATTCCTTAGAAGGGGAGAGACCAACGTGGCCGTTTCAAGAATGAATGAATGCCATGCCTCGTCCTTGTCACTTCTAATCATTTCTTCCAACTCTGACTTTGCTTCACAGTACTCAGAAGAGGCCTATTCTCTGGCGGACGACTGCGAAAAAGCAGAGAGACTAGGAGCTGTGGACGAATCATTGAGGTGCCATTTCTTCTTCTTGGTATACCGGGGTAGCTTGCAAAGTGAAGTTTGGTTCTCTTTCCCCCAGTAGTTGGGAAGAGATTTTCTGAAACTGCCTTCTCCCCTCACCTTGCCCTAGAGCAGCGGTTCTCAACCTGTGGGTCGCAACCCCTTTGGGGGTCGAACGACCCTTTCACGGGGGTCGCCTAAGACCATCGGAAAATACGTATTTCCAATGGTCTTAGGCTCCATTCCCTCCTCGGTGGTGGTGCACAAGCGTGAGCCACGCTTTCGCGTCCTTCTGCCCCCTGTTCAGAAGGGACTGAAACCGTTCCCCTTCTCCGCTACCAGGAGAACCTCCCGTCTGATTGGTCAGCTTGGGGGGCGGCGGCAGCACAGGGGCAGGCCCCCTCCTCCCCACGGCCCCTGCCGCACTCGCCATGAAGGGGGGCGCTGCAGAAAGGCCGGGGGGCCGCAAGGTGGCGCTTTTCCGGGGGGCGAGCTGCGCCCGGCGCAAAAGACTAAGGCACTGGGATTCCTCCCCCCAGCCAGGGTCGACACTCTGGGAACTTTTCCCACACTGCCCCCCCCAGCGGAAATGAGAGCGAAGCAGAAGCAGAGCCTGGAGGGGGGGTTCTCGGAGTTTTTTCCCCGGGGGAGACAGACGGCTCCTCTTTCCCTCCTGCCCGTCCCCCCGTTCCTGGCCGGGGAGGTGGCCTTTGCTGGGGGGGGCATTCTAAATAATAAATAAATAATTTTATGGTTGGGGGTCACCACAACACGAGGAACTGTATTAAAGGGTCGCGGCATTAGGAAGGTTGAGAACCACTGCCCTAGAGATACTGATTCGGGGCTTAAGAATTTGCTTCTGGGAGCCTGTTCAGCAGAGGTAGCTGTGGGTGGAGAGATGGAGAGGTAGCAGTGGCTGGAGAGATCATGTCGGTGGGAACGGTGAATCCGATCCACCATTTACTCTGAACCCTAAGGAGCTATGTGACATGGTTGAGCCTATTTTGGGGGTAGGGCTGAGCATCTTGGATTGTAGTTTTAACATTTCAACTAAAACCCAGAATCAATTCATTGCACCACTGACGCAGAAACCAACAGCGACTGGTGCTAGAAATATTACTGCAAAAATGGAAACCTGACTATTAGCAATGCTCATCTTCTCTGTTTTTTATTTTCAGTGATTAGTTTCTGCTTGTCTGTTACAAGCAGCAAGCAGAGTTGATTGGTAACATTAATTCTCAGAAATTAGAGATGCCAGAGTGAAAGCTGGAGACAACCGCTGTACCCTTAATGGTTATATTCAAAGACATAGCCATGTTTGTCTGGATCAGCGTGCAAATAGATCTCATAGTACTTTTGAGACTAAGTGGAAGAAGGAGATTGGTGGCATAAGCTTTCATAGATGCAGCGTGATGAGGTAGATGTAAGTCTGTGAAGGCTTATGCCACTAACTTCTTTCTCTGTTCGTCTCAAAGGTGCTACAACATGTTGCATGTCACACAACCAGCTAAGAAGCAACATGTACTGAAATACCCTCTCTTCTTGTTGTTGTATGCCTTCAAGTTGTTTCTGACTTATGGCAACCATAAAGTGAACCTATCATGGGGTTTTCTGGGGCTGAGAGTGTGCAACGTGCCCAAGGTCAGTGGGTTTCCATCACCAAGCAGGAAATTGAACCCTGCTTTTCCAGGGTGGTGGGCCAATGCTCACACCAGTAGACCATGCTCAGTCCTTAAAAGGACAGGGGCTGTCTCTTAGTTTTCACTCAGGCATCCTGTTTGCAACATATTGCTAATTTCTCTCTTTTAAAAAATTGAAATGCAGAACATGTCTCTGCGCTCACACCCGATAATATTTTGAAAGAAGAAATATTACTCTTTCCACCAAAAACCGTATGGCATTCATAGTTGTTATTTTATCAAGTAATTCCATTACCCGCTTGTTCTTCCCAGTAGTAAGCCGTAGAAGGAAAGGTGTTGTCACTCCGGAAAGGTTGCTGTCACTCAGACTGGTGAAAATTCAGTTGCCGTTGTGAAAACCGGAGGCACCTCCTTTACCTTTAATGGTTGTGTAGAAGAGGGTATTTCAGCAGGTATTGCTTGTTGTCTGATGGTATCACAAGTACTACCTGCAAAAATTCCCTTTCCTACGCGACCACTAAAGATACAGGATCCCTCTACAGTTTTCGCTTTGGGAACCCTGGGTGGAAATGATGACTGGCATCCTGTTCGTGCCGTACGCAGGCATAAGTTGGGTTATATAAGTGCAGTTGTCATGTTGTTTTATCCATGCCATGTGGTTGTATGAGGGATGTGGGAAAAGTGTATGAATAGGGATGTTATTTCTTAGGGATATTAGTTCTTAGGAACAAATGGTTGGAATTGCTTGTCAGATGGGACAGTAAATACCATTTTGCAAACCTAGAACATTTTTGCACAACACTCTTATAGCGCGATGATTCCACTTTCAACCTCCTATGGAATCCTGGGGTTTGCAGTTCCGGGAGGGGCCGGCCGGCCCCTCCCGGAACTGCAAACCCCAGGATTCCATAGGAGGTTGAAAGTGGAATCATCGCGCTATAAGAGTGTCATGCGGAAATGGCCCTAGTTGGGAAACTATTGTTTGTGTTAGAATGACAGCAATTAATGGGTAATTTAGAAGGATTAGGCTATAGGTTCCTAGATAGAAATAGGGGTTAGAATACTTGAAGACAACACAGGAAATTGGGAGGATCAAAGCAACTAAAAGACAAGGCTTATTTTAGAGCAGGGCTTTCCAAACAATGTGCCTTGACACGTTAGTGTGATGCCTGAAGTGTGTAGGTGTGTTGCCTACAATCTTGGAAATGTATATTATTATTTATTAATCATATATTTTAAAAAATATATGAAAGGTTTTCATAAGATATGTTGCGTCCCCATGCATTTTGTTATCACACTTTATGTATGTGTCCGTATCTTTTATAAGGGGTTACTTTAACCTCCGGTTTGCTAGTAAAACTGAATTACTGTGTCGCAAAACGATGCATGTCTAAAAAGTGTGTCGCCAAAATTAAAAGTTTGGAAAGCTCTGTTTTAGAGAAAAGAAATGGGTGTGTGTGTATACCTGGAGAAGCTACCGATGGGCATCTTGCATGAAAGGTTATAAATTATTATAGTGTGCGATGTAACAGGAGGGGTGATGCAAATTATTAGTTCCAGCAACATTTGCTAAATAGTGGGCTGTGTTTTCCAGTAAACTTCAGGGAAAGTATCTGTGTGTTTTCTTGAGCGCAGCAGAAAATGACACCAGTGTTTTTACTGGACATAGAGCAGTGGCTGTATCCAGTTGACTGGGATAGAAGCAGAGGTCTGTAGGCAGAACATGTACCAAAGAGCATCAGGTAGTGTGCATCTGAATTGCCATGGGCCTCTGTTTATTCCTTAATGGAACATTCATTCTGAAAAGCCAGAGGCGTAATGTAGAACAAACCGGCATAGTATGCTGGTGGTTTGAGTGTTGGACTATGATTCTAGAGACAAAGGTTCGTTCTCTGCTCATCCATGTGATGCGGCAGCCAAGAAAGCCAATGCAATTCTTGGTTGCATCAATAGGAGTATGGTGTCCAGATCGAGGGAAGTACTGGTACCACTCTACTCTGCTTTGGTTAGACCTCATCTTGAATCCTGTGTCCAGTTCTGGGCACCCCAATTCAGGAAAACCATGGTCAAGCTGGAGCAAGTCCAGAGGAGGGCGACCCAAATGGTGAGGGGCCTGGAAGCCATGGAGCCCTCTGAGGATAGACTTAGAGAGCTGGGTATGTTTAGTCTGCAGAAGAGAAGGTTAAGAGGGGACATGATAGCCATGTTTAAATATTTGAAGGGATGCTGTGTAGAGGAAGGAGAGGGCTTGTTTTCTGCTGCTCCAGAGACCAGGACAAGGAGCAATGGATTCAAGCTGCAGGAAAGGAGATTCCACCTGAACCTCAGGAAGAACTTCCTGACGGTCAGGGCTGTCCGGCAGTGGAATCTGCTGCCTCCATGGAGTGTAGTGGAGTCTCCTTTGGAGGTTTTTAAGCAGAGGCTGGATGCCCATCTGTCGGGAGTGCTTTGAGGGTGTTCCTGCATGGCAGGGGGTTGGACTGGATGGCCCCTGGGGTCTCTTCCAACTCTACATTTCTATGATTCTATGAAAAGCCAGCCAGAGGCGTAATGTAGAACAAACCGGCATAGTATTCTGGTGGTTTGAGTGTTGGACTATGATTCTAGAGACAAAGGTTCATTCTCTGCTCATCCATGGAAACCCACTGGATGATCTTAAGGAAGTCACACTCTCTCAGCCTCAGAAGAAGGCAAAAGGCAACCCCCCTCTGAACAAATCTTGCCAAGAACACTCCATGATTGCTTCACCTTAAAGTCGCCATAAGTCAGAAATGACTTGAAGGCATACGGCAACAGCAGCCAGTGTGGGACACGTGCTAGTGTTCCTTGTGTTGAGCATTGCAGTTGCACAAGGAGGTGTCAGTTGTGCATGCTTACCCGTGACCCACATGTGTTGTGCTACAGTGGTATAAGGACTGCATGAATACGGCCATTTCCGCACTAGCCTATTATAGCGCGATGATTCCACTTTCAACATCCTCTGGAATCCTGGGGTTTGCAGTTTCGGGAGGGGCCGGCCGGATTCCAGAGGCTGTTGAAAGTGGAATCATCGCGCTATAACAGGCTTGTGCAGAAATGGCCTACAAGCGGAACAGAGCAATGTCAGCTCTTGGCCAATGTGTATCATGGGGGCATCTGAGGATTGTTTTTCATGTAATTATGGCAAGTTGAAGATGCATCTGCACATCGTTACAGTAGTTTCATCCTGCTTTAGCTGCCATGGCTCCATGCTATGGGAAATTAAACAGAAAGACCTAAGATTAAGAATAGAATCATAGAATCCTAGAGTTGGAAAGAGACCCCAGGGGCCAAGAAAATAAAATGTATGTTTGCATATGTGAAGGTTTATAGCAAATACAAGAAGTACCTAAAATAATCAATTGTTAAAATTAATGCTACACGGTCCACACTATAAATAGCGATAGGTCTGGTGGCATAAATTGTTTGCTGAAGGAAACAAGATAGCCCAAGATCTTATCGGATTCTTCATTCAAACGGAAGCTAAACATGTGAAGACTGGCCGTCGTCAAACACTGAGCAATGGACACGATGCTTATACAAAATTAGGTTAGCAGATAATTTAACACAGAGACTTAGAGGGCAAGCTGACGGGAAGATTGCGAAAAACTGGGGTCCTGCAAACTCTTGTTTTCTGGACCAGAGGGTAATATAAGCTATCTTATCTACATAAAAGAAATAAGAAAAACAAAATGACAAAAAGTAGACATCAAACAAATAAATAAATATAATAAAAGTAAATATTTCTAATGTAAATTAAAAACTAGAGTTAGATTAATTTAGGAGCATAATGATAAGATGTAAGAGCCCTGGTGGCGCAGTGGTTAAATGCCAGTACTGCAAGCCACAAGGTTGTGAGTTCGATCCTGCCCGGCTCCAAGGTTGACTCAGCCTTCCATCCTTCCGCAGGTCGGTAAAATGAGTACCCAGCTTGTTGGGGGCATGTATAGAAATGTTTCGAAATACATGCTATTTGTAAGTTGTTTGCCGCCTCGATCCATATGGAGAGGCGGGATACAAATAAATAATAATAATAATAAAAAAAGTAAGAATACAGTTAATTGACAAGATAAATGGAATGCTGGATTAATATATAAGAGGTAATTGATGACAAATAGAAGGTTAGTGTTATAAAACGAATAATAATATTTATTAGCTCTTACAAGAAAAAAAAGCTAGGAAGAAATATTGTAAATATGTGAAATTGTTCTAAGAAGATATTACCACTATGTGTTGTATTACTAAAAGATGTATTTTTTTATTTATTATTTCTTTTTTTTTGGAAAATTAATAAAATTATTTAAAAAAAGAAGAAAAAAAGAATGGCCGTCGTCATCAGCGGCCAATGTAAATCTTATGTTATCCAGTATTATCCAGTGTTATCCAGCTGGCCCCTCCCGAAACTGCAAACCCCAGGATTCCATAGGATGTTGAAAGTGGAATAATCGCGCTATAAGAGTGTAGTGCAGAAATGGCCAGAGGCATACAATCTACAATACAGGTGTATCCAACACACAGAGGGAAGGAGAGGATTGTAAAACTGTGCCATAACATTGCAAAACAAATTATCCAGATAAAATACAAAACATACAATATAATTTAAAACAAACTGACAAATACTTGTAACCAAAATATGCAAGATCATAAAACAGTATTCAACTAAAATTCTAAAAGCTCTGGAAAACAAAAAATGGTTTAATTGAGATATATATATATAAAAGAAGCTTGTACTAAATCTTAGATTATCCTAAAAAATAATCTTATTTTGCTGATACATCTCCTGTATCCTGACCTAAATATGGATTTAGGTATAGACATTCACTGTTGATCCAGTAAATAAAACTTTTCTCTGTTTTTTTGCAGTGAAGAAACTGCTCAGGCGGTGATCCGGTGGACCCGGCATGATGATTCTGCAGACAACTTTTGTGAAGCGGATGGTATTGTTGATTTATGAGTGCTTATGCTCCCTGATTGTTTAAGCCAGTTGCCTTTAAAAAAAAAAAAAGCAAAATAAAACAGATGTACAATTTAGGCAGCAGTATTAATCTCTGAGGTTGCCTTGTTATTGTTTCACAAACTTTAAAGAAATCTTCAAAGTTAATTGGGGAGAAGAAAATAAACAAACAAAAAGGTTATGGATTAAAGATACAGTTAGAGCTGATGAGTTTCTACTACAGGTTGAGTATCCCTTATCCGAAACGCCTGGGATGAGAATAGCCTTGTGTCTCATTTGTTTGCTACTTGTGTTGTACGAGATGTGAGGTTAGAGAGAGACTGAGGATCTGTGGAATGACAGGAATACAAGTGTAGTGCTCAGCATGGATCTATGCCTCCCGCCATTTCATAGATCCTCAGTCTCTTTTTGCCACCAGCTGCCTCCTCCTGCCTTTGAGGCAGTGGCTGCAGTGCTCCTGCTTTTCATTTGTCTCTCAGAAACTCAGTCCCCTTCTGCGCCCTACCTGATCCCTGTGGTGTCCCGCAGAGATCCCGATAGAGCCTCTCCCTGGAGGAGAGCATGACAGGAGTGCTCCCCTCCGCACCGGCAGCCTCTGCGAATGGAGGAAGCGCGATGGCACCCCCTTTTGCTTCCGCAGTGCAGCTGGGCACTGTCCCAGGCTGTGCTGCGGCAGGAAGCGTGACCATTGCAATTCCTCGGCAGCCCAGGTAAGTGCAGGAGGGCTCCGTGAGCACCGGTCATTGACAGGGAAAACCCATCAATGATTTGTGGTGCAGTCATGCCACCTGGGGACAGGAGAACAATGGGACACGGAAGGCGTTGTGCATAAGCATCGTCCGAGTCCCATCCTTCTTCCGTCCCCAATGCAGGACAACAATGTCCTGCAGAAAGGGCCTCAGTCTCTCTCTTTTTGCCACGAGCCACCCGTTTCCGCCCTTGAGGCAACGGCTGTGACACTCCCGCAGAAGTGCCACAGCCACCACCTCAAAGGCAGGAGTGGGTGGCTGGTGGCAAACAGTTTTGGTATTTGGAGGTTTTTGGATTTCCAAATAAGGGAGGCTCAAGCTGTACTCCATGGTATGAGACAAACAAGACTTCTTGTTGTTGTTAATGGGCCTTCAAGCAGACTCTGACATATGGTACCCTGAGAGAGTCCAGTCATCCAGTGGGCTTCCATGGCTAACAGGGATAGAATCATGGAATCGTAGAATCACAGAGTTGAAAGAGACCGCAGGGGCCATCCAGTCCAACCCCCTGCTCTGCAGGAACACCCATCAAAGCATTCCCAACAGATGGCCCTCCAGCCTCTGCTTAAAGACCTCCAAAGAAGGAGACTCCACCACACTCCATGGAGGCAGCATATTCCACTGCCGGACAGCTCTGACCGTCAGGAAGTTCTTCCTGAGATTCAAGTGGAATCTCCTTTCCTGCAGCTTGAATCCATTGCTCCTTGTCCTAGTCTCTGGAGCAGCAGAAAACAAGCCCACTGCCTCCTCAACACGACACCCTTTCAAATGTTTAAACACGGCTATCATGTCCCCTCTTAGAATCATAGAATCATAGAGTTGGAAGAGACCACAGAGGCCATCAAGTCCAACCCTCTGCTATGCAGGAACACCCATCAAAGCACTCCCGACAGATGGCCATCCAGCCTCTGCTTAAAAACCTCCAAGGAAGGAGACTCCACCACACTCCATGGAGGCAGCAGATTCCACTGCCGAGCAGCTCTGACCATCAGGAAGTTCTTCCTGAGGTTCAAGTGGAATCTCCTTTCCTGCAGCTTGAATCCATTGCTCCTCGTCCTAGTCTCTGGAGTGGATTTAAACCCAGGTCTCCTTTCCTCTCAGTCTAAGCCTCCTTTCAAGAAATCTTGCCATTATTGAGCCAGGGTGACATAGCGGTTTTACTCCATACTTTAAGAGGAGGGCTAGAGCTCCAGGAAGCCAGAGTTTCACTCCCCACTCAGCCATGGAAACCTGCTGCAAGACTATGGACAAATCACAGTTTTGCAGCCTAAGGGGAAGGCAGTGGCAAACCACCACTGAAGAAATCTTGCAAGAAAAACAAGATAGGGTCATCATAAGCTGGAGTCAGTTTTTGAAGGCTCATATCATGGGAGCCAATTCTAGGATAGAGAGTCAACTTGAGGGTACATAAGAATAACAAATAACTCCTTTAAAGTATGGGGTAAAATCTTAAGCCAGTTCACTGCCCCAGTAATGTGGGAGTGCCAGTTACCACTTTCTGAAATACTGTGGCCAACCACAGAGACAGCGTGCTTGGCTTTTTGCTGTTTGTTGATCTTTCCATTGAAGCTATTTCAGAAGCAAGATGCTTCGGCACTTGAGAAAAATCGTCAGAATCTGGCAAGGCTGTTGTAGAGCAATGGCTCAATATTTTGCATCTTGCTTTTCCCCAGTTCTGTCAGGCAACAAGAGTCCTGCCATGATAGAAAGCAATAAAACAAAAGAGTGAAAATCCACCCAGCTGCTTTTCCAAGAAGGATGTTGATGTGTTTACAGGCATTCTATTATGATCTTTATCATCTATGGTATCTTTAAAGGTGTTTAAAAAGGCGGTGGTATTTTAGGGATTAAACACAAACAAATATAATAATAATGAGCATCCATTTTATTGCTATGATAACTATAAAATGCAAATAATAGCTACAATAAATGACTGTAGTGTTACTGTGAGTACAGTTGGCCCTCCATATTTGCGGGTTTGACTTTCACAGATTTGATTATTTGTGAGTTTCTTCAACCCCTGCCCCCCCATCTCAGGTGCTTCTTTTCTGGGGGAACCTTCCCTCTCGGTGAATCTGATCAGGTGATGCAGCCCTTTAAAAAAATGCCCCTGGTCCTCCTCCTCTTCCATCAGCCACTGTCTGGCCAGCTAACGATGGCTCACAGCCCGATCTCTGAGCACCAGAAACCCACTCCCGATGGCCCTCATTCCAACAGAAGGAATTTTATTTATTTATTTATTTGTATCCCACCTCTCCATATGGATCGAGGCGGCGAACAACTTACAAATAGCATGTATTTCGATACATTTCTATACATGTCCCCAACAAGCTGGGTACTCATTTTACCGACCTGCGAAAGGATGGAAGGCTGAGTCAACCTTGGAGCCCGGCAGGATCAAACTCACAACCTTGTGGCTTACAGTACTGGCATTTAACCACTGCGCCACCAGGGCAGGAAAGAGAGAGGAAGTTTGGGGCCACCATGCCAACCTTTCCCCCTCCTTTTCCTGACCCGGTTTGGATCCTGGGTGCCTGTTCTTTCCAGCACGCCTCGGCCCCTTCCCAGAGATGCGCACATACATTTTGAGGCTTGCTATTTTTCCACTTTTGCAAGTGCCCCTAACCCTTGCAAATGTGGAAGGCCAACTGCATTTTATATTCCTGTGAGTAGAATACCTCTGCCCAACCGAGAGTACTTCTGTATCCCACTGTTGGTGCATGCATTACTGGTTGAGAACCACACAATGGTTCACTCTGGGTTTTAGTACAAACATTAAAGGGACTATCCAATGTGTTGAATTGTACTGACATACTAGGTTCAACATGTTAGATGGGCTATTTTTTAAAGTTCAGACTAAAACCCAGGATGGATTGGCCACTTTAGTGTTCTGCAAGATTCCAGCCACCACTGGAACCATTTTTAACAGTTGTTTCTTTCTCCCTTTCTCTCATTTTCTTCTCTCCATCTGGGAACTTTTGCTTCCTAGATATTCAGTCTCCTCAAGCCGAGTATGTGGATTTGCTTATCAATCCAGAGCGTTACACTGGCTACAAAGGGCCGGAAGCCTGGAAGATCTGGAACAGCATTTATGAAGAGAACTGTTTCAAGTACGTGCATTTATTCAAGAGCATTTTTATAATACTGCTTTTCATTTTAAAAAAAAATTAGTGATTGAAAATGAAGACACCTGCAAAAATTATTAAAATCACAGAACCACAATGAGGTAAAATTAGAACAGTTTGAGCCTCCCTTATCCAAAATGTGTGGGAGCAGAAACATTCCATATTTTGGATTTTTTTTTGGATTTTGGAATGCAGTACCTTTTTAGAATAGCTTTGGGTCTCATTTATTCCCTGCTTGTGTTGTGTATGAGATGCAAGGCTGGAGAGAGACGGAGGTTCTGTGAAATAGTGGGAATCCAAGCATTGTGCTCAGTGCAAATCCCTGCTTCCTGCCATTTCACAGACCCTCAGTCTCTCTCTTTTGCTACCAGCCACCTGCTTTCAGCTTCAAGGTGGTGGCTGTGGCACCCCTGATCATTTGTGGGTCCTCAGCCTGTCTCTTTCTGCTCTCTGCCACCTGCTTCTGCCTTTGGGGCGGTGGCTGTGGCTCTCCTGCTCATTTGTCTCTCAGATCTGATGCGCACTGCAGCTGCTCCCTCAAAGGCAGAAGTGGGCAGCTGGCAGCAAAAAGAGAGAGACTGAGGATCTGAGATGAAGGGCAGGAGTGCTGGCACCTGCCACATCGGAGGTGGAAGCAGCAAGCTGGCAGCAAAAAGCCTCTTTATATTTATATGTACCCTATTTGCTGGCATAAAAGACCCACTTTTCCCCATGAGAAATACTGTTTGAAAATGGAGTGCATCTTATGCTCCAGTGCATCTTATATGCTGGGAAATAATATTCACCTGTGTATAAATCGGGCACGTCTCATACGCCGGTGTGTCTTATACACTGGCAAACATGGGTACAGTCAGCCCTCCACATTTACAGGTTCCACTTTTGCAGATTTGATTATTCACATATTATTTGCTGTCTCCTCTGCTGCCTCCCTAGGCCATTTTTAATAGGGACTGCAAGCCTCCTGAGACTGAGAAACTGCAAACAAGGCTTGTAAGTCCCTATTAAAAATGGTGTGGGGCAGCAGGGGAGGTGGCCATAAGCTCCACCAGCCACCCACTTCTGCCTTATGGAGGAACCCTGATACCTCAAAGGAATCCACAGGGGGTTGAATATGTTGATCGTATTTTTTTATGTGTGTTAAATATGGCTTGGGAGGGCTTTCATGGTTTTTCCACTTTCATGGGGGTCCTGTGCCCCTAACCCTAGCGAATGTGGAGGGTTGACTGTATATATATTTTAAAAATCATTCATTCTTTAGTGATATTTCTTGAGGTTATGTATTTGTGAGTTTAAAAACATTCAAGTCCTCCATTGCAATTATTGTCAAAATTCTAATGAATTAGTAGTGAAATAAGATGACACATAGCAGACTTTTTTTTACAAAACAAACAAAGATCACACCAGAGTTTCCATATTACTTTAAAAAAAAACCCTTTGTGTGAAGTCTTTGGTTCACAGATTTGTGGCATGGAAAAGTAATAGTAAATCCATTAACTGTGTATAGCTCCTTACTAAAGCATCCCTCTTTTAACAAGGCTTAAATTCTCTCACGAAAACAAAAGCAACCCATTAAGACAAGCAGAAAAAGTGCTAAGAGACAATAAGATAATTGTCAGAGCAGAGCAAAGGCAATCCCAGAGGGGCACCAAAAATTCTTTGGGAGGAAAAACTCCTAAAAGATCTCAGACTCCATTAAAAGCTTGAATAAGGAGCTTTAAAAGCTATCAAGTAAGGTGCTGAGTAAACAGAGGCAGAAGAAGGTGTCCTTCAATCATGGTGCTACAACTGAGAAGGCCCTGCCATTTTTTGAGACATCCTCTTTCTTTCCTTCTAAGGTCCTTTTCGCATGCAGTTTTTTTTGCGCAAGGGCCCCTTGAGCGTTGTGTGAATGGGAGCATTGGTCCGTACGACGCACTCCCATTCACGCAACGCTCACGAGCCTAAAGCAGGCCGCGCGTGCATTTTTTATTTTTGGCTCTAAGCCAAAAATACTGCGCGGTTGCACAATGCTCGTGGGGCCCTCGTGCACTTTCCTGCATGCGGTGCGCTGAACAAGCCGGCCCGGTCGCGCTTCCTCCCCCAGCGCAGCCTACAGCTCCCAGGCTGCGCTGCAAAAGGAAGGGGCGGGGTGCTAGCGCTATGGTCGCGCAACCAGCAAGCCGCTGCAGGAGGCAGAAGGGCTGCCATAAGCGGCTCGCACAAATGGCTGCTCGCGTGAGTGCCACTCCCCACTGCCGCGACAAAGGTAAAGTGCAAAAAGGGCCTAAAGGTAGAGACAACCCAAGCAGGGCAAGGGAAATGTTAAACATTGGGAGTGTCATATGTGAGGTGGCACTTAGGCATATAGAGTTGGAAGGGACCACAAGGGCCATCCAGTTGCACCCCCTGCCATGAATACTCTCAGGAAAACCTACCTCCCAACATTTTAATACTTATTTTTAACAGTGTTGAGAGACAAATGAGAAGCCAGTGGAAGGAACTGGCGTGTTGCTTCTTGCTGCAGTTGGTCATGTGTCTTTCTTTGGGGTCTGGACTGACAGCAGTTTTGCAATCATCTTCAGAGGTAACTGCACGTAGAACATGCGTCAAATGGCAGATGAGAGTGTGATCAGGCATCTTATCAGAGCACAGATAAGACGCCTGTGACTACATCCTGTGGTATCAGCCACAGAAGATAGAGCATCTGTTGGAAGAATTGCTTTAGGTTGCATGTTTGATGCTTGAGGAGCACGATGCAATGTGAGCCAGTATGATTCTAGGCTGCATCAATATATCAGTAGATGGAGCAAGCTTGTTTTCTGCTGCTCCAGATATTTGGACATGGAGCAATGGCTTCAAACTGCAGGAAAAGAGATTCCACCTAACCATTAGGAAGAACTTCCAGGTGGTAGGAGCTGTCCAGCAGTGGAATCTGCTGCCTGGGAATGTGGTGGAGTCTCCTTTGGAGGTTTTTAAAGAAAGGCTGGATGGCCATCTGATGGGAGTGCTTTGTTTGTATTCCTCCATGGCAGAATGTGGTTGGACTGGATGGTCCTTTGGGGTCCCTTCCAACTTTATGATTCTACGCTATCCAAAGCAGGCCAGATCCCTTTTGTGGATTTAATTGGATTTTTGTGGCTGTACCATGTGCCTCAGAAGACACTACAGTTACACAACATAATTAGTGCACTGTTATTCCACTTTAGTTGCCTCGGCTGCATCCCATGGACTCCTGGGATTTGTAGTTGCTGAGGCACTACAGCTCTCCAGGTGAGAATTCTAAGTACCTCTCCCTAAACTGCCGGTCCCAAGATTCTATAAAATGCAGCCATGGCAATCAACATCCTATATAGTCTTGGGACTGGTAGTTTACGGAGGTGTTCAGAATGGTCATCTAGAGATCTAGTGCCTCCCCAAACTACAAACGCCAAGATTCCATAAGATGCAGCCGTTGCAATTAAAATGGAATCATAGTTTGGAAAAGTTCCTTTTTTGGCCTTCCACTCCCAGGTATTCATTCATTCTTTAATTCATTCTTCCTTCTGTCTGACGGCCTCTCAGCCCAACGATGCCCCAAGTTGGTGTACTACAGATAAAAACATTCAAAACTTTGAATACACAAATAAAAAGCAGACCAAAAAAATGCATTAAACGTAGTTGTTTCTCAATTTTTCTTTTTGAATTCAGAGATAAATTAATGTATGAGGATTTTCCTGTTTTTCAAAGTGAGGGGGTTTATTTTGATCTTGATGTAATAAACCAATGTTGGAAAGTGTGGGAAATCTAGGGGTGGGAAGGAGGTAAGTAGTTAATCTGGTAGTGCCTCCTTGTTCCTCTTTTTACTGTTCCAATATTCATTAATTTTTACTATCTATTTTTTTCTTTTCTTCCTTGTTTTTCCCCATTACTTTATCCTTTTATATTACATACTATGAAGTTGGGAATTATTTGAAGAATAGCTTGTTAGAGATCCTCTTAAACTGTAATTTCTTTTGTAAATTCCTTTTCTATTGTTTTGCATTCTTTCCTTTTTTTCCCTTTTTTTCTCCCTTTTTTCCATCTTTATCTTTTTATCTCCTTTCTCTTTTTTCTTTACCCTTCGTTAATGTTTAGTTTTGATGGTAATAAATCTGTTACTCTTTTAGCTGAAAGTTAAAAAAGAAATTTAAAAAAAAAGGTAGTTGCATCTCATGATTGATCACACAGGCTGGGGTGAAAATTGCACCATCCTTTCACGCATGGGAACTGAAAATACAGAAAAAAGAATAGATGGATGGATGGGGAGAGACACCTAATGAAAACCTTGCATGTTTAGAGGCAATGGAATGTCTCATTCTTGGGCAGAAAAAAAAAGCAAACCTGGAGGGAGATGAAACAAGACACAGTTAAATTTGGGGGAAGGTGTGGCTGACTGTCCCAAATACCCACCAGCAACGCCTCCACATTAATATTATTTTAGGCATCCCCACTTCTCATCGTATAGATAATAACATCATTGGTGGGGTTGGGTGGGAGTCCTTTTGTCTTTCAGTTCTGAAAAATTAAATTACAGCCTTTAAAATAACAGGCAGAAGGTAATATATCATTAAAGATTTCTGAAAGGTTACCTACCGTCCCAGAAGCCTGCTTGTGCAGTCGTAAATTATCTTTTGAGCTGCATTTTTCAATATCCGTGCCTTCAAAGGTTGGGCAGGTTGCAACTGAGGGCAGAGCTTTCTTTGTGGTAGCCCCCCGAGTGTGGAATGCCTTCTTCACACACGCAAATATTTCCCTGGCACTTTCCCTTATAACCATTTTTAACTCCTGCCTATATAAGACCAAAAATGGTTGTTTACTTGGGCCATTTCCACACTAGACTGTCATAGTGCTATGATTCCACTTTCAACATCCTATGTAATCCTGGGGTCTGCAGTTTCGGGAGGGGCCCCAAAGGCTCTTACCCTCAAAGCCCCCTCCCTTAACTGCAAACCCCAGGATTCCATAGGGTGTTAAAAGTGGAATAATAGCACTATAACAGTCCAATGCGGAAACAGCCTAGGTCTTTTGATGAGCTATATTGCTCGTTACTGAGAGCCAACATTCGCAATGGTTTAAATGTTGGCCTACGTTGGACCATGGAAACGCACTGGGTGGCCTTGGGCAAGTCGCACTCTCTCAGCCTTAGAAGCAAAGGCAAACCCCCCTCTGTACAAAACTTGCCAAGAAAACATTGTGCAAGGGGCACCATAAGTCAGAGACCATATGAAGGAACACAACAACAATTGCTCTCTGCTGGGGAGTCAGCTTGCTTGTTTGAGTTGCAGCTCTGAAGAGTATTACTGTAGATTGTGTATTTTTTTAAGCCACCTAGATTGGGAAAAAATGGGATATACATATTTTAAATGAATAATCTTGGGGGTGTTTTTTTGCTTTGTCCCGTAGGCCTGAGTCCATAAAAAGGCCGTTAAATCCATTGATGTCCAGCAAAGGTAAGCTTGATTTCTTTGCATTAAGGCAGGAGTGAGGAGCCAGGGGCCAATTCCACCCCTTAATCTTTCTGTGAGCTGCGCTTTGCCCAGGAAACCCAAATCCCTCTATTTTCCTCTGTAGCCCCTCTCAAAATGGTGACAGAAGATGATGATGCCTTATTTGCCATCACCATTTAAAGAGGGGCAGTAGAAAAACAAAAATATTTGGGGATAGTACAGGATTCTGAGGTGCTTGTGGAAGTTGGGGTGTTTTTGCATTTTTTCTCCCATTTGGGTAGTTTTCTGTATGATTTGAGGCCAAAAATGTCAGGAGATAATTTAAAACACCAAGACAAAGTTATCTCCGAAGCTGATGCTCTCTGGACATATTGCCTCTTGTACAGCAGAGTTTCAAAAACAGCAAAAACATGTGCAGCAGAGTACGACTACAACAAAAGACACATTATTGCTCTGACCACTCTTCCCACAGGTTAGTTACAGACACAGAGAGTGTCATCCAAAATACCTGGAGGCTTTAATCTTCTCAGTTGCAATACATGCAACTATATACAGGATACGCAGGTCAATAGCAGATACACAGGCAGAGATTCATGCAGAGATATTGGCAGACATAGATTCTAGCAAGCAGAGAGAGAGCAAGCATTCACGCTTCTCTTTTACGCACTCCTGCTTACAGGTCATCAGTCTGGGCCATTAGCATGATGCAACACCTTGCCATGTTTGCAGTATCATGACTCAGCCCTAACTGCATGTCCCCTAGGAAATGTGTCATCACTTGCTTAGTCATTCCCCAGGTGTTTTACATGTGCATCAAGGGTATTTTCCAATGGAGCAAATGATATTGCATTTTTTATCCAACAAAAAATTCCCTAAAAACCATGCCAATTTTTGTTTCAACTGGAGCGTTTGAGGGGGTTCGGAGAAGGAGTTTCACTTTCTCAGTGGGCAGAGTTTTGTGCTGGGTGAAGACAGAGGCTGTGGCACAAAGGATGAGCAAATTTAATACCTTATGAATTGTGCTTGAGAACATTTGAATGTCATTGTTTAAAGTGAGTGCTGTATGCCGTAAAGTGTTTGGTTTTTCTAAATATGGTCCCCTCCATATTTGCAGGTTTGAATTTTGCAAACCTGATTATTCACGAGGCACCCTGCTTGCCTCCCCCATCTCCCCCTTCCATTCCCTTGCCTTTTACCAGGTGTTCATGCCTTCCTTCTTTGTGCTGGGCAAAAGGCAAGCAAATGGGAGGGGGGAACCCCCCACACTGGGAAGGTACGCACATGCCTCCCCCTCATTTGCAGGAGTCCTTTTATTATTAGACTTTGTGCCCATGTAAAAGGCAAGGGAATGGGAGGGGAAAATCTGGAGGAGACACACATGTGCCTTCTCTGTGCACAAGGCTGACCACTCCCATTTGCTTGCCTTTTGCCCAGTCACATGGAAAGAAGACACATACACCTGGGCAAAAGGCAAGGGGATGGTTGGGGAAGGCAAACATGTGACTTCTCCATGTACAGGGCTACCCCTCCCATTTGCTAGCCTTTTTCCCAGACATGTGGAAGGAAGGCACACGTGTCCAGGCGAAAGGCAAGGGCATGGGAGGGGGAGTTGCTCACTCAGACAGAGAGGGAGTTATTCACAGTGTTTTGGTTTTTTTCAGCCCCAAACTGAAAGTTGGGCCATTGTAGAGTTTCCTGAGTTTGGGACAAAGAGCAGAAGGTAGAGAGAACACTGCAAGGCAACAAAAACTTTGCTGAGACACAGAAAAATCACAGAGAAAATGGCTCAAAATTTGGTGCAGGATTCAGCTGCCCAAGATCCTCAACTTTCATTTTATAAAAGTTCATGCTGCTTGTCCTTATGCGTGCAAACATAAGCTTAAAAGAGTGTAGTCAGTGTAAGAAGACAGCAGTGTAGCTGAATTAAGGTTTCCATTAGGAACTTAATAGTTTGGATGCATTAGAATCAGGGGCCTCCGTGTCTTGCCGCACTTCCAAGGCTGTGAAGTTGGAATAAATTACAAGTAAAAATTCTGCCATAGGCTCAGCAAAGAAAAAGAGAGAACATGAAGATTTGCACAATGTGTATAAATTCTTGAACCAGGATTGGGGTTGATTGTTATCTGCAAGTTGATTTGCACTTATGGAGATGTCATGAATGAGGGATCTGCAGAAAACCTGGTCATTACCAGCCCTGGTCAGGTCTTAGAATCATAGAATAGAAGTAGTGTTTGTGGAGAGCTGGTGGATGATGGGAGCTACGCAAAATCGCAGTAGCACCTCCGTCCTGCCACTGAGCTCTGGCCAAAAAGCTGTACTGGAGTCAAATGTATCAAAAACCAGCATATAGTAGAGTATGTTGACACAGGTTCAAAAATGTGCACAGCAGAATTTAAACTAGCAGCAATACTCTGGCCACAAAAACTCACCCACGCAATGTTATCTTCCAACTTGGAGGCCTTTAATCTTCAGTTACGATACATACATATTTACAGGATTCTCCAAACAGAAACTCAGCGTTCCTTTGACACAGCAAGCGTAGATATGTTGTCTGGCATAGCCTCCGGCCAAACACGATCAGGCAATCGAGAGCACAGTTGGCTAGAACCCAGCTCCTTATATACAACCCTTGCTGATGCAACAACTAGCCAACTTTGCATTTCCCATGTCTGATGCAACCCAGTTACATATCACAATGACCCAGCTAGAGTCACATGGGATTACTTCATGCACTGTCATCCCCAGGTGCAATCCACAATGTACATCACATGTATTTTATTGAACTAAAGGTTATGTCCAGCCTTTCCTCTTCCTTTTGCGAGTCATTTTGGGTCCCACTCTAGGAAGCGTTTTGCCAAGCATTGCAATTTTTTCCAGTGAGTCACATCCTGATGTGCCCAAAGTGTGACAGCCTCAATGTAGTCATCTTGGCTTCTTGGGAGAGTTCAAATTCAATTTGCTCTAGGACCCATTCATTTGTCTTTTTAGCAGTCCAGGGTATCCACAGAACTCTCTTCCAGCACCACATTTCCAGTGAGTTGCTTATTTTCCTTTCAGTTTTTTTCACTGTCCAACTCTCACATCCATCCTTAGAAGTCAGAAATACTGTGACGTGAATGATCCCGGCTTTGATATTCAGTGTGTATATGATTTGAGTAACCTTTTAGTGCTGACTGCATAAATTCTTGCCTGTATGGGAACAGTCGAGCAACTTAGATGCTAAGATACATTTGCCCTAGATGATGATTGATTAATTTCTTAAAACCATTGCCTTCTGAAGCTAATATAAATTTTCATCTTTTTTTTTTTAATTGCATCTCCAACAGCAACAGGAGAAAATGAAGGTGAGTGTTCCTTGTTGGAACCTATAACTATTACTACTTTTTCCCCAATTTGGGTCTCAGGTGGCTTACTAGAGGTAAAAACAAATGTTGATAAAAAAATTAACAGTGTACAAAAGTTAAAACATAATTTAAATCCCACTGAAATCTTAAACCATTAAAATAACAACAGTAAATTCAGCAGATTGTGCAAATCCTGTTTCTTTCTTAAAAAAAAAGAAAAAGTTCTCAACAAACAAGAATATCTTCATTTCCCTGCAGAATGATAGTAAGAAGGCTGCCAGTCTAGTCTCTCTGGGAAGAGAACCTGGGAGCATGCACCAAGAAGGCCCTCCCAAGGCAGGATACATTAAAATACAATTAAACACCTTGTAGATTAAAATAGACTAAAACACATAAAACCATTTGAAATACATATAAATAAAATTCCTAATTAAAAATTGACTGAGTAGGCCTGATGGAAGAGATAGGGCTTTAGTACTTTTTAAAATTCAAACAGTGTATTTTGCTGTTGAATCTCTTCTGGCCGGTCATTCCACAACCTGGGGCGGCCAATGAGAAGATGCCCTGGGGTGACCGCTGCCCGTCTAGTCCTGTCTGATTTAAGCAAATAACCCCCCAGAGGACTTTAGTCTACAGGGTAGCTTCTATGGGAGGAGGTGATCCTGCAGGTAACTTGGACCCAAACCATGTAGGGCTTGAAAGATAATAACCAAAACTTTGTACTTTAGCCAGAAACTAATTGGCAGCCAGTGGAGCGACTGTAATATTGCTCACTCCTTGTTGTACCTGTAACCAGTCTGGCTGCCTTATTTTGGACCAGCTGGAGTTTCTGAGTTGGCACAAAGGTAGCCCAATGTACAGCACTTTGCAGAAGTCCAACCTTGAGGTTCCCAGCGTGTTCACTACCATCTTTAAGTCTTCCAGGAAGGGGCACAGTTGGTATATCAGCCAAAGTGGATAATAAGCACTCGTGACTGTCTCTGAGCTGAAGTTTGGAAGATCAGAAGATGGCAAAACACAAGCAGATATATATGGGAGAACACAGTCCTTTAGGTAATTCTGGATCTAAGCTGTATAGGGGTTTTAAATCTCCAAAGTCTGGGAGCAGCCACCAAGAAAGCACTCTCTTGTTCTCGCTAAAAGTTTCTGTGAAGGTGGTAGGACCAACAGAGATGTTCCCCCTGGAAATTTCAAAGCTCTGGCAGGTTCCTATGAGATCGTTCAGATAACCTGGACTGGAGGTGCATAGGGCTTTAGAGGTCATAACCTGCTCCTTAAGATACCCCTGGAAACAGCCTGACGGTCACTGGAACTGTGACAGCAAGGGAGTTGTATGTCTCCCGTAACCAGCTCTGACAGTACTCTGGCTGCAATTCTTTGTACTAGCTCAGGTTTCCATACACCTTTCAAAAGCATCCCTGCAACAAACAGAATATTTAACAAGCACCTTTATGTCAAAGAAGAATCTTTGTGATTTTGGTCTTATTTCTTTATTTGCAGGGAATATGTTTTACAGTTGGCTGGAAGGTAACTATTTTATTTTCCCCGTTTGCTCTCTCCTCAGTGGCTGGCTGCTTTTATTATGTTGTCTAAATGAACCCTGGTTAAAAATAATTTAAAGAAAAAAACAACCCTGAACAAGAGACATGTTCCTTTACGTAGGTCTCTTGAATGTCTTCTTGCAGGGCTCTGCGTGGAGAAGAGGGCTTTCTACAAGCTCATTTCGGGTCTCCATGCAAGCATCAACATCCATCTCAGCGCCAGATATCTTCTGAAGGGTTGGTACCAAGGCTTCCTCTGCAATAACGTTGATTAGCTGGCATAATCAATAACACAAATCTTTCTAGGGGTGGCAAAACAGGTGGAGGGACCACGCATGACTGTGAGGTTTGTGTTATCCTGGACAGGGAATGTAGATTTTCTTTTCTCTTCCAAGATACCTGGGCAGACAAGCAGTGGGGACACAACGTAACTGAATTCCAGCAGCGTTTTGACGAAATCCTGACTCAAGGGGAGGGGCCCAGGAGGCTGAAGAACCTTTATTTCATCTACCTGATTGAACTACGGGCCCTCTCTAAAGTCCTGCCTTTCTTCGAGCGTCCGGACTTCCAGTTGTTCACGGGGGATAAAGCTCAAGATGCAGAAACGAAGCAGCTCCTTCTGGAAGTTCTACACTTAACCAAGTAAGTGTAAAGGCTCTTCTGAAGGATATTGGCAAGCTGGAGCGTGTCCAGAGGAGGGTGACCAAAATGGTAAAAGGCTTGGAAACCATGAAGCCCTGTGAGAAGTGGCTTAGGGAGCTGGGGATGTTTCGCTTGGAGAAAAGAAGGTTAAGAGGGAACATGATAGCCATGTTTAAATATTTGAAGGGATACCATGCAGAGGAGGGAGTGGGCTTGTTTTCTGCTGCTCCAGAGACCAGGACAAGGAGCAATGGATTCAAGCTGCAGGAAAGGAGATTCCACCTGAACCTCAGGAAGAACTTCCTGACGGTCAGGGCTGTCCGGCAGTGGAATATACTGCCTCGGAGTGTAGTGGGGTCTCCTTCTTTGGAGGTTTTTAAGCAGCGGCTGGATGGCCATCTGTCGGGAGTGCTTTGATGGGTGTTCTTGCATGGCAGGGGGTTGGACTTGATCGCTGGGGTCTCCTCCAGCTCTACATTTCTATGATTCTAAGAGGGGACATGATAGCCATTTTTAAATATTTGAAGGGATGTCATGTCAAGGAGGGAGCAGGCTTGTTGTTTGCTGCTGCAAAGACTAGAACAAGGAGCAGTGGATTCAAATTAAAGGAAAAGAGATTCCCCTAAATGTTAGGAAGAACTTCCTGATGGTAAGAGCAGTTCAGCAGTGGAATATGCTGACATCTGTGAGTGTGATGGATTCTCCATCTTTGGAGATTTTTAAAAACAGAGGCTGGATCGCCATCTGTTGGGAGTGCTTTGATTGTATCTTAGTGCAAGGCAGAATGGGGTTGGACTGGGTGGCCTTTTGGTCTCTTATAACACTATGATTCTAGGTGTGATTGGAGCTGAGAGATGGAATGATCCCGTTGCAAAGAGTAGAAGAATTAATTTCTTCATTTGTGTAATGGAGGCTTGCCCTAGTTGGACACCTCCGGATGTGCTGGACTCCAATTCTTATCATCCCCTGCCAGCTATGCTGTTGGCACCTCGGGCAGCGGGGAGACCCATTGGAAAAAAATCTGATACTATATGTATACGGGTAAAAAAAAAATCCAGTTTTAATGTTTTTTGAAGGATTTGGCTTACTAGGGTGTAAAAGAATCTGACAAGCACCAACTTGGAACTAACAAGCACACAGAAGCATATAACAGCCATTCCTCATCCCCACTGGGGTTTGTGGGAAGTTTTTTACAAGGACCAAGAAAGAGGTGATAAGAATTTGCAGCCCGTCTATCTGATGATAAGCTAACAACACATTCATATAATAGTTACATACAGAGCCAAATAGATAACATTCCACATGTTTCTACAACTAGAAGAGGCAAAAACATCACGTGTTCATAGCTGCTAACCTGGAAGGACTGGTAAGCTGAGAGTGATAGGGTTTTGGGTTTGTTTTTTTTTGTTTTATTTACCTGCTCAAATTCTCACCAAACAGAAGTCTCTGTATTGTCTGCTGTATTGGGTGACAACTCCCATAACTCCTTACCATTGATCTACTAGCTGGAGCTGATGGGACTGTGAATACAAAACAGTTACCTAGATTTGTTGTTGTTCTGTGCATTCAAGTGATTCTTGTATTTATTTTGTTTGTTTGTTTATTTGTATCCCGCCTCTCCATATGGATTGAGGCGGCGAACAACTTACAAATAGCATGTATTTCTATGCATGCCCCCAACAATCTGGGTACTCATTTTACCAACCTGCGGAAGGATGGAAGGCTGAGTCAACTTTGGAGCCGGACAGGATCGAACTCACAACCTTGTGGCTTGCAGTACTGGCATTTAACCACTGCGCCACCAGGGCTCCTACTGTGCCACCAGGGCTGCCTTTAAGGCTACCCTAAGTAGGACCTGTTGGAAAATTCTGGCATTCCCTCTCCCCCTCTCTTGTTTTAGGGCTTAGCTAGCACAGGGTTTCATTTTCCTTAGCCTGTCAAAGCCTTTTGCCTTCCCACCTAAAACTTCAGTCTTGCTCTTTGTGTTATTTAAATGGATGACCGTGGCATCCAGACCACGTGACCCAGGATGGACCCTGGAGTCATTGACCTTACATAAAAGACCATGCTTCCCTCTCCTCCTCTCTTTGCCGTCTTGCTTCACTTCCTCCTCTCTGACTGTGCTTCACCTCATATCCAAGAAGATGGTGAGTTAAGAATTAAGCTACCATCTTAACCTTTGTGTTAGTTAGTTAGGATCTAGTCTCTCCAATGCATATGTGATTATAAAATTCATTAGTAAACTTTTGATAAGTTTTTAACCTGAAACTGCCTGCCTTGTTTTGTTTCCTAAGTCTGTCTCAGTTCCGGGAAACCACACAGAGATTGGGACATGCAACTCTGCTAAAAAAAGAGACTGATTTCTAACAGTTTTAGCTTTCATAGAATTTTCCCCAAAGGGCTAACACCCCGGGAAGCTCACTCCCAACGGAACCTATCACAAGGTTTTCTGGGGTTGAGATTGTGTGATGTGCCCAAGGTCGTCCAGTGGGTTTCCATGGCCAAGTGGAGAATCAAACTCTGGTCTCCAGGGTCATAGTACAACACTCAGACCACTACTTGGTCATGATTGTGACACTAGTGCCACAGTTGTGACTCCCTCCCCGCAAACCTCGTTTACCAGACATCAGCTGCATGGGTTGAAGGAGGTGCTTTCCACCAGAGATTGGAACACAGATGACTGATGCTTCTGTCAGATTTTGGGGCCAAGAGAGGTTATTTAATTAAGTATACTTAACCAAGTAGATGATACAGGATTCTGGCCATTGTTCACTTTATTATTTTCTTACCAGACTGTAATGATCTTTTCCATTAAGACCATTGGCGATTGTGGTTGATAGGGCTCAAGACTTAGCTTTGAAAGCAAATGGCAACGGTACGCCCATGCCAGGATGTCTTCGAGCCTTATGTACCTGGATGAAAATCGTCAGGTTATTAAAAGATTCTGATGGGCTTCTAATAGCCCACAAGTCTGTAAGTTATGCCTTCTGAGAAATCTTTCCAAGTAAGGACTCCTGTAATAACACTTTTTCCCTCTTTTGCTTCAGATCTTTCCCTTTGCACTTTGATGAAAATTCTCTTTTTGCTGGGAACCAAAGAGAAGCTGCCAAATTAAAGGTAATAGTTCTTTCCCAAGTCACTTTTAGAGAGACGACTGTTTCTATATTGTACATTGTGCTGTCAGCAGTGAAGCCTCCCAGTCTGTTGGCTTAGCAGCAGAATATTCCCAGCCCAACTTCTATGAGAGAGGGAGAATACCTTGGCCTCTTCATGCTCCCCAAACTGCCTTTGTTTTGGCCAAAAATGAGTAACTTACTTTAGCTGGAAGCCTTCTGGAATGGAATTCACTTTTTTTGGTAGATTATTTATTTATTGGTTTTAAAACACGCAAACCTTGAGATTCACATTTACAATCATATTTACAAAGAAATATATGTTTAAGGAAAACTAAAAGGAACGAAAAGTAAAACACAGTACTAGCACACTAAACTAAAAAATAGCCCGAATGCTAACTTACTAAGACACAAAAGGACTCTGAGCCCCACCCCAGCCAAACTGTAAAGAAATAAAGAAAAATTAAAAAAAAATGTTATTCTACCTTTACAGATCCAGCTAAGTAATGCTACCAGAATTAGTTATGATCACAGTCACAAGTTATTGCTTTGTTAGATTTCTTATTACCGAAAAAGTCCATCTTTCAAAAAATCTTCAGTTGACTTAACCCCACGTTAGTTTGGCAATTTGGGCTAATTCAGCAACCTTAACAAATTTGAGCAAACAACATTCTTGCTGCTGTTCTATAACAAAAAAGAAATCTTTATTTACTATCCAAATCTTTATCCATAATACCCAAGAAAAACATTTCTGGTTACATTACTAAATCCTCAAGGGCAATTCACTTTTGAAAAAGGTATCAGTTTCTTTCTTTCATCTCCTGCACTGTGTTCACATTAAAAAAATAAATTCAAAGCAGAAGTGGATTTCCATTTGATTTGGGGAGGCATTTTTCAGTTTGGGGGGCAGAAAATTGGCCCCCAAACTTGCTGTGGCTGCCCACCCCATTTTAGAAAGGGGAATTCTTTGCCATGCTGGGCCAACCATTGCTGCAGGATTAAGCCCTGGAAAGCCCTATGAAGACAGAAGAGGGATAGGAGATCATGGGGTGGGCTGCCTGTTTAAGATGTGTTTATTCTAGGAAAAGCCCTAGAGACGTCTTGCATGTAGGTAAAGAAAATGCAAAGGCCAAAATCTTGCACCACTATATCCGAACAGGTTGGACACGGAGCTGGGATGAGCCCTGAAACCGGGTAGGAAGTGAGGCAGCAACACAAAATGCAAAGTGTGCAACACAATAAAACACACAAAAGAGTTTCTTTGGCCAAAGGATCCTGCTGATAATCAGAACTGTGTTCAGCGGCAGCCAAGAAAGCCAATGCACTTCTTGGCTGCATCAATAGGAGTATGGTGTCTAGATCGAGGGAGGTACTGGTACCACTCTACGCTGCATTGGTTAGGCCTCATCTTGAATCCTGTGTCCAGTTCTGGGCACCCCAATTCAAGAAGGATATTGACAAGCTGGAGCAAGTCCAGAGGAGGGCGACCAAAATGGTGAGAGGCCTGGAAGCCATGAAGCCCTATGAGGATAGACTTAGAGAGCTGGGTATGTTTAGTCTGCAAAAGAGATGGTTAAGAGGGGGCATGATAGCCATGTTTAAATATTTGAAGGGATGCCATGTAGAGAAAGGAGAGGGCTTGTTTTCTGCTGCTCCAGAGACCAGGACAAGGAGCAATGGATCCAAGCTTCAGGAAAGGAGATTCCACCTGAACCTCAGGAAGAACTTCCTGATGGTCAGAGCTGTCCGGCAGTGGAATCTGCTGCCTCCATGGAGGGTGGTGGAGTCTTCTCCTTCTTTGGAGGTTTTTAAGCAGAGGCTGGATGGCCATCCGTCGGGAGTGCTTTGAGGGTGTTCCTGCATGGCAGGGGGTTGGACTGGATGGCCCCTGGGGTCTCTTCCAACTTACATTTCTATGCTTCTATGATTCTCCTAGCAGTACTGATCCAGAATGATAACTTTATTCGTCAAGCTTCACCTTTTTATACTATTTTCTTGATTAGGAAAGCAGAATAAAACATGCATCGTCAAGGTTAGTATTTCATGTAAAACGGAATACTTGTTATTTCTTATCTAACTCTTCTGCCACATGTACACAATGTACATATACACAAAGGTAAATATACACAAACAAGACTATTACGGAGGCAACAAATCATGCTACTGATGTAACATGTTTACTCCTGATTTCAGCCATAATAATTTCATACAGTACAGAACAAAGTTTAGTGAAACAGGATGTCAAGAACAACAGAAAATCATTCTTTTGTTAATCATACTAATAAGAGGACAATTGGGAATCTTCTAACATCCCTCGTGTGTGTGTGTGTTTGTGTGATATTTTAAGCCAACACTGTTTTTGAGGAACTATTTCTTCTTTTTCCTCCCCTCCCTACCAGGAAGAATTCAGACTCCATTTTAGGAATATTTCAAAGATTATGGACTGCGTGGGATGCATGAAATGCCGCCTTTGGGGGAAGCTACAGGTAAGTAATGCTATTCCTGTCACCATTCCCCCTGCCCCCCCCATTCTAATTTATTTGAAATATTACTGGTTTTAAAATCCTCAACCTTAACATGGTACAGGTATTCTCAACTAAATAAAGTCAATGTGTTCCTGAGAGTGACTTCTTTAACAGAAAATTTAGCATCAGAAGCAGAAATAGTATGAGAGGATTAGGGATAAGTTCCTCCACCATGAAAAAAAGAGCAGTCCAATATGTTTCAGCAAACTTTTAATTCAAAATTAATACTATGTGCATTTGAAATGAAACAGCTAGCCTTGAGCCTTTTAGAAACTGCTTGGAAGCTTCTTGCAAAATGGGTCCAAGGATGATGTTTTCTTTCACCAACCTCTGCTTTTCTTTCTTTGATTTCCGTTTTGGTGGCCAAAAATTACAGATTTCTATGCTTTCCTTCAAAATGCTAGGGGGAGCTGGTAAGGCAGGCGTATTTGCTCTTCCCTTTTCTCCCTTCCATCTAGGCCAGTGGTTCTCAACCTGTGGGTCGCGACTCCTTTGGAGGTCAAACGACCCTTTCACAGGGGTCGCCTAAGACCATCGGAAAATATATATTTCCGATGGTCTTAGGCTCCATTCCCTCCTCGGTGGTGGTGCACAAACGCGAGCCACGCGCTCACGTCCTCCTGCCCCCTGTTCAGAAGGGACTGAAATCGCTCCCCTTCTCCGCTACCTGGAGAACCTCCCGTCTGACGGGCCAGCTTGGGGGGGAGTGGCAGCACGGGGGGCAGGCCCCCTCCTTGCCACAGCCCCTGCCCCACTCACCACGGAGGGGGGTGCTGTGGAAGGGCCGGGGGGCCGCAAGGCAGCGCTTTTGCAGGGGGCGAGCTGCGCCTGGAGCAAAAGACAAAGGCGCTGGGATTCCTCCCCCCCAGCCAGGGTCGACACTCTGGAAACTTTTCCCACACTGCCCCTCCAGCGGAAATGAGAGCGAAGCAGAAGCAGAGCCCGGGGGGGGTCTTGGAGTTTTTTCCCGGGGGAGACGCGCGACTCCTCTTTCCCTCCTTGCCCCCCCTGTTCCTGGCTGGCGAGGCGGCCTTTGCCGGGGGGGGGAGGCATTGTAAATAATAAATAAATAATTTTATGGTTAGGGGTCACCACAACATGAGGAACTGTATTAAAGGGTCACAGCATTAGGAAGGTTGAGAACCACTGAGACCATTTCTGCACTAGACTGTTATAGCGCTATTATTCCACTTTCAGCATCCTATGGAATACTGGGGTTTGCAGTTTAGGGAGGGGCCTCAAAGGCCATCCTCAAAGGCCCCTCCCTAAATGCAAACCCCAGGATTCTATAGGATGTTGAAAGCGGAATAATAGCGCTATAACAGTCTAGTGTGGAAATGACCCTAGACAGAAGATAAGAAGGGGCTGGGCAGACGTAATAAGCCTTTGTGTGAAGGAACTTCACTGCCAGCAGCTTTGTTAACTGAGGTATGCCTGTACAGACACCTATAATCTGCAAGAAAATTGATTTAGAGCTGGGAAAAGTTACTTTTTTCAGACCGGAACTCCCAGAATCCTGCAGCCAGCATGGATGATAGGAGTTGTATCTTAAGGCTGTGAGATTGCGTAAGGTTGTGGTATATAGTTCATCAGGGCAGTGAATCCATTCCAGATTGTGCGGTGAAGTTTACCCAAGGTGGTGTGTTCCATCCCCAAAATAGTTTAAACTCCTAGAATAGTTTAACCTCCTTACTGATGCCGGAGCCTCAAGCCTCTCTGCTCATGTGTTGACTGATTCTGTCTCTTGCTCCTGTTGCCCACAGACTCAGGGCTTGGGAACAGCTCTGAAGATCTTGTTTTCTGAACACCTGATAGAAAACATGGCAGAAAAGGGCCCTTCACCGAAATTCCAGCTAACAAGGCAGGAAATCGTGTCCCTCTTCAATGCTTTTGGAAGGTGAGTGTGAAGTCTTTAACAGCTGGAATCCTGTTGGTGTCGTAGATGTGCATTAAGTCATAGAATCATGGAAATGTAGAGTTGGAAGAGGCCCCAGGGGCCATCCAGTCCAACCCCCTGCCATGCAGGAACACCCTCAAAGCACTCCCAACAGATGGCCATCCAGCCTCTGCTTAAAAACCTCCAAGGAAGGAGACTCCACCACACTCCGTGGAGGCAGCAGATTCCACTGCCGGACAGCTCTGACCGTCAGGAAGTTCTTCCTGAGGTTCAGGTGGAATCTCCTTTCCTGCTGCTTGAATCCATTGCTCCTCGTTCTGGTCTCTGGGGCAGCAGAAAACAAGCCCTCTCCTTCCTCTACATGGCATCCCTTCAGATATTTAAACATGGCTCTCATATCCCCTCTTAACCTTCTCTTCTGCAGACTAAACATCCCCAGCTCTCTAAGTCTATCCTCATAGGGCTTCATGGCTTCCAGGCCTCTCACCATTTTGGTCGCCCTCCTCTGGACTTGCTCCAGCTTGACCATATCCTTCTTGAATTGGGGTGCCCAGAACTGGACACAGTATTCAAGATGAGGTCTAACCAAAGCAGAGTATAGTGGTACCATTACCTCCCTCGATCTAGACATCATACTCCTACTGATGCAGCTGAGAATTGCATTGGCTTTCTTGGCTGCCGCATCACACTGCTGACTCATGTTCAGCTTGTGGTCTATGAAGACTCCTAGATCCCTTTCACACGTACTGCTATCCAGTCACTCAGCAGCTACTTCTATGGAAGTAGCTGGATGTTTTTCTCTGATTTGGAAGGCCCGTACAATGAGCCCACCATATCAATGGACTCATGATCCACGGATTCAACCCACTGGAGGTTCAGATGTGCCTACTTCTGCTTTCGAGGAGGTAGGTTTCCTTCACAAGGCAAAAGCGAGCTGCTGGCAGACCTTGCCCCCACCTCTGCTGCTGCCCTGTGGCATTTTCAATACTGTTTTATAAGTCTTGCCTCGCATTTGCAGTCATGCTGCAAGCCTCACAAGACTGACCTGAGCATGCCCTTTTTTGGTATCTGGTGGGGTGGACCCTGGAACCAATCCCCCATGGATACGGTAGGCACACTGTATTCATTTCAAAGCAAGAGGAAGACCCTCAGCTGGCCGTCTCTCAGAAAGGACAGACCCAGATCAATCCAGTTTCCCTACATAGCATTAAAAGCCCAACCCTAATCGTTTTGTAAAAGTCTGATGGCACAAAAATATTTTGAGATGCCAATGCAAGGAGAGCAAGGATGGGGGTCTTCCTGGTCTCTCTAAGGAGGGAGTTCCAAAGTCTGAGAATAGCCACTGAGAAGACCCTCTTCCTTATCCCATCAAACAGAACATAGGGGGTTGTTGACTTCTGGGGGTCCCATGGGGGACACCTTGATTCGCTCCAGGTTATAAAGGTTAGGGAAATTAGCGGAGTACTGGCATTAGCAAAACGAGGGGCAGGGTAACCCAGCAGGATCTTTTACCCAACTTTACAGGGTCAGGCCAAGCAAAAAGCCAGACAAATGTACCAAATAACTGAATTTTATTAAATGAATATAGTATCACGCACCAACACACTCACTCATGTACACAAGGCCTATTGAGAAGGAAAAGAGGTGAAAAATGGACAGGGGATATAGCAAAGGGAATTTAGGGGTGGTGATACTGCATCTGTCGTGAAGCCTTCGGTCTGGGAAGCGGTGAGAAGAACGGAGCTCAGTGAAGAGATGGCTGAGGGGTCTGCTAGCATGGTGGGGAGTTCTCCGAAGAGACCCTCAAAAACTAGGACTACTTACAGGGCAGAACGTACCTGGAGGGCAGGCCCTCTCCTGGGAAGAACAATGGCCAAAACGAAGGAATGCTATACAATGGCAAGTGGGTTGCAGTATTGTTTCAAGTAGGGTTGCAGTCAAGGTTTAGGATTTTTCCAGAGTCAAAGTTCCTCAACCTGGGGAAAACATGCCAATCCCCTCAAGTTGGCTATTCTTGGCTGAGGATCCTTTGCTTATGTGGATGTGTATAGCCTGAGGCCTCCTTGGGGTACGTGACTGGGGATTTCTCTGGTTTTGACCTGTTTTCGGTTGTTTGACCTCTTTGCCTACCTGCCTACCGGGGCAACCTCTCTGGCATGGCGGGCATATCTGATATCAAATTTATAGTCCCTGGGATAGGGTATGCCAGTGGAGTACCAGGGTGGTGGGACAGAAATAAAGCCTTCTCCAGATGATTTTAGAGCTCCTAGGGACTCAGAACAGGAAATAAAGGGATAGAGAAATGGGAACTCAGAAATGCCTGGCTTGCCCAACTGAGAAATTTGCACGTGGACTTTCCTGCTTGTGCACAACCCTCTTGCCTGGCCTCCTGTTTTGCAATTATGTCATTAACAGCCACTCTGAGCCTGTTGCTTGCTTTTGACAGCTTACATGCCTTTGCTCCATTCGATTCTACTTTGTGTGCGGTTAGAATGAGCTCAGTAAGAAAATCCCTTCCTTGCGCTGAATAAACCATCCATTCAGGGCTGGGGACTGTGTGGCCAGTGGGTCACATGTGACCTGTGGGACTTGGTGTGATCCCCAATAACTCTTTGCAGCCTCCTTAGCCCCTTCCAGATAACCATAAAGCCCCCCTTGGCTAAACTACCCCCTAAATGGCTCCAACATGGAGCACCAATGCCCCTCAAACGGCCAAAATTGAAACCAGAAGTTATGTTTGGTCATTTCCATGTGTGGCCCTTGTTGGATGGGTTTGGTGTGTGTGTACGTGTGTCAAAGGTGCCTGTTGACTTATGGCAACCCCATGAATTTCATAGGGTTTTCTTAGACAAGGAGTACTCAGAAGTGGGTTTGAAAGCAGTCTACAGCAGTTGGTATTTCAAGAACAACAGGCATGAAAAATAGCCCCTGCCCCAGCCCTGTTGTTTACCCTAATATAAAGGCTTTTTATCAACTAGCTAGCTTCTGGTTTTGATCTCTTAAAAGAAGAAACCAATTTACATCCAATATACCTTGATATATTACCCTCCCCTGCAAAAACCTGCAAGTTGCCTATACCTTGGTTGGTGTGTTTCTTGTCGGCCATCTTGGAAGTGGAGGTCTCGTCTATCGCCCGCAGAGACTGTTCCCAACAATAAGACTTAAGTCTCGCGGACCGGTTGCGGAGAGTTTGGGGAGTAAAATCCCGGCAAATTGGGCAAGTCCGGATGTTGTGGGACTCACCCAAACAGAAGAGACACTCCTTGTGGTTGTCGTTGAGGGCAACCTTGCGCCCGCAGGACACGCACTTCTTGAAGAGCGCGGACATAAGACGAAGAACGCCAAACTGCGAAAATCCGAAAAGACCAAAGCCGAAGGGGGAGTCCGAAAGAGAGGTCAGAGACAGTCCAAAAGTCCGTAAAACCGTGAAAAGAGCAAGCCAAGCACAAAAGTGAGAGGAACAAACTAAAGAACCTTCCGTACGCGACGGCGGACGAGAAAGAACTGAGGAGAGACTGTTGCTCGGCGGGAGGAGCATGCGCAGTACCGGCGTGGGGGAGGGGTTCCCGCCAAGCGAACAAGCTCTAGAAGTTTCCGAACGCTACCGCGCAGGCGCTAAAGCTCCTAGTGTATGAAGGCACAGAGACCACGAAGGAGAACTTGTATTTTAAAAAATAATATAAACATTGCACTCCAGTTTCTGCATTTAGAGAAGCCCCAGAGTGCATCCTGCTGATGAGGCACAAATTGAATTGGTGGGTTTGCTAGTTATGGGGGCGGGCAGCAAATGAGACAGTGTCCGTGGTCTGTACATGCCTGCTAGTCATCTTATTCAATCAGCCTTCTGGCTTTGGAGGTTTCAGCTGGTATAGCTTGCTTTCTTACCAGTCTGTCTCTGCAGTCATGGGGACTAGCAGCTTGCTTCTTTTTGGGACTTGCAACATACACACAGCTCTGACTTTGCTTATATTTATTGTAAATATATCAGTAACAAACACTCCTAAGTTTTTTCTTCTTCTTCTCTCTCTTTTTCCACCCTCTGTCTTTCATTGCAGGATTTCGACAAGCGTTAAGGAACTGGAAACATTCAGGAACCTCTTGAGACCTTTGGAGTGAAATAGCGTCAGATAAAGACTGTCTCTCTTGTTCTACACTGGCAAGGCTCAGAGGGTATTTTTTCTTGCTAGTATGAGCATCAGATTTGCCCCTGCTTTGGAAACAAGGCAAAGCCTGGGCTTCCCAAATCCCACCATGGTCTCCGGCTTGCAAGTTTACTCCTGGCCCTGTGGCAGCTGAAATCCTCAGGGGAGTCTGATCTCCTAGGACAAGAGAGAGAGAGATGCTTATGGCCTGTGGTGTTCTCTGTTTTCTTGAATCCCTGTGGTCCGCCAAAGTGTTCTTATTTGATGGAGTCTCTTTGACAGAAATCAGCCTTGCCTGTACTGTTTAGCAATTCTCAGGCAGTCCTCAGGCTGGATCTGGTCTAGATCTACCTGTCCCAGTATTCTTCACAGTGATTCCCATTTATGCCGGGTGGTCCATGGTCTCCAGTTTGCCTCTGTTTTAGGAGATTCAGGTGACACACCATTTCCAGGCTTCAAAGGATGCTGACCTTGGGACCACTTTGTAATTATTATGGAAGACTGTCAGTTGCCCTGAAAATAAACAGGTGACACTCATATATCAGCAAACCCAAACAAAATATAATCCTAAAGGGCAGAGAGTTTGGGGAGACATGAATGGAGCTTGCAAAAATAACTTCTTTGGACAACGACTCCCAGAATCCCCCAGCCCTGGGAGTTGTTGTCCAAAAAAGTTAAGTTCTCAAGTTGTGGGCTCCATCAGCAGTTAATGTGCAGATCATAGAACCCTAGAGTTGCAAGAGACCACAAAGTCCAATTCCATTTTGTCATGCAGGAATACACAATCAAAGCACTCCCAACAAATCGCCGTCCAGCTTCTCTGTAAAAACGTCCAAAGGAGATTCCACCACACTCCCGGGCGGTGTATTCCACTATTGAACTGCTCTTACCATGAAAATGTTCTTTCTAATGTTTAGATGGAATCTCTCTTGCTGTAGTTTGAAGTCATTGCTCCATGTCCTAGTCTCCGGAGCAGCAGAAAGCAGGTTTGCCCTATCTTCCGTACGACATCCATTCAGCTATGTAAACATGGCTCTCATGTCCCCTCTTCACCTTCTCTTCTCCAGGCTAAACATACCCAGCTCTCTAAGCCACTCCTCATAGGATTTCATGGTTTACAGACCTTTTATCATTTTGGTTGCCCTCCTCTGGACAGGCTTTAGCTTCTCAATATCAATATAATTGTGAATGTTTTAAGAGCAGAGGGCTCCTATGAGATGTTTTGGGCTAACCGACCCTCTCCTTCATTCCCAGCCTCAGAAGTCAACGCCTCTCCTGTCTTGTCAGCTAATTTTGGCTGATTCCCATGGCCTTTTGTCCCTCTCTTTTAATTCCCTGCAAGCCACATAAAGTTGGGTTAGCCTGCACAGAATATATTCATCTTTGTGCTTTTAGGACCTCACCAGACGGAGCGGACTGGAGGAAGGAAGTGACGAAAGAGTGACACGAGTGAAACAGATGATTTTTTTTTTTTAAACCAAGAAAGAGAGAGAGGCTGTTTGTGGAAAAGTTTAAATTTAAGGAGATCTGGGTTTTGAAAAGCCAGCCAGGGAAACCCCCTGGACAAGTCACCCTCTCTCAGCCTCAGAGGAAGGCAAAGGCAAACCCCTGTTGAATAAACATTGCCAACAAAACTCTGTGATAGGTTTACCTTAGGGGCACTGTAAGTTGGAAGTCACAACACAACAACCACAGCATCTTCTCCAAAAACAGCGGAAAACTATTTTCTCCTCTCCCTGGGCAACTCAGTGCAAATGCTTCTGTATTCTTTTTCTCAGTCCAGACACTGTATCTGCTCAGTGAGGGTCAGAATGTATCTGCACTACACCGTTGGAGCAGTTTGATAGCATTTTAGCTGCCATCACTTCATGTGGAATTCTGGAATATGCAGTCTGCAGAGATGCCTGAAATTCATTCTAGTGCTCTAATTTAGTGGGAGTGGGTGGACTAGAGCTCTCTGGGGAGAATCCCAGGTACATCTCCAGATTACACCTGAGCTGAGATGCTTTAGGATGGAGCCATGGCAGTTGAAGTGGTATCAAACTGCTGCAATTGGAGTGCAGCCAGACCTCCCTGGGCCTGCTGCTCTGTTCTCAGGGAGAACAGCAATAGGGAATTGCTTGTACTGTGAAATGCTAGCATAGGATTTGCCAGATGGCAAAGCGGAAGGAATTCTGAGAGAGGATTTTGTGCAATTTTGCTCAGTAGGGTGGGTGGGGGTGGGCAGACTGTGGAAGGGAACATTTGTAAAAAGCCATATAAATACAGAACTGGGATAGACATTTCGCCATGCTCTCTTTCTTTTTGTGAGTGAATGGGCACTACAGACCATAGATAGAGGAACAGACCTGGTGAGTTGAATGTGGTTCAAGATGGTCGTATGAACAGGTTGCTTACCTGTAACTGTGGTTCTTCGAGTGGTCATCTGTGCCATCATACACTAGGAGCTTTAGCGCCTGCGCGGTAGCGTTCGGAAACTTCTAGAGCTTGTTCGCTTGGCGGGAACCCCTCCCCCACGCCGGTACTGCGCATGCTCCTCCCGCCGAGCAACGGTCTCTCCTCAGTTCTGTCGTCCGCCGTAGAACCTACAGGGACCTGAGAAAGAGGGGAGGAAGGGCGGGTGTGTATGATGGCACAGATGACCACTCGAAGAACCACAGTTACAGGTAAGCAACCTGTTCTTCTTCTTCGTGGTCTCTGTGCCTTCATACACTAGGAGACTGTGTAGCTTACCGGTCGGACGGCGGGTCAGGTCCTACAGCACGGAAGCCAACACCTCACGTCCAAACCGGGCATCTCTGCGCGACCGGCAGTCGAGCCTGTAGTGGCGCACGAAGGTCGATGGTTGGGACCAGGTCGCCACACGGCAGAGTTCATGCAGGTCAACTCCTCGCAGGAGGGCCGCAGAAGTAGCCACAGCTCTGGTGGGGTGGGCTCGAAGCAGGACTGGCGGAGGCTTCCTCGCGAGCTCATACGCCAGTTGAATAGTCCTCACCACCCATTTGGAGAAGCGCTGGGTGGACACTTTGAGGCCCTTCCGACGTCGCCCATAGCAAACGAAGAGATGCGGCGTTTGTCGGAAGGAAGCAGTCCTGTCCATGTAGAAAGCCACGGCCCGACGCACGTCCAGGGAGTGGAGAGACCGCTCCAACGGTGTCGTCGGGTTCGGGAAGAAGGCAGGCAGGATGATGTCCTGGTTGAGATGGAAACTGGACACCACCTTAGGCAGGAACGAGATGTCAGGTCTCAGGACCACCTTGTCTCTGTGGAAGACCGTGAAGGGCTCATCGGATCGAAGAGCTGTGATCTCACCCGCTCGCCTCGCTGAGGTCACCGCTACCAAGAAGGCAGTTTTCATGGTCAGGAGCCTATCATCCGAGGTCGCCATCGGCTCGAAGGGCGGCTTTGTCAGCTGCGAGAGCACCAGCGAGAGGGACCACGGCGGTAGCGGCGGCGATACCGGCGGGTAGAGATGATGAAGTCCTTTCAGGAACCGCTTAACGGTATCGTTCCTGAAGAAGGCCGAGGCAGCCGATCGTGGCGGTTGGTATGCCACGATCGCGGAAAGATACACCTTCAGGGATGGAAACGCCAGCCCCTGTTGCCGGAGGTGCAGGAGGAAATGCAGGACGGTAGAGAGCCCCGCGGGCGATACCGGCTCACTCCTCTCGTTAGCGAAGGTCAGGAAGCGTCGCCACTTGTATTGATAGTTGCGACGGGTGGATTCCTTCCTGGCCGCGACGAGGACGGTACCGAGCACGGGATCGTCTAGTGCGATATCCTCCAGGCATGGAGGGCCAGGCGTGGCAGGTCCGGATGGAGGACTCGGCCGCCGGAGTGCGAGAGCAGGTCCGGTGTCGGTGGCAACCGGAGCAGGTCGTCTCGTGCGGCTTGTAGCAGGGGTGCGAACCAATGTTGCCTCGGCCAGTACGGGGCTACCAGGATCGCGTCGGCTCAGTCGGCGAGGATCTTCGATATTGTCCGGCCGAGCAGCGGGAACGGCGGGAACGCGTAGAGGAGTTCCCCGGTCCACGGAAACTGGAAGCGTCCCCGATGGAGGCACGATCGTGGCCCGCTCTGGAACAGAATCGGCGACACTTCGCGTTTTCCCTGGTCATGAAGAGGTCGATCGATGGTTCGCCCCAGCGGTCCCGAATCAGTCCGAACGCCTCTCCGGAGAGAGACCATTCGTGATGGGATGAGGTGTCCCTGCTGAGGGCGTCTGCCGTGGTGTTCTCCTGCCCAGCCAGGTGAACTGCCACGGGATGCGTATGCAGGCGAATGCACCATTCCCACAAGTCGAGCGCAATGTTGAGCAGGGTTGTGGAGTGAGTCCCTCCTTGTCTGTTGATGTAACAGACTGCGGTGGTATTGTCCGTCAGAACCAGGACCGTCCGCCCCGCTACGACGTGGCGGAACACCCGTAGCGCTTTCAAGACGGCGAGTAGCTCCAGCGCGTTGATATGGAGAGCGGTCTCGTCGTCGGTCCATCTGTCGCGGACTCTGAGATCGCCGCAGTGGGCACCCCATCCATACAGGGAGGCGTCGGTCGTTACCGTCACCTTCGGTGTCGGCTGTTGGAAAGGCATCCCTGACATGAGATTGCGTCGCGACTGCCACCATCGGAGGAATGAGCGGACGTCTCCCGGCAGCTGCAGTCGGAGAGTCTGTTCGTCTCGCAGGGGGTCGAATATGCGGACGAACCAGTGTTGAAGAGGTCTCGCTCTCAGCCTGGCGAGATATGTCACAGCGGTCGTCGCAGCCATGTAGCCCAAGAGCTGCTGGACGCTTCTCGCAGATAACGTCGGGGCCGTTCGCGCGTGAGCGGCGGCCCGGATCAGGGTTTGGGCTCGAGACTCTGGTAGGTACGCCCTGGCGGAGGTCGAGTCGAGCGTCGCCCCGATGAAGTCCAAGATCCTCGCCGGCTCGAGGTGGGACTTCTTCGGATTCACCCGTAGACCAAGGCGGGTCAGGAGTGACAACGTCATGTGGACGTCGTGGTAAAGTCTCTGTTTGCAGGACGCCACCAACAGCCAATCGTCGAGGTAAGGGAAGACAGAAGTACCCTTCGTCCGCAGGAAGGATACCACCGGGGCCATGCACTTGGTGAAGACCCTTGGGGCAGTCGAGAGTCCGAACGGCAGCACCTTGTACTGGTAACAGGTGTCGTCGACTGCGAAGCGGAGGTACCGTCTGTGCTGCGGGCGAATGGCGATATGGAAGTATGTGTCTCGGAGATCGATGGAGGCGAACCAGTCCCCTCGATGTAGGAAGGGCAGGATCGACGGTATCGTGACCATCTTGAACCTTTTGGGGCGGATGTAGTAGTTCACCCCTCTGAGGTCTAGGATCGGCCGGAGGGTACCGTCGGCTTTCGGTACCGTGAAGTACCTGGAGAAGAAGCCGGTGGTCTTGGCCTCTTGCGGGAGCTGCTCGATCGCCCCTTTCTGGAGGAGGGATTGGATCTCTTCCAGGAGGGCCGGACTCGACGGCGTGGAATAGTAAACGCCTCGAGGAGGAATATCGAGAAACTCGATGGCGTAGCCAAGACGGACGATGGAAAGCACCCAAGAGTCCGTAGTGACACACTGCCACTCCGCGAGATGTCGAGCAAGAGTCGGTCGGTCTCCGAGCGCTGATGGTAGGCTGAAGAGTGGGTATTGGTAGGTCCTGCCAGGCACGTCAAAACCGAGACTTTGTCTCGGAGGAGGACTTCTTGGACGAAGCCGGGCGTCGCCTAATCGTGCGTCTGGCCGATGAGCCGGAGGACGGTCTCGACTGTCCAGACTGGGCCGACGCTGGAACGACGAGGTGGAAGATCGTCGCCAGGATGGGCGGAAGGTGGAGGCCCTGCGGGCTTGCGTGGCCGGCTGTAGCCCGATCTTCTTGGCAGTAAGTCTCGCCTTAACTAGATTGTCCAAAGCTTCGTCTGTGGACGAATTGAATAGGCCCTCACCGTCGAAGGGGAGATCTTCAATCCTCCTTCTGGTGTCCTCCTGGATGTCGGCCGGTCGCAGCCAAGCATGGCGGCGCAGGCCGACGGATCCCGCCATGACCCGGGAGGCAATCTCCACTGCGTGCCTGGAGGAGGCCATCTGCTGCCGAGCGATGGAGATGGCCTCGTTGAAGATCACGAAGGACGCTTGGCGGATGTCCTCCGGTACCGTCTCCATCGCCGGTTGCAGGCGATCGAGCACCTTTTTCAGGTATGCCGCGAGGCAAGCCTGAGTGTTGGACAGCCTAATCTGCAAGGAGGCGGCGGAATAGAACCTTCTTGCATAGGCGTCCAACTTCCTGCCCTCTTTGTCCGGCGGGGTGGTGTGTTGCCTGCCGGAGCCTTTCGTCTGTGCCGACTCGACCACCACAGAGTTCGGTGCAGGGTGATTAAAGAGATAACCGGCGTTATCCTTCTGCACTCTGTAGAGGTGTTCCAACCGCTGCGGTATCGGCTGAGCCGAGGCCGGCCTATCCCAGGCGGCCTTCACCAGTCTGGATACCCGGGGCAGGAGAGGCAGCGGGGCCGTGGAAGGTCGCTTCTCCTCGAAGACAGAGAAGGCTGGATCGTCGTCCTCCGGCTCCGCATCGGCGATCTTAAGGCCGAGGGTAGTAGCCATGCGGAGCAGCATCGCAGAGAACTGGTGGACGTCCTCTGGAGCAGAATCTGGGATCGGGTCCCCGAATCCCAGCGGAGGAGACTCCTGGGAGGCCGCCTCAGACACCTCTGATTCCGCACTCGAGTCGTACGACTCTGAGGTCGGTGAGTCCTCTCGCCGCTCGCTTTCCGGCTCCTTCGCAGTCGCCACAGGTGTTGCCTTCCTAGGCTTCTCTGCAGCCGGGGCGGTGGTAGCAGCAGCGTCCCGCTTGGGCCGGCTGACTACCGACTTCACCTTCGTAGTGGTGACAGGGGTAGTCTGGCAGGCTGATGTCGTCGTAGCCCGCTCAGTCACCACCGACTCCGTAGGGCGCGTTGCCATTGCCGTGACCCTAGGAGGTGACGATATCGCCCGATACCGAGGTGAAGGCTCCCTCGCCCTATGATATCGAGGAGAGGGAGAGCGGCTGAAGGAGCGGCGGTCCGACGGAGATCGGCTTCGGCGTCGACGGTACCGAGCCTCGTCCCCTCTAGGCGAGCGCGATTCGCGCTGTCGACGAGGTGACCGGGACCTCCGGAAGGTCTCCCAGCGACTCGGGCCACGATGGTACCGATCCCGGTACGATGGTGAATGTGACCGATAAGAGGCTGGGCGCTCTCTCCATTCAGATTCCCTCGCGTACCTGGCCACGTAGGACGCCGAGGTGTATCTGGAGGCAGACGAGCGAGGTTGTTCCTCTCTTGTCTCCCTAGGAGGCGGCGAGGCCACCGGACGCTCGGAAGAGCGGGACCGGGACCGGAAGGAGGTCGAACGCCGCTCCGGAGAAGCAGAGGGCTCTCTCTGCTGCAGGTCGGCCGACCTGCGACGGCTAGGAGGGCGGTGGCGCTCCTCCACCAGGGTTGGAGGGTCTGCCACAGGCGAGTCCGGGCGCTGTTGGGGAACGTCCTCGATCTCATCCTCCGAGAGATCGACGGACTCGCCTCGCCCTTTGGAAGGCTGCTGAGTAGGAGGAGGAGTAGGAGGTTGAACGTCCCCAGCCGGGGAGCGCTTCTTCTCCTTCTTCTTCTTCTTCTTCTCCTTCTCCTTGCCCTTGCCTCCGTCCGGAGCAGGGCGCTTTTTAGCAGGCGTCTCCGTCAGGGGAGCCTCAGCCTTCCTCGCCGTCGAGGATCCTTTTGCTGACTTGGCAGCCGCCGACAGCTTCGGGATCCTCGGTAACGCCGAGATCGGCGTTTTCACCGGTACCAAGCCCGATACCGACGAGGTGGACGGAACGGCAGCCGCCGATACCGTCGATGGCGTGGTCGTCTTCTTGTCGGCCATCTTGGAAGTGGAGGTCTCGTCATCGCCCGCAAGACTGTTCCCAACAATAAGACTTGAGTCTCGCGGACCGGTTGCGGAGAGTTTGGGGAGTAAAATCCCGGCAAATTGGGCAAGTCCGGATGTTGTGGGACTCACCCAAACAGAAGAGACACTCCCTGTGGCTGTCGTTGAGGGCAACCTTGCGCCCGCAGGACACGCACTTCTTAAAGAGCGCGGACATAAGACGAAGAACGCCAAACAGCGAAAATCCGAAAAGACCAAAGCCGAAGGGGGAGTCCGAAAGAGAGGTCAGAGACAGTCCAAAATCCGTAAAACCGTGAAAACAGCAAGCCAAGCACAAAAGTGAGAGGAACAAACTAAAGAACCTTCCGTACGCGACGGCGGACGAGAAAGAACTGAGGAGAGACCGTTGCTCGGCGGGAGGAGCATGCGCAGTACCGGCGTGGGGGAGGGGTTCCCGCCAAGCGAACAAGCTCTAGAAGTTTCCGAACGCTACCGCGCAGGCGCTAAAGCTCCTAGTGTATGAAGGCACAGAGACCACGAAGAAGAACTGGGAGATATATATGTATTTGCAGCTCAAAAAGGAGAACCAAGGAAGATCCAAGTACCTCCATTCCTGTTTGAGCATCCTGATCTTGCATACCTACCTACCACCTTCCTCTCTGCAGAGATGGAGGAAGCCATACCTATATGAAAGTGTAGCGGTTTCTCTGGAAGCCCTCTTCCAAATATGTCCTTGCTTGTAGTCATACAGGGGTAGAGAGGAATGGCATTCCAAACAAATTTGGCCCTGCACATTTGCTAAGGTTAGGGCAGAGTACCCCCATGAAAATGGGGGAAAAATGCAAATATTAAGGGGTGGGTGTGGGAAGGGGGCCGAGGCACGGTGGGAAGAGCAGGTCCAAATCAAGTCCGGAAGGAAAGAGGGTGCATCAGCATGGGGGACCTAGAACATTTCCGCATGACATTCTTATAGCGCGATGATTTCACTTTCAACCTCCTATGGAATCCTGGGGTTTGCAGTTCTGAACTGCAAACCCCAGGATTCCATAGGATGTTGAAAGTGGAATCATCGTGCTATAAGAGTGTCATGCAGAAATGGCCCTAGATGTCCTCTCTCTTGTCCATCTCCTTTCTTGGGCATGCGTGGAGCATCGGGAGAAGGTTTCTGGTGCTGAGAAATTGGACTGTGAATCATCTTTAGCTTGTCAGGAAGCCATCGATGGAGGAAGAGGAAGACCAGAGGTGGGTTTTTAAAGCCCTGCCTGGCCTGATCAGAGTGGCGAGGAGTGAAGGTTCCCCCAGAAAAGCAGCACTGGAGCTATAGGTGGGGGGAGGCATTGGAAAAATTTGCAAATAAACCTGTGAACATGAAACCTGCCAATGCGGAGGGCTGACTATACTCCCATATATTCTGTAATACAGATGCTAGCCCTCAAATCACAGCAGTCATGTGTGCTTGAAATGAGCTCCTCCCTGCCAAAAACTATTTTGCTTAACTCCATTGAGGAAGACGGACAGACATGCCTTTTTCTTAAATCCAAGTTCGCTGTTGGTCTTATCACAGATGCCTTATCTTGCTAGATGCATTCATGCTTCTAGGGAACCTCCGGGGACTGCCTGGGAAAATTTCATTTGGGTTTCTGCTCAGAAATGACCCATGTGGTGTAGTGGTTTGACTAGGCTTTTGGGCATAGAAATCTATGCTTGACCCTGGGCAAGTCATACTCTCTCAGCCTCAGAAGAAAGCAATGGCAATTTCTTCTGAATTCATTCTGGCAAAACAACAAAAAAAACCACAGCTAAGATAGCATCACAATAAGCCAGAATCTACTAGCTTGCACAAAGCAACAATTACACAGCCCTTCAGATGCCCATCCTAGCATTCTTTGTGATTACTTGTGTTGGCTAGGTCTGATGGGAGATGCAGTCCAGCAGTGTGTGGAGGGCTTCATACTTGTGCTGGCTACGTCAGATGGGAGATGCAGTCCAGCAGTGTGTGGAGGGCTTCACAATCTCTCTCGTGTCACAGAATCACAGAGTTGGAAGAGACCAGAGGGGCCATCCAGTCCAACCCCCTGCCATGCAGGAACACCCATCAAAGCACTCCCAATAGATAGCCATCCAGCCTCTGCTTAAAAACCTCCAAAGGAGACTCCACCACACTTCATGGAGGCAGCAGATTCCACTGCTGAACAGCTCCGACCATCAGGAAGTTCTTCCTGAGGTTCAGGTGGAATCTCCTTTCCTGCAGCTTGAATCCATTGCTCCTTGTCCTAGTCTCTGGAGCAGCAGAAAACAAGCCTGCTCCTTCATCGACATGACAAACCTCTAATTTGGCATTCTCTTATTCTGGAAGTGTGATGTGCTAGTTAGACTATAACCCTGCAGACCAGGCTTTGATGCCTGCTCAGCCATGGAAACCCACTGGGTAACCTTGGGGGGTGTCACACACTCTCAACTTCAGAAAATCCTATGATAGATTTGCCAAAAGATTTGCCATAAGTCAAAAACAACTTGAAGGCACACAACAATTCTAGCAGCGGCCGAAGAGGATGATAGTGTCGCAGCCTTTTTCAAGGATAAAATCTGACCAACATTGAGTTGTCCAAATGCTCATGCCAAGTCTTTGTATACACAGGTCTCACAAGGGTTAAAAACTAGCCTTTTTATTTCAAAATAAAACAGTATTACAGTTTCGAGTGAAGGAATGAACTTGGTACATTCGTCAGTTGCTCCTGCTTTTTATCCAGCCCAGTCCTGGGATGGGGAGGTTAGAGGCAGCAAATGGAGACAACCAAACCACACATAACATAAAGTCAGTACCCTTGCTGAAGGCAGTTTCTGGCTGTAAAATAAAACCACAAAAAGTAATTTCAAAGTAAGTTGTTTAGTAGAGTGTGGGACTAGCCTTCTGCAGAGCTTCAGAAATTTAAATCATGTGTAGAATAAAAAAGAACCTTTCTATGCTCCCATGTGCCAACCAACTTCCCCATGTCGTGATCATTCTTTTGGGAAAGACCATCTTCAGTGGATACCATTTCCACACTAGATGGTTATAGCGCTATGATTCCACTTGCAACATCCTATGGAATCCTGGGGTTTGCAGTTTCTGCAAACTGCAAACCCCAGGATTCCATAGGATGTTGAAAGTGGAATCATAGCGCTATAACCATCTAGTGCGGAAATGTCTTCAGAAACAAACCTAAAGTGCGCAATGTGCATTGTAAAACTTAAAAACCCAAAACATAAAGGACGGTGAAGTTGATGTTCAGTGGCTCAGTCTTTGGTGCCTCATAGAGAACAGGGAGCATGATGCTCAGGGCCCAACTCATTTTGCCACATGGCAACAAAGGGACTTTCTGTGCTTACACAACAAAGCCACTGCTGAGTTTGCAGGATTCCATTGTTTGGACGACTTCCAGAAGTTGCAGTCCACAAAAAAAAAAAAAAAAGTAACTTTCCCAAGCTCCCCAAACACACTCATATCCTTTTCAAAGGGTAGTTGAAACATGCTGGCTGTTGAATTTCACACATCTATACTGGCAGGTTGTGTTCATCGGAGAACGATGTGGCTGCTAGGACACCATCGCCTCAATGTGCTTCTTAGCATTTGTGTGTAAGTTGCTGACACACTGTGAACGACCAACATTTTCTGTCCTTTACCACCACATGCCTGAGAACCACCTTGCCTGCCATGAGCACACAGCCAAATCTTGAGAAGTCAGCTCAGAATCTGGCCATTCGATTTTCTAGGACACTGAAAGTGCTCTGCAATTGGACAGCCAGAGTCTTCTTGAGACAAGACTGGTTTGAAAAAGCAAAAGTGCTTCATGTGTGGAAATGTGACCTCCCAAGCAGAGGCAGTCCGTGACGCCCAATGGGAGTTGTGAACCTGCTCCTGCTTTTAGTCCGAACTTTAAAGTAGTCCAAGGCACTGGAGTGGGGACGCAGCTGAGCCCTGTGGATAAGCTCTCTGAAAATTCACATTACAACTTAAAAAACTGCCCCAGAAGCCACCAACTGCTAGGACTCCCTAGGTCAGCATTTCACAGCTTGGCACCCTCCAGATGATCAGGACTTCAATTCCCAACATCCCCTGCCAGCATGACAAAGAAGGGCATTTCCACACTAGACTGTTATAGCGCTATCATTCCACTTGCAACATCCTATGGAATCCTGGGGTTTGCAGTTTGCAGAAACTGCAAACCCCAGGATTCCATAGGATGTTGCAAGTGGAATCATAGCACTTTAACAGTCTAGTGTGGAAATGGCCGAAGTCTGGAAGTTTTGTAGTCCAAAGCATTTGGAGGCCACCAGCCAGTAAAAGCTGCCCTAGGTAAATGACTGTGGGTGCGCTGGGCATTTTGCCTGGGAGAAACCTGAGATTCCACCGCAAGGAATAAATTAACAGTAATTATTTTTGGGAGGGCAATAGTTAAGGTAAGCCTCCATGATAAACCTTCATATATTTTTCAAAGAAAGACACCTCTGGAACAGAAGTTCCGCAAGAAGGGAAAGCTCAAGCCACTTGTACAGCGATAATTACAGCCACATACCAAGAATCATGGCCACCCTTTCATACTTCTCCAGAGCCAGTGTGGTGGCTGGATCACCGGACAATGACTCTGGGCACAGTCATAGCATGCAATTCCCTGCTCGGTCATGGAAGCCACTGGGACACCTTAGGCAAGTCACACACTCTCAGCCCTGGATGGATGCAAAGGCAAACCCTCTCTAAACAAATCTTGCCGAGAAAACCCCGTGACAGCTTCACCTCCATGAGCTGGAAACAACTTGTGTGCCATGAGGCACACAAGAGCAAACGTTAACTTCTCACGTCTGCAGCCAGGAACTTTTTTTAAACTTGCTGCTATAGATATTGTGCCTTAGTTCACAATCTGCCTGGGGGATTCTGGGAATTTTAGTCCCGGAAAAAGTAATTTCCCCTAGCATTGGTCATGATTGTGCAGAGGTGGTTGCCCTTCACGTTCGTTATGGGCAGAGTAACGAGGAGACAGCTAAACAATGTGTTTGCAGTAGCCACTGCCATTTCCATCATAGGATTAACACCACCCGGAGCAGGGCTGGGCAACTGTGGCAGGTTAGGGGGCCACAGCAGCCCCCCAGGAGACTTTGGAGGGCCACCCCCCCAAAAAAAATTTAGTCTGTTTACCTGCAACTGGTTCTTCCAGTAGTCACCCTCAACACAAATGGGTGCAAAATCTATTTGTGCGAGACACAGAGACCACGAAGAACGATTTGTTTTCCTTCAAATGTACCCAGTTTTTTGGGGGGGGGGTATGTTCCTTCTCCATGATCATTTTAGACCCAAGTGAGGCCTTTTCTACCAACAAGAAGTAATCAGAAGTCCCTTCTTGGTTTAAAAAAGGAGCATATTTGGGCCATTTTTAAAATGTTTTTCCCCATTTTTTCTTTGGCCTCTGAAAGATCCAGAGGTCCACAAAAACAGTCCTGGGAGGCTGAAGGATGCTCACAGGCCACACTTTGCCCACCTCTGATTTAGAGGTTGGAAGGAAACACAGAAGTCTGAATCCTATGGTTAGTCCTGACTAAAGAATCCCAAGAAGGATATGGGCAAGCTGGAACTTGTCCTGGGGAGGGTGAACAAAATGGTCAAAGGCCTGGAAACCATGAGAAGCCCTATGAGAAGTGGTTTAGAGATCTGGGGATGTTCAGCCTGGAGAAGAGAAGGTTAAGAGGTGCCATAACTATGTTTAAATATTTGAAGGAATGTTCCATGGACGATGGAGCAAGCTTGTTTTCTGTTGCTCCAGAGACTTGGACATGGAGCAATGGCTTCAAACTTTGGGAAGAGAGATTCCATCTAAACATCAGGGAGAAACTGTTGGTGAAAGTAGCTTGACAGTGGAATACGCTGCTGCCTGGGAATGTGGCAGAGTCTCCTTCTTTGGAGCTTTTTAAACAGACGCTGGATGGCCATCTGTTGGGAGTGCTTTGATGGTGTATTCCTACATGGCGGAATGGGGTTGGACTGGGCGGCCCTGGGGTTCTCCTCCAAGTCTATGATTCTTAAGTGGGTCCACTAAATCAATGGGATTAACGTATGCCCTGACTCATAAGCCAATGGCTTCATTCTAATCAAAAGGATCCAGGACAGAACCTCAAGAGTTTCCATCTGGGAACGATTTCAGTGCCATGCTGCAGCATCCTTTCGGCCAAAGACATAATACATAGATTACCAAGGTGGAGGAGGGGAAAAGATCACATCAGGACTGAAACTTCTTCAGACACTCATTTAAAAAACATGCACTCTTCTGACATATCACTTCAATTCACATTTAAAACTCAGCACCCCTGTTGAAGCCAAGACCTGCATACATAGGAGTCAATGTCCCGTCAGTTAATTCGGGGGAAAACAGAGCCAGTTCTCCAAAGGACTAGCAAGCCATTTTCCATGATATATGGGTAGTCCTCTGCAAAGATTTCACACAACTTGAGGAACCTCAGAAGATGTTCTGGAGCCAAATCCTTCTGGCTTCTCGCCTTGTCTTGTAAGGGAGTGGGATAGAATAATTGTGCCTAACAGCCAGAAACAAGACAAGGACAGATTTGGCTCCATGTGGAAAGTGGTGGCAATATTCTCCAGGACTTAAATACTCATGAGAAACGCTGCTTAGGAGGACCTGACGATCTCCAGGATTGCTGCCAGTTTGAAACGTGAACAACCGCATTTAGAGCCATTGTCTCTGCAATTCTAAACTCTGAGGATCGTTTGCCCAACTTTCTTCCAGAGCTTTAATCAGCTGTATCACAAAACTACTTCAAAGAATTTCTGCCAGTTTACTCAGGAGGTTGTGGAAGGGGTGGCAGAGGAGATATGCGCTCCAAATTTGAGTTAAGAATGGAGAAACCTAATCCCATACCATTGCCCCTCAAGCTGGTATCCCTCCAGATGTGTTAAACTACAAACACCATCATCCCCAGCCAAGATGGTTACTGCTGCTCTGGGCTTGCGGAAGCTGAAGTCCTGAACCACTGGAAGGGAAAAGATTTGAGAGTCAGTGTTTTAAGGGAAAAAAAACCCCACTGGGGTAGATAGCAGAAGTCACGCTGGCTGAACAAGTAGTCCAAAAAGGACTTTTTCCCAGCTCCAGCCTGGCTCTGAACAATAACTTTCAGGGGACATCTCTGCAGTGAAGTATCTCCTTAGCTCTGGGTGTCTTTCATCCTACATAATTATACCATTTTAGTTGTCACGGCTGGATTTTTTGGGATTTGTAGTTTCATGGAAGTGCGTGCTCGTCGCTGCCAGAGAACTCTAAAGTCCCCCACCAAACTACAAATCCCAGTATTCAACAAAATACTCTCCAAGCTTAGGGTAGAGAGTGAGAAACGGGAGCTTTCCCTAGCCTTCTTGATAGGCAAGTTTTACTTAAATCTCCTTCATGTTTCACACAGGTGGTATTCTTAGGTAGAGAGAATGGCAACCTTTGGAGGTCATCAACCAATCCAGGAGTGGTCTGTGTCTCCCTGGCTCCTAAAGCCAGTACAAGGGCCTTCAAGTACGTCCTGGAAGCAGCTGATAAGGAAAAAACCCACAGAAGTGTCCATGCCAGCTGGCTACCCTGCAGCCAACACAAGCATGTCACTAGTCCTCATGGAGCCAGCCTGTCTATTAAAAAAAAAAACCTAGTTTTCCAACTCCTCTTTCTGCATATGGACCAAGTTATTGTTTTTTTGAAAATGAAACCACTGAAGCCAAGAAGGGCTGACTGGACCCAGACAGTCTGTCGCAAGGGGAATTGCAGTTCATGCAAAAGGAGTTTTTGACTTTGACTGTCCCAGAATAAAGGAATCTATAGTAAAAAACATCTGCCAGTTATGGTACCCTTGGAAATGTGCCATACCCATTAACATTTCTTGTTATGGTCCCCATTTTTTTTTTTGAAGAAAAAGTACAAACTCTAAAGAGCTTGGATGCAAAAAAGATGCCCTCCCCTTCCCGAACTGTTAAATATGTAGAGAAGTTCCAGTCATCGCAGGAAGACTCAGTGAAATTTCCCAGCTATGGATGTGCAGCTGGAAGGGTTGCCCAGAACAGTTGTCTCATGCTGTTGGAGAGAAGAAGAAACACAAAGGTGGAGAAAGCAAGAGAACCGTTCCTTTGGAAACATTTGGTTAAAAGTACAAGTACTCATTCCTGGAAGGGCCTGACCCACCAGCACAAAATGCTCCTGGAAGCTGCTAGAACATCCATGCTTCTTCCATCACTGCCGGAACCACGTAGCAAAAGGGGGTGGGCTGGTCTTTTGGTCCAAAGTGCACAACCTCTTACTGTTCCTTTCCCATATTAGGACACCAATGGGAACCACAAAATGTCAGGGAGGATCCTGTGGAAGGGAGACCCACTCCCAATTTCCCAGAGCCGCTCCCAGGTCAGTTCTGTAGCGACAGGTGTGAGCTGTGGTGAACTCTCGACTCCAAGCTTCCGTGAGTGAAGAGCAGCGGAGCAACGTCCATGGGAGGTGCGACCGAGGGAGGGATCATAGTGCAGCCATCGCTCCCTGTTAGAGACCCGTACCACCCAGAGCTCTGGGGGGTACTCAAGCTACGGAGAGAAGAGGCAGATAAAAGGAAATTCCCAACTTTTCAAGAACACAACACATTAAGAGCAGATGATGCAAGACTGGAGAACCTTTGGCTCAACAGAAGTTGGCTTCCAGCTCAGACTGGAGAACCTTTGGCTCAACAGATGTTGGCTTCCAGCTCAGAAATGGAGAACCTTTGGCTCAACAGATGTTGGCTTCCGGCTCAGAATGGAGAACCTTTGGCTCAACAGATGTTGGCTTCCAGCTCAGAATGGAGAACCTTTGGCTCAACAGATGTTGGCTTCCGGCTCAGACTGGAGAACCTTTGGCTCAACAGATGTTGGCTTCCAGCTCAGGTCCGGGCCAGAGAATCACAGAGTTGGAAGAGACCCAGGGGCTGTCCAGTCCAACCCCATTCTGCCATGCAGGAATACACCATCAATGCATTCCTGGCAGATGGCCATCCAGTCTCCATTTAAAAACCTCCAAAGGAGAAGACTCTACCACACCCCCAGGCAGTACATTCCACTGTCAAATTGCTCTTACCATCAGGAAGTTCTTCCTAAAGTTTAAAGTTGGAAGCCACTGCTCTGCACCCTAATCTCTGGAGGAGCAGAAAACAGACTTGCTCCCTCCTCGACATGACATCCCTTCAAATATTTACACCTGGCTATCATGTCACTTCTTAACTTTCTCTTCTCCAGGCTAAACATAGCCAGTTCCCTAAACCTCTCCTCACAGGGCATGGTTTCCAGGCCTTCTACCATTTCGGTTGCCCTCTTCTGGACACGTTCCAGCTTGTCAATATCCTTCATTTGAAGGATGATGATGATGATGAGGAGGAGGATGATCACCACCAGCACCATCTCCTTTCTCCCAATAATGAGACTCAAGACAGCTAACATATTTAAAATATCTCATGTTAAAAAATACAAAACATCCATTTTGCTGCTGCTGCTGCTGCTACTGCATGCCTCCAAGTCGTTTCCAACTTTGTCAACAGTACAGTGAACCTATGATGGAGTTTTCTGGCAGAGGTGTATCTAGGGTGGGGCAAGTAGGGCATGTGCCCTGGGTGCCAATGCCAGGGGAATGCAAAAAAGCAGTGCCAGAAGTGACTGAAGAGGAGGAAGCGGCCCAGAGGTAGGGACACAACTTCTACCCTTTCCCTAGCTGCTGTTTATGTTAGATATGCCTGTTTTCTGGGGCTGAGAGTGTGTGAGGCACCAAAGGTTGCCCAGTGGGTTTCCACGGCCAACAGGGGAATCAAACCCAGGTCTCCAGGGTTGTAGCCCAACACTCCAACCATTCCACTACCCTGGCTTTCAAGGTTATTATACTTTGACCATTATCATGAGTCAATGGAAGGCAGCAGGAAAAGAAGAAGAGACCACATTATAGATGGAGGTTTTTAAACAGAGGCTGGATGGCCATCTGTCAGGAATGCTTTGACGGTGTCTTCCTGTATGGCAGAATAGGGTTGGACTTGATGGGCCTTGGGGTCTCCTAGCTCTATGATTCTAACCCATATTCCCAACTGCCTCACTCCTCTTCATGCTCTCAGAACTGGGGATGGAACGAACATTTGTTGTAGTCCACTTCCTGGCCAACAAAATAGATTTTCTGTCGGGAAGAGTCCTAAGGTCCAGTTTCCCCCATCCCAGTCTGCAACGAACCAGCCTACCTTCCTCCACCAAGCCTGGGAAGGTCATCGTCGCTGTCGTACCGTCTTGGATTGTCGAAGAAGTAAGCCCGGGAACTGTAACTGTGGCTGTTGATCATTCCAGCAGGTGCCTGTTGGGTTTAGAGAGAAGGTGACGTAAGTGGAAAGCGAGATGGACTGGAGGAGAGAGCAACTGAGCAGAGCAGTGGTTTATCAAAGAGAGATCCTGTCCTTCTTCCGTGGTGGGAGAGTAGAAAAGGACGATCTTTTGAGTCCTTCCAACCTGGGATTCCACTGCACTTTTACAAAAGGAACAGAATCAGATCTTAAAAACTACACTCAAGTGATTGAAAGAAAGAGACAAGTTTTGTCCACTCTTGTACCTGAAGAAAAAACAGCAAGTACTTCATGAAAGAGATAAGGCCTCTCCCCGTATACACCCACCTGAGGACTAAGATTTGGGAGAGGGGCCTCTGTGTAAATCATCAGTAAGATCAAGACACTCTGGGGGTCTTCTTTTTTATGGCACCCTGGCTGTGGAATACCTTCCCTTAGTGGCCAGATTGACACCGGCCCTGGCTTCACTTTGATGCCATGAAAAAACACGGGTTTTTATTAAACCTTTTGGGATGTAGTTCATTTATCCCCAAATGCATGTGCACATGGTTTTTAAACCATTTAAAAATGCTTATTCCATCTCTTTAAATTATTTGTTGCTTTTAACTGAAATGGTTCTGAAATGGTTTAATTGGTTTTACCTGTACACCACCCAGAGATATCACGACACAGAATGGGATATAAATATTTTAATAAAGAAAAATAAATATTGATACGGGGTGTGTGCATGTATGGCAGAGTGAAAAGGAAGTTGAAGAAAACCAGTGCTGGAACATGCAGTCTTGCGCAAGGCGTCCCAGCAAAATTCAAAATTTTTCAACAGCGCATGACTCAGGCATGAACGAGGTCTCAAATGTACTTGGCTTATCAACTAACTATAATAAGGAGGTAGATAAATAAATTATAGACTGGGTTTTCTCAGTGGCTGGGGGCTGTTTCCCTCCCCAGTGCATTTTAACTTTCTTTCAAAATTTGCTTCACAACTTTGGGTGCTTGTTTCACATATAAATGGAAAACTAGCTGATCAAGAAGGACCCCGCTCTGCCGTACCAAATTCTGTGCCAGCCGCTGTGCTCTGAAGAACAGGACTACAAATACCGTTGGAACAAATTCCCAGAGGAAAAGCACGACTCCAAAGACCACGTATTCTTCACTGCTGACGTCTTCCCCTCGAACCTGCAGGAACAGGAATGAAGCGTTTAAAGCCAGAAAAATCAAGGGTGTAGGCAAGAAAATAAACCTCAAAGACAGACTACTTCAATGCATTGCTCAAAAGCCGATGCTAGAACAAAGGTACAGTCCCAACCAAGAGTCACCTTTTACTTCATACATGTGCACAGTGGGCTGTTGGTATCCACTAGGGTTTGGTTCTAGGATGCTCTGTGGATTCCAAAATTCGTGGATGATCAAATCCCATTAAGGAGAGAGAGAAGAGAAAGAGGAGACTAACCAAACCTCTGGCCGGAGGGAGTTCCATAACCTGAGTGCGGCCACTGAGAAGGCTCTCTTCTGTGTTCTCACCAAACATCTTCTCCATCTAAAGCAGGAATGGGCTACTGTGGAAAGTCCAGAGTCCATTTCCCACAACCCTGGATGTTTTACAGGTCACACGAGCCCTTTTTGGCAATTGAGAGACCAGGAATAGACTTCTTTTTCTAGCTGGTTCATGGGGGGGATTGTTTTAGAAGAGAACCGCACTCCCTGTATTTCAGAGGAAGGAACTAGCGAACTCCACTCAGTATTTCACGCCCAAGAAAACCTGAAGAAATTCATGGGGTCACCATAAGCTGATAGGCAACTTGAAGGCGAATACACAGAGATGCTGCTTTGACTTTCTTGCAAAAAAAGAAGAGAGGGAGAGGGAAACATAGGCCACAAAAACAGCCCAGGATGTATTTGTGTCGTTCCCATCCCTCATCCTGAGGGAAGTCTGCAATCCTGCAGCTCAAAGGGTCCTCCTTACCTTATCTGAAAGGTTGTCCCAGCCATAGTTGAACGGACTGGGCATGTGATCTGGAGAAACAGCCACTGCCACCAAATTATAGAATGCCCGCGAAGTGTACAGGAGGATGACAACCGAACCCACGAGGAGAGCTTGGCAGACAGAGGTACCCTAGTTTTATTTTTTTGCAAAAAGAGAGAACACATATATACCGGGGGCATTAAAAATACAACAGGCTGGTAGACAGATCTGTCCTTTTTAAGTGGTTGTTTTATGCTGGGTAAATTGTTCGTGGGGAACTGAACCAGAACAGACACATATATATTTTAAACCCAGCTTTTAAATATTTGAGCGCTCTGAGTTCATGAAACCAGAGAGAACGTACATCTCTACCAGCCTCAGGGCTGGTAACATGGATCTTCCTCACCTGTGAGTTGAATGAACAAAGCTGGACACTGATTGACCAACTCCTGTGTCCATCAGATGCACAAGCAACTGCTGGAGGGTTTTGGACAGGAAACAGAAATGGGCAGGAGCAGCTTCTGTGTCAGTGGAGCACAAATTCACTCCAGTTTTTAGTCTGAACATTACAGGAGCTAACAAAAGTGCTTAAGATGATCTCCCAAACTGGTTCAGCACTTTGGAGAGTTCTTTTAATGCTAAAACCTGGAGTGGTTTCATCATCCCACTGACATGGGAGCCACAACTGTCCATCAGAGACTGGAAAGACATGCTTGCAAATGTCTCTGTGATCTTTTGCTTCTTGATCATCATCACCTTCTTACCTAGCCAAAATTGCGACTCAAGGGGCCTACAATTTAAGACAACTACAACACAAACATCTCCTGTTTATTCAGCTGGTTAGGAACCAGAGCACTGTCCAAAAGCAGAAATTGTTGAAAAGCAGAACCCACTCCCCCCCCCGTTTTTTAGTTTTGACCACACTTCCAAAGAGATTAAAGATTTTACCATGCTCCAAATTGAAACATAGGTCATACTGCCTTTTACGCATTATTTGCGACCAAGTGCTGTTTTTTTCTCTCCATCAACTTGGCACCATCTGACTGAGCTGTATAAAGACTGAACCAACAGATGGAGCCCAGTTGTTGGAGGGGAAAAAACAGCATGCAGTCACTTTTTTGAAAATCCACTCTTTCGACACTTTTCCATTAGCAAGCACAGTCAAAAGAATAGACCACACATGGAATGTATGGGGTGTAGATGTAACTCAAAAGCGCTGAAAAGTGGACAGTCAAAAACCAAGAGATGCCCGTATAGCCAAGAACACATAAAAGTCAGTGTTAAAATAGAAGTAACACTCCACAATATTAAAACAATTTAAAAGATACACTCCCAAAGGATAAATAAAACGGCAGTTAAAACAGTTCAATGAAAAGAATACAGCACCTTCCAAATATCTTTCTCTAAAAATCTCACACTTTAAAAGCTTTTTGGATTAAACAGTATTTGCCTGCTGACAGAAGGACAGCAGCCAGGGGCCATTCTGGTCTTCTTTGGAAGGGAGTTCCAGAGTTTTGGGGTAGCCACCGAGAAGGCCCTCTTTTGCATCCCCACCAACCTCGTTTGCGATGGTGGTGGAACTGAGAGAAGGGCCTCCCCTGAGGATCTCAGGGACCAGGGAGACTCTTATTTGATGCACTTTATTGCTCTAATCTCATGGGTGATCCCCCCAAATAAGCATCCACATCTGTTCCAAACGCTCCCTCCCCTTACTTCAGCCAATGCCTTAAGTGAAAGAGATGGGCCCCAGTTATCGCCTTCAAATTTGCCCTTAGAGCTCACATTCTGGGAGCTTGGCGATGTCACATTTTGGGATCCCAGCTTCAAAAAGCCACAAGCCCTCTCAACAGCATGGCCACATTCTTAAAGTCTGGATTTCTTTTGGACAACTCGGAGACCACTACAGCTAGCAGTCCCCCAACCCAGCTACATCTCTCCAAATTTCCCAGGAGAATTCTGGAAGATGTAGTCCAAAAAAGAAACTTTTCCATGCTTCCCACTTTACCCATGAACTCCTTAGCTGCCTCCTTGATTTTTTTTCCAAATTGAATTTAGAACTGTGTTTGCTCTTACTTTCTATCCCTCCCCACATTTCTTCTACCCCTCCCCACATTTCTTGTTCTTTGTGCCATCTCCCTAGCTGCAAAATTTTAAGCAAGCAGCACCTTAGGGAGTAGAAACCTGTCTGTTCGAGCTTATATTAAGCTTGCAAAGTACCATGCGTACTGATGATGCTCTATAAATAATCCACACTTGCTAATCCATGCAAGCATACTCTGAAGCACTTCATGTTGACAATTTTTGCAGAAGAAGCGTGATGCTTATACATCTAGGAACTTGAGCCTGAGAGCACCAGGGAGTACCTGTAGTGTCACAGAACATTCACCAACGTTCTGGTGGGGGAGTGAAGCTAACAGCTGCAGAACATTCTCAAAGAGACTGAATCTTACAAAGAGTTAATGAAAAGCTCCAGCAAGGGGAAACTATTATCATGGTGCAGGGTGGAACTTGACTCTTGCTTTACTGTTGGACTTACATTCCTATTTCTGCTGAGCTCCCCACCTGTAAAATGGGAGCTGCAACGCTGCAGGGTTGTTTTGGGGATTAGTCTGCAAAAGCTCTCTGCTCATAAAAGAATATAAAGCAGAAAAATATTAATGAAATGGCTAAGGTGAACCACTTCACAACAAAGTTTGCCCAGGGGAAAGGAACATGCCCAGAGTTTTAGGTTTTTACCCAAGGTTGGAGGATATAGATCTTAACGTAAGCCAGTTCTGCAAGAAGCTGAACTTAAGTCAGCAGTGTGATGCGGCAGCCAAGAAAGCCGATGCGATTCTTGGCTGCATCAATAGGAGTATGGTGTCTAGACCGAGGGAGGTAATGGTACCACTCTCTTCTGCATTGGTTAGGCCTCATTTGGAATCTTGTGTCCAGTTCTGGGCACCTCAATTCAAGAAGGATGTCGACAAGCTGGAATGTGTCCAGAGGAGGGCGACCAAAATGGTGAGGGGCCTGGAAGCCATGGAGCCCTCTGAGGATAGACTTAGAGAGCTGGGGATGTTTAGTCTGCAGAAGAGGAGGTTAAGAGGGGCCATGAGAGCCATGTTTCCATATCTGAAGGGATGTCACGTTGAGGAGGGAGCAGGCTTGTTCTCCACCGCTCTAGAGACTAGGACAAGGAGCAATGGATTCAAGCTGCAGGAAAGGAAATTTCAGCTGAACCTCAGGAAGAACTTCTTGATGGTCAGAGCTGTCCAGCAGTGGAATATGCTGCCTTGGAGTGTGGTTGTGTCTCTTTCTTTGGACATTTTTAAGCAGAGGCTGGATGGCCATCAGTTGGGAGTGCTTTGATGGGTGTTCCTGCACAGCAGGGGGCTGGACTGGATGGCCCCTGGGGTCTCTTCCAACTCTAGGATTCTAAGAAGGAAAACTGGCTTGCGTTAAGATTTATATACAGCAGCCTTCCATTCTCCCTAAAGAGAAATATGCCAACTATAATCCAAGCACAGTTACACACACACACAATGCATTACCTCTCTGTGCTGGTGGGATTACGTGCTCCTGTGAGGCAAGAGAGGCCTTGCTGATGGCAGCAGTGCTGCTGGGGGGGGGTCCTCCCACGTCAGACAATTTTTTGCTGAGAAGCCAGACCAAATGTGCCAAAGAGCTTCTGGGCAGCAACTGTAGTGGGGGATGACACTAGTGGAGGATTTCTCAGAGGCAAGGGTAGTAGCACCATAGCTAGCACATATTCATACTGCACAGAGGGAGGTATGGTAAATCACTCTGAATGTCTTTTACCACGAAAACTCTATGATGAGACCATTCAGAATGAAAAAAAAGAGACAGTGCCAGAAAATGAGACTCCCAGGTTGGATGGGAAGAACAGAGGGCAGCTACAAGTCGCACCGTGTCCAATGAGGCAACTGGACTCAAGTCGAAAGGACGTTCAGCTGCTGACGTGCTCAGAGGCAAACGGAAAGTCCGAAGCTGCACAATACATATAATAGGAACATGGACACAGTAAAACAAGAATTTATAAACATTGCAATACTTGGGGTGAGTGAACTAAAGTGGACAGGAATAGGACATTTTGAGTCAAATAACTACACGGTGTTCTATTCAAGAAATGAAAATCCAAGAAGAACTGGGGTGGCGTTTCTTTTGAGGAGAGATAGAGTAAAAGCAGTCAGAGGGTACAATGCAAAGGCTGAATGAACCATGACAATAAGGCTTCGGGGAAAACCCATCAATATAAGCATAATCCAGGTTTATGCTCCAAATACAGAGGCAGAAGAAGAAATTGAAAGATTCTGTACATGAGTCCAGGAGGAAACTGATCACACACCAAAACAGGTAGGCAACTGAAATGCAAAAGTAGGAAACAGAGTAGAATCAATGACTGTAGGAAAATTTGACCTAGAACCAAAAAATGAAGCAGCAGACAGACTGACTGAATTTTGATACTGACATTATTCAATTAAGTTGAAGTTGATTTGATGGCAGTTAACAATACCAACAAAGTCTCTATGCAATGGCTACCGTGGAACTTATTTAGGACACTTAGGAATGAAGACATCTGCCTCATTTGGATTCAGGTCATTGGTCCCTCTAGTTCAGTATTGCCAAATCTGACTAGCAGCCGCGGCTCTCCAATGTTTCTGGCAGGATCCCACAGAATCACAGAGTTGGAAGGGGCCTCATGGGCCATCAAGTCCAACCCCGTGGCTCAGTGCAGGATCTCTCACTAAAGCAACCTCAACAAGTAGCTGTCCAGCTTATTTCTGAAGACATCCAGAGAAACTCCACCACTTCTCTAGAAAATTGATCCCCTTGCTGAACCACTCTTACAGTCAAGAGGTTCCTTCCAATGTTCAATCAAAATCTACCCTCCCTTAATTTAAAACCATTAGAGCTGGGGCAGCAAGAACAGGCCTGCCTCTTCCTTTCCGTGACAGCCCTTGAGGTACTTCATACAATCATAGAGTTGGAAGAGACCCCAGGGGCCATCGAGTCCAACCTCCTGCTAATGCAGGAATACCCATCAAAGCATTCCCAACAGATGGCCATCCAGCATCTGCTTAAAAACCTCCAAAGAAGGAGTCGCCACCACACTCCACTGAGACAGCATCTTCCACTGCTGGGCAGCTCTGACCATCATGAAGTTCTTCCTGAGGTTCATTCAGGTGGAATCTCCTTTCCTGCAGCTTGAATCCATTGCTCCTTGTCTCTGGAGCAGCAGAAAACAAGCTTGCTCCATCTTTAACATGACATCCCTTTAAGTATTTAAACATGGTTATCATGTCCCCTCTTAACCTTCTCTTCTGCAGACTAAACATCCCCAGCTCCCTAAGCTGCTCCTTGTAGGGCTTCATGGCTCCCAGACCCTTCACCATACTTAAAGAGTGCAATCGCATCAACCGTCACTCTTCTCTTCACCAGGCTGAACAGGCCCAGCTCCCTCACCCTTTCCTCATACATTTGCTTCTCCATACCTCTCATCATCATCCTTGTTACCCTTCTCTAATCCCGCTCCAACTTGTCTGTATCCTCCTCAAAAGAAGATGCCCAAAACTGAACAGGTGTTCCAGGTGAGGCATGACTAGTGCAGAATACAGGGGGGACTATTACTTCCTTTGCCTTGGCTTCTGTTTCTCCTTGGCCTACCTGGGGATGCTGGGGATTGAACTTGGGACCTTCTGTATTCAACGCACGTACTCCACCACTGAGCTCCGCTAGCCATCTCCTTTCTCCGCCCCACCTTAGTTTCTAGTAGCACAGCCCAAGCCACAAATTCTGGCCAGGGTGCTACTGACAAGAATCTTTCTTTGCGAATCCGATTTAGGAAGGCCATTCCTCTCTGGCCCTTTCCACACGCGGAGGAAAAAACGGGCGAAAACACACTAGGACGGACCGTACCTGCATCTGGGTAAGTCTGTCGCTGCGTGGAGCAGCGCATTTTCACTGCTCCATACTCGTTGGCATCCTGCGGCGTCCAAAATGCCGGCTGGTGGAGGCTCTCCACCAACTGGAGAAGCTCGCCAGCCAGAAAGTCCGCCCCCAGCAGATCGGCAGGCATGCCCTTGCACGCGTCTGCAAATCTACACCGGGCGCTGCGACGCGGCTGCACGCCCCGTGCCTTTTAAAAACCACATGAAAAGTGGTTTGTAAAAAGCACGCGGCGCTGCTACTTCTGGTTGCCCTAGCGCGGATTGGGGTGTGGAATTACACTGAAGTACCGTAATCTGCCCCAATCCATTTTACGGTGTAGACGACCTCCGTCAGAGGTTGCGCTACACCGTTTTAACACCCTCGTGTGGAAAGGGCCTCCCTCTTTCTCTAAGAAAAATGGCATTCCACATGAGCTCTCAGTTGGAGACAAGGAGATTTGGAAGTATTGTGGATGTTCACCCCTGATGTGGGGCTTGCCTGTATCACAGAAAGGAGGAGCCACCACAGGTAGCAGTATCCCATCAGCACAGCTATTACCTGGCACCCTTGTGTAGAACAACAAGCAGCTGAATTTCACATACGAATCTGAACAAGCCAACAGATCTTCATAGTGATAATGTGTGTGTGTGTGTACTCATGAGCAGTACCCTAAAACTTGATGATTACTTCCATAGTTTCTGTGGCCTTGCTTTCACCCTAAATCCAAAAGGAGAAAAGGGGCATATACACCATTTTCAGAAGGTTACCTATGTTTTGTTGCTACAAACCCCAAAACAAATCTTATAGCATTTAAAAAGATGAAGTACAGTCAACTGTCTGCTTCTGCAGGTTCAGCATTTGTGGGTTTGATTATTCACAGGCTATTTAAATTATATATTTTAAAAATTCTTTCTATACTTGCCCCTGCCACAGAAAAAAAAATGGTGTCTCTATGAATCTCTAGGTCCTTCAGCATGAAATGGACCATACAGTTGCCCTGGAGGACCTAGAGATTTCTAGATAGAACATTTCTTGAGGTTCTTCAACATGACTCTATGGTCCACTGGAAGCGGACCACAAAGACATGCTGGAGGACCTAGAGATTTGTAGACAGGGTTCCCAAGTAAAAAGTAATAGTGTTTGCAATTTTTATTTGTAGTTTTTTCACTTTCGCAGCGGTCTTGTGCCCCTCGTCCCTGCAAAAATAGAGGGCTGACTATATTCCATATGTATTTATGCCATAATTAATTTGTTAGCCTTTAATTTGCTATCAGACATAAGATTTTTGTGGACTGCAGTCCATTCCATCAGATAAAGTAGCCATGCTAGTTAGAGGGAGCTATACTCCAAAAAAGAAAAAAAAGAAAAAAAAGAATATATTGCATTTCCAACCTCCAGTTTCAACTTGAGGTTCTTTTCAGGACTGAAATGCAGAGCAGAACTTTTTAATATAACAAAGTAGAACAAGCAGAAGAAAACATTTTAAAACACAGAAAGCAACTTTTCAACGGTACTCAGATGCTACACATGATCTTAGCCAAAAGGCCGAGAAGTGATTTTTCAATGGCACTCAGTACGGCTCTGGCAAATCATTTTATCTCAAGTCTCAATACAAATCCAGGGGTCTATGTGGGTAGCCAGACCACACAAACTTTTTCCAGACCCCTAGGCTGGGTTATCCAATATCCTCCACTTGAGACCGGGAGTTTTTAATGGAAGAACCTGTGCTCACTCACCTTGGACTCGAGGTAAACGTTTGCAGAAGACATCTTGGACAGTTTGCACATGCAGCAAGCAAGGAGGACGGCAGAGAGAATGAAGAGACTGTCGTTGATCAAGGCCCGGGTGAAAATGGTCCACCTCAGCTGGTCTTCTGGCACATCGTCTCGCGCTAACAGTGCGCACGTCAGGTTCACAAAGATGAAGAGGAGACTGGTCAAGACGGAGCCCATGTACAAGAGTGCCCTGGAAAGGGAAGTCGTCATCCGAATTAAATGGAGCGAGTGCTGTAGGAGTTTGAGTGCTATGACTCTCAGCCACGGAAACTCATCGGGGGCCATGGGCATGTCACACACTCTCAGCCCCAGAAAACTCTGTGATAGGTTCCCCTTAGGGTCCCCCTAAGTTGGAAAAGACTTGAAGGCACATAGCAACAGCAACATCAAATGGGGATGGGAAGAAATACTTGAAAATCTCAAAAAAGTAGTTGAAAACATGTGTTTCTCAAGTGTCGGGTAACACTCTGACAAGGGAAACCCAGACTCAGAAATATCTTTGCAGTATGGAACTTACTCTGCACAAATTTTTTTAGGGGGACAGGTTGGGTTGGCAGAGAAAACAGCATTTTCTGCTCTTTCCAGTGCAAAAAAATGTTGTTTCCGGAGCAGAAAAAAATCCATGATTGAATTTGAAGTTTCAAGATGTGAACACTCGTTGGAAACCATGCAGCGGGAAGAAAACTGCTCAAACTATCTGGGCATCCTTTGGAAAACCAAACGATTTAAGACTTACAATCCTGCATTAGCAATTCCAAAAGACACTTCTTGTTCCTTCCCACTACAGTCTGTGCTCCACATGTGTGGGTTTCACTTTCACAGATTTTATTATTTGAGAGTTGCTCCAACCCCCTGCCCACCTCGAGCACCTATTATCTGGGGGAACCTTCCGTCTCAGCAGCTCCAACTGGGCCATGAAGACTTTTAGAAACCCATCTCTGGTCCTCCTCCTCTCCAGCAGCTACCTGGCCAGCGAAGGGCGGATCACAGCCTGATTTCTCAGCCCCACAAAGCCCCTCCGAATGCCCCCCACACCCAAGGAAAGAGATGGGCAAGGGAGAGAGGAAGTACAGGGCCACCATGCCTCAGCCCCCTTTCCAGAGACACAGATATACATATTCTGATATTTGTGGTTTTTCCACTTTTGTGGGAGTCCTGTGCCCCTAACCCCAGTGAATGCGGAGGGCTGACTGTAGTTGCATTTCCTTCCTATATTTCTCGTTCATTTCTTCGCCCAAATATCTTCAAGGTTTGTCTCTTATGATGCACACACCACAGTTTGCTCATTCAGTGGAAATGGACACCATCAAGTGGTGCCTCAGGTCCCACACTGAGATCAAGGCATGATATTAAATACAAAATAAGAACAAGTCAACAGACTAAGGTGGCTTATAAATTACATGAACCAAAATAAGGTGTTGTCTTGCTTTAACCTGTTTTATTATTTAAATTGCGTCTTAAAAATTGCTACTGACATTTTGATTACATTTTAATTTTTTTTTTTTGGCTTTATTGCATTTGTTTTAATTTTTAAGCTTTCCTAACTCCTGATTTTGAGAAAAAAGGACCACGTAAATAAAATTAACAACATCAACAACAACGAGGAGGAAGGGGGAAAGAAGAAAAAGATTATGATGAATTTTGTCCAGAAGTGAGAATCATAGAATCATAGAAATGTGGAGTTGGAAGAGACCCCAGGGGCCATCCAGTCCAACCCCCTGCCATGCAGGAACACCCTCAAAGCACTCCCGACAGATGGCCATCCAGCCTCTCCTTAAAAACCTCCAAGGAAGGAGACTCCAACACACTCCATTGAGGCAGCAGATTCCACTGCCGGACAGCCCTGACTGTCAGGAAGTTCTTCGTGAGGTTCAGGTGGAATCTCCTTTCCTGCAGCTTGAATCCATTGCTCCTTGTCCTGGTCTCTGGAGCAGCAGAAAACAAGCCCTTTCCTTCCTCTACGTGGCATCCCTTCAAATATTTAAACATGGCTCTCATGTCCCCACTTAACCTTCTCTTCTGCAGACTAAACATCCCCAGCTCTCTCAGTCTATCCTCAGAAGGCTTCATGGCTTCCAGGCCTCTCACCATGTTGGTCGCCCTCCTCTGGACTTGCTCCAGCTTGACCATGTCCTTCTTGAATTGGGGTGCCCAGAACTGGACACAGGATTCAAGATGGGGTCTAACCAAAGCAGAGTAGAGTGGTACCAGTACCTCTCTCGATCTAGACACCATACTCCTATTGACGCAGCTGAGAATTGCATTGGCTTTCTTGGCTGCCGCATCACACTGCTGACTCCTGTTCAGCTTGTGATCTATGAAGACTCCTAGATCCCTTTCACACGTACTGCTATCCAGCCACGTGTCCCCCATCCTATATTTCTGTATTCCATTTTTTCTACCTAAGTGCAGGACCTTACACTTCTCTCTGTTGAATTTCATTTTGTTAGCCTCGGCCCAGCTCTCCAATCTATCCAGGTCATTTTGAATTTTGATCCTGTCTTCTGGCGTATTAGCAGCCCCTCCCCATTTGGTGTCATCTGCAAATTTGATGAGCATGCCCTCTATTCCTTCATCCAAGTCACTGATAAAAGTATTGAACAGCACTGTGGCACCCCGCTAGTCACTTCTCTCCAGGATGAAAAGCAGCCATTCGTGATCACCCTTTGGGTTCGGTCGGCCAACCAATTACAAATCCACCTAATAGTAGCCCTGAGAAGGAGAAGGTGCTCCAGATTTTGCAAGCCTGCAACTCCCTAGCCCTACGTAGCATTGCCAAGGGTGAGGAATACTGGGAGTTACAGTCCAACAATGCTTGGAGGGCCCTGCTGCAGTCACAGGAAACGACGACACTGAAGCCAAGGGGGAACAAAACTGTTCTCCGTATGAGAGTCTGAAAAAAGAGAAAAGGTCAAGACCCATCAGAAGGATAGAAGACAAATCTCTCTCCTTTGCTGCTGCGTAAGACATGAAGCCACACCGAATTTAAGTTGCATATTTTTCTGGTTCACTGCCTCTTGCAGTTATTGGTGAAATGGAGACAAAAGCATTTTTGAGTAAGGGTGGAATAGTGGTTTGAATGTTGGACTACAACTCTGAGAGAGCAAGGTTTGAATTCTTACTCACCCATGGAAACCCAGGGGGTGCCCTTGGGCTAAGTCACACTCTCTCAGCCTCAGAGGGCAGCAACATCAAACTTTTTCTGAAGAAATCATGCCAGATAAATCCTAGGATAAAGTTGTCATGTGGGAATCTGCTTGACGGCAACAGAGATTCCTTCTGAGAGGGATGTTATTATCTGTTCATCCATTTATATTCTGCCTTCTTGCCCCCAAACAACAGCACTCAACACAACTTACCAAAACTAAAGGAAATACAATTAAAAGCATAGGATGGGGGACACGTGGCTGGATAGCAGTACGTGTGAAAGGGATCTAGGAGTCTTCATAGACCACAAGCTGAACATGAGTCAGCAGTGTGATGCGGCGGCCAAGAAAGCCAATGCAATTCTCGGCTGCATCAATAGGAATATGGTGTCTAGATCGAGGGAGGTACTGGTACCACTCTACTCTGCTTTGGTTAGACCCCATCTTGAATACTGTGTCCAGTTCTGGGCACCCCAATTCAAGAAGGATATTGACAAGCTGGAGCAAGTCCAGAGGAGGGCGACTAAAATGGTGAGAGGCCTGGAAGTCATGAAGCCCTATGAGGATAGACTTAGAGAGCTGGGTATGTTTAGTCTGCAGAAGGGAAGGTGAAGAGGGGACATGAGAGCCATGTTTAAATATTTGAAGGGATGCCACGCAGAGGAAGGAGAGGGCTTGTTTTCTGCTGCTCCAGAGACCAGGACAAGGAGCAATGGATTCAAGCTGCAGGAAAGGAGATTCCACCTGAACCTCAGGAAGAACTTCCTGACAGTCAGGGCTGTCCGGCAGTGGAATCTGCTGCCTCAATGGAGTGTGTTGGAGTCTCCTTCCTTGGAGGTTTTTAAGGAGAGGCTGGATGGTCATCTGTCGGGAGTGCTTTGAGGGTGTTCCTGCATGGCAGGGGGTTGGACTGGATGGCCTGTGTGGTCTCTTCCAACTCTACATTTCTATGATTCTATGATTCTATGCTCTTGGTGTGTGCCTCCAGGTTGCTTCCAACTTACGGCGACCCTCAAGCAAACCTATCAAGAGTTTTTTTTGGCAAGAGTCATTCAGAAGAAGTCTGCCCTTGCCTCCCTCCGAGGCTGAGAGAGTGTGACTTGCTAAAAGTCGCCCAGCTGAGTGAGGATTCATGCTATGGTCTCCTGGAGCCCTCGTCCAATATCCAAACCATTGCACATACTGGCTCTAAGAGCCTTATATTAAAATGCAATTAAATGACTCATAGAATTAAAACCACTTAAATGATAAAACGCAGCAGAACAACAACTATTAAAAGGCTTAGCAGTCAATTCCTAAAAGCCTCTTGGAACAGATTTTTTTCCACTTTCTGATAGAAGGACAGCAAGAATGGCACCATCCTACCCTCCTTAGGATGTTACCTGAAACTTTCTGCTATAAATAGGAAGAAAAAGTGATTTTTTGGGGGGAGGGGGTAAGGAAGACAAGAGTCGTCACAGAGTGTTGTCAACGAGCTAAACGACTAGGTTTTAAAATGTTATTTTTAAAGGTTTACAATCAATGATTTCTAGAAAAAGCACCCATGGTAGTATAATAATAATTAATAATAATAATAAAAATTTATTTATATCCCGCCTCTCCCCATGGATCGAGGCAGTACTACAACAATACATTAAAAGCATTAAAACATAACCAATCCTCCCCACCCACCAACCCATCATTTTTTAAAAAACAGAGATGAAGCAGAAATTAAAAACAAATTAAAATCAAATTGGAACTAATCAAGCAATTAAAGTCACCATAATAATCAATAATCAGCTTAAAAGGGTAGTTTGAAGAGAGATGTCTTTACACCCTTCCTAAAAGCAGTAAGAGAGGGAATGGATGCCAACTCCGAACTGCAACTCCCACGAAGATATAGGGGCAGGATGATGGGACTTGTAGTCCAACACACAGGTAGGGCTGCACCAATTTACAGAAAGCTTTCTTACGGCTTGGCTTATGAATTCAGCAAGGGAAAATTTTCAGAAGCAAGTAACCGAGTGGTCTGATAGAGTGAAACCCCTTTGAGGTTATACTTACTTGTACCTGTTGAATTCAGCAGCACATTTCACTTTGAAGATGACCTATGGAGAAAGACAAAAATTCTTACATTTTCTTACACGTTGGGGATGGGTGTTTATTGCATCATACAAACACTAAAAGCATAAATATAGACATTTTCAAGGAAACAAGAACAGCAGCTTCAACTGGATCAAACCAATCATACTCGCCAGGTACACGTTCCAACCTAACAATGACAGGTAGATGCAGGTGAATATGGCAAAACCCAAACCAGCTGCCCTCATCCCTGGCTCTTTAGCGATATGCCCACTCTGCACGGGGCTGCCTTGGACGAGGGTTCCAAAACTCCCATGAAGCACAAAGAGCTGGAGCCATATTGTGAAAAGGTGCTGGCTATGGGGACCATCCGAGGCCATTTCTGCACTAGACTAGACCACGCAGGATGGCCTCGGGCCCTCCCGAAACTGCAAACCCCAGGATTCCATAGGATATTGAAAGTGCAATAAGAGTGCTATAGTGTGGAAATGACCCAACTCCCCTGCTAGAATGAAGCACCAATCTCTAGATACAGCTGGAAGTGCTAGTTATGGCTTATAAAGCCCTATATAGCCCTGGTGGCGCAGTGGTTAAATGCTAGTATTGCAACCACAATGTTGTGAGTTCGATCCTGCCGGGTTCCAAGGTTGACTCAGCCTTCCATCCTTCCGCAGGTCGGTAAAATGAGTACCCAGCTTGTTGGGGGCAATTAGCTAAAATACATTGTGAACCGCTTAGATAACACTCAGTTGATAAGCGGTATAGAAATAAATGCTATTGCTATATTGCTATATGTCCAGGACAGCTGACCGACTACATCTTCCCGTATGTCCCTGTCTGGGTACCGAGAGGTCCTTCTTTTCCACCCTCATTGATATGGTGGAGGCAGAGAACAGCAAAAAGGGCCTTTCCAGTGGTTGCCCCAGGCTCTGGAACTCCCGTCTTAGGGAGTCTAGACTGGCCTCCTCCTTGCTGTCCTTCCACCAGCAGGTGAACAATTTTTAAAACTGATGATTTTTAAGGAAAGGGCTTATAGGTGTCTTTTTAGACTGTAAGCCTGAAGGCGAGGAAAATGTTGAATTAACAAGGGAAGTGATGGCACCACTCTGTTCTGCTTTGGTCACATCTCACTTGGAATCTTCTGCCCAGTCCTAGGCACCAAAATTCAGGAAGGATACTGACAAGCTGGAAGGTATCCAGAGGAGGGCTACCAAAAGGCTACCTGAAACCATGAAGCCCTCTTGAGGAGCAGCCGAGGGAGCTGGGGATGTTTAGCCTGGAGAGGCGAAGGTTAAGAGGGGACATGACAACCATGTTTTAATATTTGACAAGATGCCATAGGGAGGATGGAGCAAGCTTGTTTTCTGCTGCTTCAGAGACTAGGACAAGGAGCAATGGATTCAAACTACAGGAAAAGAGATTCCACTTAAACCCCAGGAGGAACTTCCTGATGGTCAGAGCTGTCCAGCAGTGGAATCTGCTGCCTGGGAATGTGGTGGAGTCTCCTTTGGAGATTTTTAAACAGAGGCTGGATGGCCATCTATCGGGAGTGCTTTGACTGCATGGCAAAAGGGTGTTGGACTGGATGGTCTTTGGGGGTCTCTTCCAACTCTAGGGTTCTGAATTAGCAATTTATAAACTCCTCTGGAAGTCTTTGAGGCTGAAGAGTAAGGAATAAATTCTAAGTAAATAAACAATAAAAAAAATATGCTGTACTTTTTAAAATGTTTCATTTTACTTATATCCCACTTTTCTCCTTGTACAGGATCCAAGGCAGGTTTTAATGTTGTTTATAAGGCAATTGATGGTCCAATCCCATTTCAATGCAACCTTTTGCATATTGTTAACTGTAGCAGTTACATTTCTATACCGCTAATCAGTGCAAAGCACTCCCTAAGCAGTTTATAATGTGTTTTAGCTAATTGCCCCCAACAAGCTGGGTACTCATTTTACTGACTTGCGGAAGGATGGAAGGCTGAGTCAACCTGGAGCCCGGCAGGATTGAACTCATAATCTTGTGGCTGCAGCACCGGCATTTAACCACTGCACCACCAGGGCTCCATTGTATTGTTTTAGTTTTAATTTGGAAGCTACTTTGAGCACCAGGTTTTTGGACAAGATGAGATACAAATAACATTTCTGTGAAACCACAGGGCCAATGGCTCCCCCGGGCGCTGAATTCCAACTGCTGGACTGATTCCAATTCCACTGATTTTTGCTTTTGAAAAAATAGGCCAGAGAAGGAACCGCTGAAGGTCTTCTACAGTCACCCAAGTCTTATGGTAGCGAATTTCATAGCATAATTAGGTGCTGTGCATGAAGTAGTTTTTCCTTTATGGGTCTTGTGCCTCTGAAGGTGACCCAGTATTCGTCTGTGCCGTGGCTACTTTGGCCCTTTTCACACGCATTTTTTTTTTGCACGAGCGCCCCATGAGCATCGTGTGAATGGGAACGTTGGTCCATACAACGCACTCCCACTCACGCGACGCTCAGGAGGCTAAAGCAGGGTGCACGCGCATTTTCTTATTTTCGGCTCTGAGCCGAAAATACTGCGCAGTCGCACAATGCTCGTGGCGCCCTTGCGCATTTACCTGCGTGCGGTGCGTCAGCGAGCTGGGGCGGTCGCACTTCCTTCGCCCAGCGCAACCTACAGCTCCCAGACTGTGCTGCGAAAGGAAAGGGCGGGGTGCTAGCGCGACGGTCGTGCAACCAGCAAGCCGATGCGGGAGGCAGAAGGTCTGCCATGAGCGGCTCGTGCAAACGGCTGCTCACGTGAGCGCCGCTCCCCACTGCCGCAACGAAGGTAAGGTGCGAAAAGGGCCTTTGACAGCCAGTGGCATAAGATCAGAAAACAAGTTCTCTTTCGGCTAATCTAGTTCATTATGCCAACACGTGCCACACAAGAGAGTTGGCAAGTTTAGCCCGAAGGGAAGATTGACGCTATTTCCGCACTAGCCTGTTATAGTGCTATTATTCCACTTTCAACATCCTATGGAATCCTGGGGTTGGCAGTTTAGGGAGGGGCCTCTAGGATGCTGAAAGTGGAATAATAGCACTATAACGATCTAGTGCGGAAATGGCTTGAGAGATAGTATGACTGCCATCTTGAGATAGCAGAAGGGGTGTTGCAAGGAAGATGGAGAACAGGAACTGAATCAATGCATTGAAATTGTTGCAACAGATGCAAAATTTCCAGAAATTTTGAAAGCATGGGGTCCCCCCCCCACCATGGCTTCAAAATTGCTGAATTTTTTTACTTGCTATCTTTCCCCCCATTATTCTTTCCCCCAAAAAATGGAAATGTACAGGAAAAAAATTGCAATGTTAGACTGACTTAACATAAATGTAGCATGCTTAATAAGATACAGTTTCTTCAAGAATTTGAAAATTGACTTTAGTTTTTAAAAAGAACTGCAAGGAACATATCAATAATAAGGAAATTTTGTTTGCTTTTACAAATTGATGAAGAGATAAACAAATACATTAAAAATAGAAGAAAACAGCACTATTGGTGAAACAAAGAAATTTTGGCTCCTCTAGGTGTCCATGGTATGTCTAAACACCCTAAAGGCATCACATGCTGTCTGATTCTGGAAGCCAAGCAGGGTTAGCCCTGGTTAATACTTGGATGGGAGCCCACGAAGGAACATCAGGTCCTGTAGGCTATATTTCAGCAGGAGAAACTGGTAAAACCACCTCTGAGGATTCCTCGCCCAAGAAAACCTTGTGAAATTCATCGGGTGACCAAAGTCAACAAATGACTTGGAAGACACATCTCTCGGTGCCAAGCTGATTCACTGTCATGAGAAAACCATGACTAGGAATTACAATGATGTGAAATACCGCACTGCCCTTATTCTATTTGATTTATATTCTGATTTTCTCCCAAATGAGACCCAACACTTCAACCATGCACAAATACCTGCCTATCTCATAGTTTGCAGAAATGTGGAAGCAACTACATACCGGTATTTAAACAGCTTGTCTTAAATATTTGGTTTATTATTCTAAAAAAAAATTTGGTTTATTATTCTAAAAGAAAAGAAATATTTGGTTTATTATTCTAAAAGAAAAAAATCCCACAATAATTTTTTCACTGTTTTTTTTTGTGGGGGGCGCTTTCCCCAAATTTTCTAGTCTTTTTCAGGATATTCCCATCTTTGTCTGTTAGGCAGAACTTCCTTTGTAAAATTATTTTTATATAGAAAAAAATATAAAAGAAGAATATATATAAAATGAATATAGAGAGAACCAGCAAAAATGAGACTTGCATGGTACATTACTTAGGAAAGAGAAGGCATAAAGAACAAAACATATCTACTCTACAAAAGTCAAAGTCTTTGCGTCTGTTCATGTCAGGCAGGCGAAGGCCTCATATGATTGGCTGCGTGAGGTGAGAAGACCTCATACGATTGGCTGGCTATGAAGATTCTATGGAATCCTGGGATTGGAGGTTCAAGGAGAGGCCTTCAGAACTCTCAGCCAGTGAGCTCAGGCCAGTTGCTAGGGTCACGAGGCCTAGCAGCAAGGAGGAGGGCAGAGTTGGGTTCCCTCAGGAACCCAACCTCTGCTTGTTAACAAGTCTGAATACGGATTGAATCGGGGAATATGGGGAAAAGTTACATAGAATCATAGAAATGTAGAGTTGGAAGAGACCACACAGGCCATCCAGTCCAACCTCCTGCCATGCAGGAACACCCTCAAAGCACTCCCGACAGATGGCCCTCCAGCCTCTGCTTAAAAACCTCCAAGGAAGGAGACTCCACTACACTCCGAGGCAGCAGATTCCACTGCCGGACAGCCCTGACTGTCAGGAAGTTCTTCCTGAGGTTCAGGTGGAATCCCCTTTCCTGCAGCTTGAATCCATTGCTCCTTGTCCTGGTCTCTGGAGCAGCAGAAAACAAGCCCTCTCCTTCCTCTACGTGGCATCCCTTCAAATATTTAAACATGTATTGGACAAGACAGTTCGGGGAATTAGAAACACAGGATCTCAAATCTGTACATTTCAACTGCATTTAATTCCTAAGGTGCTTCTAATTTTCCTGATGGAAAGCGCTGCTCTGCAGCACTACAAGCTGCTCCAAAGAATTGTTGAGGATCTTTAAACAGAGAGGTTGGATGGCTAGGTCTCAGGGATACAGGCTGTGCATTCGTAATCCAAAATAAAAAAAAAACTCCAAAACTTTTTCCTGCCAGCTGCCCACTTCCCCTTCGAGTCAGCACTTGTTCATCTCTCAGAACCTCAGTTACTCTCCAGCCTCCCTTCTTGGACACACGTAGCAGCCTTGGGTCTCATTCATTTGCTCCTTGTGTATGAGATATGAGGCTGGAGAGGACCAAGGATATAAGGGACCTGATATCTGCATTCGAAAAGAAATACGGTACCATAAAGGAGAACTTTGGAGAGACCACCGGCTGCCCACTTGTGGGCTCCCCAGAGATCTCCTGTACAGTGCTATATTTTATATATATGCTAATACAGTATTCAAAATCCAAATAAACAAAACACTCTTGGTCCCAAGCATTTTTTATTATTATTATTATTTATTTGTATCCCGGCTCTCCATATGGTTCAAGGCAGCGAACAACTTACAAATAGCATGTATTTTGAAACATTTCTATACATGCCCCCAACAAGCTGGGTACTCATTTTACCGACCTGCGGAAGGATGGAAGGCTGAGTCAACCTTGGAGCCGGGCAGGATCGAACTCACAACCTTGTGGCTTGCAGTACTGGCATTTAACCACTGCGCCACCAGGGCTCCTTTTAGGATAAGTAATACTTAACTTATGCGTTATGATCTTGGTGCCTCTTCTAATTCCAGAATTTTAACATTTGTTATTCTTGTTGAGATGGTGTCTGCAATTTAGTGTTCAGAAGTTTCTCACCAACACTCTTATCAAAACAGGAATTCTTAGATGATTTTCTGGGCAGCAGTCTCTTTTTCTAACTAGAACCCATGTAGCCCTTGTAGCTGTCAGGTCTGAATTTGGTTTCAAAGGCAGCATCTGGTTAAAAGGCAGTGAGGGTAACAATTTGGCTCCCTCAAATTAGCCTGACGGCTTGGCCGAGGCTTAAGGTGAAGGGTAGTGGTGGAAAACAAAGCAAGAATATTTAAATATTGTTTAAATATTTGAACGGATGTCATGTTGAGGAGGGAGCAGGGTTGTTCTCTACTGCTCCAGAGACTAGGACGAGGAGCAATGGATTCAAGCTACAGGAAATGAGATTCCACTTGAACCACAGGAAGAACAGTCAGAGCTGTCTGGCAGTGGAATCTGCTGCCTCCATGGTGTGGTGGAGTCTCTTTCTTTGGAGGTTTTTAAGCAGAGGCTGGATGGCCATCTGTTGGGAAGGCTTTGATGGGTGTTCCTGCATAGCAGGATGGGGTTGGACTGGATGGCTCCTGGGGTCTCTTCCAACTCTATGATTCTGTGATTCTAAGAGGGGACACGATAGCCATATTTGAACATTTGAAAGGGTGTCATGTTGAGGAGGGAGCGGGCTTGTTTTCTGCTGCTCCAGAGACCAGGACAAGGAGCAATGGAGTCGAGCTGCAGGAAAGGAGATTCCACTTGAACCTCAGGAAGAACCTCCTGACAATCAGGGCTGTCCGGCAGTGGAATCTGCTGCCTCCATGGAGTGTGGTGGAGTCTCTTTCTTTGGAGGTTTTTAAGCAGAGGCTGGATGGCCATCAGTTGGGAATGCTTTGATGGGTGTTCCTGCATAGCAGGATGGGGTTGGACTGGATGGCCCCTGGGGTCTCTTCCAACTCTATGATTCTGATTCTAAGAGGGGACATGATAGCCATGTTTGAACATTTGAAAGGGTGTCATGTTGAGGAGGGAGCGGGCTTGTTTTCTGCTGCTCCAGAGACTAGGACAAGGAGCAATGGAGTCAAGCTGCAGGAAAGGAGATTCCACCTGAAGCTCAGGAAGAACTTCCTGACAGTCAGGGCTGTCTGGCAGTGGAATCTGCTGCCTCCATGGAGTGTGGTGGAGTCTCCTTCTTTGGAGGTTTTTAAGCAGAGGCTGGATGGCCATCTGTTGGGAATGCTTTGATGGGTGTTCCTGCGTAGCAGGGGGTTGGACTCGATGGCCCCTGGTGTCTCTTCCGATTCTATGATTCTAAGAAACCAAGCCTAAGAACTGTGCCTTTTAGAAGGTGGGAGTTTTGTCATTGTTTGCCATCAAGATATCTTTGAATTATGGTGATCCTACGGATGAGAGGCCTTTAAGTCACACCATCAACCACCACCCTGCTCAGGTCTTGCAGATTCAAAAGCAGATTGGATTGTGTCTTCCTGCACGACACATGGGGTCTCTTCCAACTCAATGATTCTTCAGAAGCAGAAAATTCTCACCTTGCAAGGAATAAGGAACATATTCCTCATAGCAGAAATACAGAGAAGGCAAAAGGAATAGACCAGACACCAAACGATCAACTCTCCTGCAAAAACTTGCTTATTTTTCAAAATACTTCCAGGGGAATTACACAGTAGAGCCCATTGGAAAATGGGCTTTTCAAAACACCAGTTTACAAAAAGTAAAATAAAGTGTTCTAGTCTGGTGCTTTCCAAAAGCGCTCACCTTCTGGTCTCCGGTCCAGACAGCTTTGATTACTCAAACATATCCCACAGAATACCCAATTCTGCAGGGAATCCAGAGTCACCAGCCCCAAGCAGAACACTTTGGACTTTGCAAAGGACAATTTTATTTATGGCTATTGGCTCCCTTTTAAAGCTGCCTTCATTTGGTGGTACATGATGACAATGCAGCACTAATGTTTAAGCCGCATCAGCTGCAACATGCAGGAAACTGTAGTCCAAAAATTTAACTTTTTAAACACCAGTGCAAACCCACCCCTAGAATGGTATCAGAAATACCTTTGGAAGATGGCGATGCTGGAAGACTGCTGAGTGGAGCGAGATGGAGAAAATATATAACATCCATCTTAAAGGAATTGCACTGGCTGCTCATTCACTTCTGATCTGAATTCTATAGGTGCTGGTGAGGGCTTTTGAAACTCTAAACAGGTTAGGTTCTCAACACTTAGGCCATTTCCGCACTAGGCTGTTATAGTGCTATGATTCCACTTTCAACGTCCTATGGAATCCTGGGATTTGTAGTTTAGGGAGGGGCCGGCCGGAATATGCAACTTAAGCATGCCTGAAAAGATGCCCACCCTACTTCTGTTGCAAGACTTCCAAAGCTGGAGGGTCCACCAATCTCTGAGGCAGCCTCGTCCAGTCAAGAAGTTCTTCTCTAAATTATATCTATTTAATACTTGTATTAGTTCGCAAGAACTCTCTGTATAATTTTGTGGAAAGAGATATTGGTGGGAACATCCAGATAAATTTTTTTCTTTTCTTAACAAAAGGTAAGAGGAGCACAACCAATGTTTATATTAATGATATATCAGAGGTAGAAATTAATCTTTTTTGGGGAAATTTTTCCCCCAGTTTCCCAATTAATACAACAAACTGCCTTTAACTGGGGGGGGGAGGGATATCCTTTTTCTTTTGTTGTTGGGGGCGGGTGGGCACTCTAGTTGGGTTAATTACAAACTAGTTTTGATTCAGTATCAATTATGCATTAGATTATCATTAAGAAAACTGATAGATATTATTTGTACATATTGTGAACACATTGTAGGGAAGAAGGGAGAAATATGGAAATATGCTGTTTTGGAATGCAATTTTTGTGTCTCTTTTTTCTAATATAATCTAATAAAAATAGTTATTAAAAAAAAGAAGTTCTTCTCAATGTTTTGGTGGAATCGCTTTCTTTGCAATTTAAGCTTGGAGGAACGTTCCTCCCTCATCCTTGGGGACCACAGGAAGTAGGAAGACAAGAGAGAGGACGATGGCACCCCCGTTACGGAATACTTTCTTTTTGGAGGCCTGAAAGTTCCCACTCTTGGTTTCTTTCCAGCCCCAAGTCAACGACGGCTTTTTAATAAAGCCTTTGGAGACTAATTTATTTCCAAGTGTACGTGCACCTGGTTCTAAACGTTTGTAGCTTTTAGAGTTACTTCGTTTAATATGTTTACCTGGATGAAATTATTTATGGGTTGTTGTTTTTTTAGCAAGGCGGTGTTTTAAATATAGTTTATATTGTATGTCATCCTGAGATCCCATGAGAAAGGTTGGGATAGAAATATTTTCGGTAATAAAAATCAATAAAATGAAGCTACGTGTAGCTGCATCCTTACAGGGTGTTCAAGGTGCCGGCATCCCTCGCTTATCTGATGGGTTCGGGACCAGGGCACGGTCAGATAGTGGAACCAGTTGAGAATCGGTAATCACAAGAAGTCAACACGGATTTCTCAAAAATAAGTCATGCCAGATTAATCTTATCTCTTTTTATGATAGAGTTACTAGCTTGACAGATGAAGGGAATGCTGTGGATGTAGCATACCTTGATTTCAGGAAGGCCTTCGACAAAGTTCCCCATGACATTCTTGCAATGAAGCTGGTAAAATGTGGGCTGGACAGGGCTACTGTTAGTTGGATTTGTAATTGGTTGACCGACCGAACCCAAAGGGTGATCACGAATGGCTGCTTTTCATCCTGGAGAGAAGTGACTAGTGGGGTGCCACAGGGTTCTGTCCTGGGCCCAGTGCTGTTCAATATTTTTATCCATGACTTGGATGAAGGAATAGAGGGCACGCTCATCAAATTTGCAGATGTCACCAAATTGGGAGGGGTTGCTAATACGCCAGAGGACAGGATCAAAATTCAAAATGACCTGGACAGATTGGAGAGCTGGGCCAAGGTGAACAAAATGAAATTCAACAGAGAGAAGTGTAAGGTCCTACACTTGGGTAGAAAAAATGGAATACAGAAATATAGGATGGGGGACACGTAGCTGAGTAGCAGTATGTGTGAAAGGGATCTAGGAGTCTTCATAGACCACAAGCTGAACATGAGTCAGCAGTGTGATGCGGCAGCCAAGAAAGCCAATGCAATTCTCGGCTGCATCAATAGGAGTATGGTGTCTAGATCGAGGGAGGTACTGGTACCACTCTACTCTGCTTTGGTTAGACCTCATCTTGAATCCTGTGTCCAGTTCTGGGCACCCCAATTCAAGAAGGACATGGTCAAGCTGGAGCAAGTCCAGAGGAGGGCGACCAAAAGGGTGAGAGGCCTGGAAGTCATGAAGCCCTATGAGGATAGACTTAGAGAGCTGGGGATGTTTAGTCTGCAGAAGAGAAGGTGAAGAGGGGACGTGATAGCCATGTTTAAATATTTGAAGGGATGCCATGTAGAGGAAGGAGAGGGCTTGTTTTCTGCTGCTCCAGAGACCAGGACAAGGAGCAATGGATTCAAGCTGCAGGAAAGGAGATTCCACCTGAAGCTCAGGAAGAACTTCCTGACAGTCAGGGCTGTCCAGCAGTGGAATCTGCTGCCTTGGAGTGTAGTAGAGTCTCCTTCCTTGGAGGTTTTTAAGGAGAGGCTTGATGGCCATCTGTTGGGAGTGCTCTGAGGGTGTTCCTGCATGGCAGGGGGTTGGACTGGATGGCCCCTGGGGTCTCTTCCAACTCTACATTTCTATGATTCTATGAGAAGCGGAATCCAGCTTTCTGTCAGCGCTTCTCCTTTTACCTACTTCCTGTAGGGAATGCAAGGCTTGCTTGGGAGTGCATGCATTTCGAGGAACTTCCTGATGGTATGAGCTGTCTGGCAGTGGAATACCCTGCTGCCCGGGAATGAGGCAGAATCTCCTTCTTTGGAGGTTTTTAAAGAGAAGCTTAATGGCCATCTGTCTGGGATGCTTAGATTATGTCTTCTGGCATCGCCCAATGGGGTTGGACTGGATAGCCCTTGCGGTTCTACCTCTATGGCCATTTCCGCACTACACTGTTATAGCGCTACTATTCCACTTCCAACCTCCTGTGCAATTCTGGGGTTTGTAGTTGGCTGAGGCCCAAGAGCTCTCTGGTTGAGAATTCCAAAGGCCCCTCCCTAGATTGCAAACCCCAGCATTCCACGGGACGTTGAAAGTGGAATAATAGCACTACAACAGTGTAGTGTGGAAATGGCCTATGATTAACACCATTTAGGGTGTCTGAGGGCTTTTTCTGGGGCCTCATCCTGATTGCCGGAGGCCCACAGGCTGCTCTTTCCCCACTGCTGCTTTATAGCATGGGGTGGGAATCTTTGGCCTTGCAATCCTAAATTGTTTTGCACTTGTGTGTCCCAGGTGGCTAAGGACAAAGGACTGTGGGAGTTGTAGTCTAATACATTTGGTGGGTCAGAAACTCCACTATCCTTTTGATAGTAATGTAAGTGTGAGGTTAAAGCCTGACATTTTGAGCCTCCCACTGTTTCGCACCCATAGAACACACACCAAGCATTACAGAAAAAACTTTTAGCAGGCAAAGAAAAGAATCCTTGCTGTGTCTTGGGGCACAAGGCTGAAAAAAAGTTAACGGGACCCCTCATTCGCCTAATTAGCCAGGGACAAAATCCAGCACATGTTTTCTAGGCAGACTTCCAGAGGCTGGCTCCGCACGGAGTCAGATCTACCGCAGTATTGTTTCTTGTGGCAAGATGAAGAGAACGCCCTCCTCCACCTGTTTCCCACCAGATGCCAAGGTAGACTTCCATCAGCTTCATTTTGCAGATGGAACAAAGAAAAAAAGTCAAGGCACCCAAAAAATAAGGCTGGCCAAAGCCAGGCTTGCAGCTGAACCTGGGGCATCCTCCTACGGCCAAAATCTTTAGCCATCCCTCTCCTCTCCCCTCCTAGATCCTAAAAAAAAAGCTTATACCTCAACACGTCACATCCACTGAAGAGCAAAGCAACTGATTTGCTTCAGCATCACCATATAGGGCACCTTGTTTTCTACTTGCCTTCATTAAAGTTACAGTGCTGGCATCCAATCTGGCCCACAAGGCCAGCAAACCACATCTGGCCCACTGAGCCATTTCATGTGGCCCTCGCACCTCTCCTACAGCTGCAGCACTCCCCTAACCTGGTGAGCCCGATCCCCAAATTGCGGGCCCCTGGCTGCTGGTATTCTGAAGAGGGGCCCAGCAGCTAGCACTCGCAATCTACTTCTACTTCTGACTGCTCCTCTGGCCAAGTCTCGCCATCGGAGCATTGCTATGGGTTACTATTGCAATGCTCCGTGCAGCCCACAAGTGTTGGACAGAGGGGCAGTCAGAAGTAGAAGTAGATCACGAGTGATGGCTGCTGGGCCCCTCTGCAGAACACCAGCACTTGGGGGCCAGCAACGTGAGTATCAGGGTCACCACGTACAGAGGGGGGCAGCAGGGTGGGGGAGCGGAAAGAGCAACAGGAGAGGGGGCACAGAAAGAGGCACAGAGAGGGTCTGGGGAACAGAAAGTGGCACACTTTGCATATACTGACCAATTCTATGTCACTTTACAGAGTGATAGGGACTATAAACTATGATGAAATAGCCTCAAAATGTTCAAGAAAAGAAAAATTGATGCAGAGGGAAGGCAGTTTAAAAACCAGTAATAAACGCAGAGGCAATTATTTAATATGATAAAAGAGTAGATACATTTACATAGGCTTAGAGATACAACCGGCCCTTCGAGGGCAACCCTAATGCTGAAGTGGCCCAAGGTGAAATCGAGTTTGACACCCCTGCAGGTCTTTTTGGACTAGTTCCCATAATCTCCCAGTCAGCTAAAGGGGACAATGCGGCAGCCAAGAAAGCCAATGCAATTCTCGGCTGCATCAATAGGAGTCTGGTGTCTAGATCGAGGGAGGTACTGGTACCACTCTACTCTGCTTTGGTTAGACCTCATCTTGAATACTGTGTCCAGTTGTGGGCACCCCAATTCAAGAAGGACACGGACAAGCCGGAGCAAGTCCAGAGGAGGGCCACCAAAATGGTGAGGGGCCTGGAAGCCATGGAGCCCTATGAGTATAGACTTAGAGAGCTGGGTAGGTTTAGTTTGCAGAAGAGAAGGTGAAGAGGGGACATGATGGCCATGTTTAAATATTTGAAGGGATGCCACGTAGAGGAAGGAGAGGGCTTGTTTTCTGCTGCTCCAGAGACCAGGACAAGGAGCAATGGATTCAAGCTGCAGGAAAGGAGATTCCACCTGAACCTCAGGAAGAACTTCCTGACAGTCAGGGCTGTCCGGCAGTGGAATCTGCTGCCTCCATGGAGTGTAGTGGAGCCTCCTTCCTTGGAGTTTTTTAAGCAGAGGCTTGATGGCCATCTGTCGGGAGTGCTTTGAGGGTGTTCCTGCATGGCAGGGGGTTGGACTGGATGGCCCCTGGGGGTCTCTTCCAACTCTAGATTTCTATGATTCTAATGCGAGCTGTAGTCCAACAGAGCTAGAGAAAGCCAGGCTAGGTGTACAGATTGTGTGTGATACTGCCCTTCTGAGTTGCCTCTCCCCCTCCCCCTTTAAAGCAGGTATGATGTTTTGCAATCCTACCCTTATGCACAGCTATTTGAATATGAAGTTCCACGGTGCCCAAACAGGGCTTCCGATCAAGTCGTAAGCATGGAAAAGGAATGCAGCCTAAAAGCCGTCATTCTTTGTGCAAGAGAACCGCAGTCTAAAGACAATGCTGATTTGTAATCTTAGAGGTATTTGTTCCAAAAGGCTATGAGCATCTGTGCTTATTTTTAAACGGTGAGCATAGGAGCTCGCTTGCGCTCATCATGTGAACACCACACCCCCAGCCCCTCCCCAATGAAATCATTGTTGACACCACATCCTAAAGTGACAGGACAAATTTGCAGCAAATCAGCAGAGGGCTCGTCTGCAGGTTTCTTCAAGACCCGACTAATAAACACCATTCTTTCCTCTTGCAAAAAAAATAAAATTGCAGGAAAGTAACCTTAAGAAGATGTGAAACAGTTGCTAAGACAAAGATCTTCCCATTCTGCTTAAAAATAAAAAGGAGCATCTAACTGTATTCAAGCAAGGGGCAGGTCCGGATCCAAGGCTTCAATCATTACCACATTTTTACCCAGGAGTAAGTCCCATGGGATGATATATCCCTTAATTCCAAGTAAACATATATAAGAACTGCAGTGCAAGAGGTTGTGAAACACCGAAAGCTTTCTGCCGGGGCCTGGAAGGTTGTTTTTGCTCCAAAAGGCATGTGAAGGGAGGAGAAAAGAGTCAAAAGGGCAGCTTATGGGGTTGAAAACAAGACCCACCGTCGGGGTGTGGGTGCAAAATGCAGGGAATCCATCCAGCAGCAACTAAAAAAAAATAATTGAGGTCAATATTTCAGTACGGATCCGCTCAGCTCCCGGAGATGAGACGACTCAATAATTAAAAGGGAGCAGTTGCATCCGATGAATAGAAACCACAGTGAGAGGGGGAGAAATACAGATTTTTTTTTTTTAAAAAAAGAATATTATAGGAATGAAAAAGAAGAAACTGGTGGGAGGGGACGGCAACAATAGGAGGAGGGAGAAGCTCCCAAGCAATGACGTAATGCCTGACAGCAGCGCCTTCTCCAGCTGAGCCGACCTGACTGTTGCTATTCTGTGGAGCTCCATCATCCATCCCTCGGTCAAGAGGGAGAAAGATCCCAGTGGAACCGTGGAGACGAACCCATTTCCTTCCATGGCTGCTCAAGCCGGGTCCAGTCCACTGGTCCAGAGGAAAGATCCGAGTCCAGAGACGCTTGCGCCAAAATAAAATGAGTTATTCCGGAGAGGAGGAATCCTGTGACACCTTCAAGCCTCCTCCTTTGTGCACAAGCTTTCCAGTTTTAGATGGGTTGGTGGGTGGGGAGGATGGGTTATAGAGTCATAGAAAGGTAGAGTTGGAAGAGACCCCAGGGGCCATCCAGTCCAACCCCCTGCCATGCAGGAACACCCTCAAAGCACTCCCGACAGATGGCCATCAAGCTTTTAATGCTTTTAATGTATTGTTGTAGCACCACCTCCATCCATGGGGAGAGGTGGGATATAAATAATTATTATTATTATTATTATTCGAGTGGGTTTCTGTCCTGCATCTGAAGGAAGTGGCCTGGAGACCACAATAGCTTCCAGGACGTGAGACTTCAAGGTGTCACAGAACTTCTCGTGAACACTAAGGCCATTTCTGCACTGGATAGTTATAGTGCTATGATTCCACTTGCAACATCCTCCGAACAAAAGGGCCACAAAAAACATTTCTATGATTCTACGAAAAGCTGAAAAGCAACGGGTGAGACTTCAAGGTGTCACAGAACTTCTCGTGAACACTAAGGCCATGTCTGCACTGGACTGTTATAGTGCTATGATTCCACTTGCAACATCCTCTGAAGAAAAGGACCACAAAAAACATTTCTATGATTCTACGAAAAGCTGAAAAGCAATGGGTGAGACTTCAAGGTGTCACAGAACTTCTCTTGAACACTAAGGCCATGTCTGCACTGGACTGTTATAGTGCTATGATTCCACTTGCAACATCCTCTGAAGAAAAGGACCACAAAAAACATTTCTATGATTCTATGAAAAGCTGAAAAAGCAACGGGTGAGCTTTCAAGGTGCCACAGCACTCCTCTTCTCCAAGGCTACCCCATGTATTCCCACATTGTTTCCAGCCCTGCCTGGGAAGGAAGTGAACTCATGAAATGCTTCTGCAGAAAATAACTCCATAAACTCATGAATACATAAAACTCATGGATTAAACTGTGCTCTCTTCCAGGCAGCACAGGGTTCCTTCCTTTTCTCAAGGTGTTCCTGCCTAGCAGGGGGTTGGACTGGATGACCCCTGGGGTCCCTTCCAACTCTGTAGTTCTATGATTCTATAAAACTAATAGTTTTTCCCCCCTCTTTCTCTCTTTGCAACCTGCTCTCTCTTTCTGCATGTTTTTCCAGCGGCTTTGCACGACCCAAAGCCCTAAAAACCTTGCAAATCAAAGGAGGAGGTGGGGGGGCGAAGAGAGAGAATGAATAAATCTTTGTTTTTCTTGTGATTAGGGAGGGAAAGAGAAACCCATCCAAGGGTGGCCCTTTTTTTTTTCTTTTCTTTTTTTTGGGCTGATGCACCAGAATGTGGTAAACAAGGGGAAAAACAAGCGGTGGGGAGAGGGAGGCGTGCCCGGGGCTGGAGCAGGCGCGTGCACGCGCGCGCGTGCACCGAGGGTCAGCACGCCCACGCGTGCACAAAGCCCCCGCAAGGGCCACTTCCGCACTGGGGCTGCTGGAGCGCGATGATTGCGCTTCCCACCTCCGGGGGCATCCCGGGCCATTTCCGCACGCGCCTGTTATAGCGCGATGATTCCCCTTGCAACCTCCTCTGGAATCCTGGGGTTTGCAGTTTCGGGGGGGGGCCGGCCGGAACCCCAGGATTCCAGAGGAGGTTGAAAGTGGAATCGTCGCGCGATAACAGGCCCGTGCGGAAATGGCCCTGGGGCTTGCAGTTTCGGGGGGGGTGGGAAGCGGGATCATGGCGCTACAAGGGCCCAGTGCGGACATGAGAAGCCGACGGGGGGGCGGAGGACAGCGGGACTCACCTCGGCGAAGTAGAGGTTGAGGAGGCAGAGGGTGGCGAAGAGGAGGCAGACCGGGCAGCAGAAGAGGAGCCAGTGGGCGAAGGGCTGGAGGCGGAGGGGCGGCGGGGGCGGCGGGGGCCCGGGGGCGGCCCGGAGGCGGGCGCTGCGCTGGAGGTAGCAGGAGAAGAGGACGGTGCGGAGGGCGGCCCAGAGGAGGCAGAGGAAGAGGCAGACGGAGCGGTAGCTGAGCCGCTTCTCCCGGTAGCAGAAGAGCAGCCAGAGCTGCAGGTAGGCGAAGAGGAAGAGGCCGGCGTAGAGGAGGCCCTGCAGCAGGCTCAGCCCCAGCTCCACGGCCGGCGGCCAGGAGGGCTCCGGCAACGACGGCCCTGCAAGGTGGGCCACCATCGCCCCGGCCCAAAAAAAAAAAAATTAAGCGATGCAAAAAAATAAAATAAGATTAAGCGGTGCGAAGGGGCATTGCAAACTTTGCACCCCGGCTCCTCCCAGGCGCGCGAGGGCTCCGCGCGATCTGCGCCCCATCCACCGCGCTCTGGATCGCGACCGACCGACCGCCGAGGAGCAAATCAGCTGAGCCCGAACGCCGCCCGGGGATTTTGAGGCGTTCGCCCCGCGCCGCGCGCCGCCGGCCATTGGCCGCCGCCGAGCCCCGCCCCCTCGGCGCCCCGCCGCCTCGCCGGTTGGCTCCCGGGAGGCGTCGCTCAGCGCGGAAAGGCCCCGCCCCCTTTGCTTTCCCTCCTCCTCCTCCTCTCGCGGGCCCGGGCAGCCTTCTGGGGGGCGTGTTTCTTTGGTTGGCGCCGCCCGCCCGCTCCGGATTTGTTAGCCTCTTCTTTCCTCGTCCCTTTACCTCCCTGCGTCGGGCTTGTTTTCGCCTTTTTCCCGGCTCTTCCTCCACCTCCACCCGAGAGCGGCCTAAGCGGGTTCTTATAGGAGGGTATTATTATTATTATTATTTTAGGAATGGCATGGCTCCAGTTTTGCATGCATGCTTGGGCTGGGCTGCATCCCAGGCAAAAAAGCAGCATCTTTTGGGGGGTAATTTGCAAAAAAAATAAAAATAACAGGCTCACCCACAGCCTTCTTTGCTGAGAGCAATTTTTAGGAATGCATTGCTCCAATTTTTCTTGCATGCTTAGGCTGGGCTGCATCCCAGGCCAAAAACCAGCATTTTTTGGGGGGCAATTTGCAAAAAAAATAAGAATAAAATAAAAATAACAGGCTCTCACACAGCCTTCTTTGCTGAGAGCAATTTTTAGGAATGCATTGCTCCAATTTTTCTTGCATGCTTAGGCTGGGCTGCATCCCAGGCCAAAAAGCAGCATCTTTTGGGGGGTAATTGCAAAAAAAATAAGAATAAAAAAATAATAACAGGCTCTCACACAGCCTTCTTTGCTGAGAGCAATTCTTAGGAATGGCATTGCTCCAGTTTTGCTTGCATGCTTAGCTGGGCTGCATCCCAGGCAAAAAACAGCATCTTTTGGGGGGTAATTTGCAAAAAAATAAAAATAACAGGCTCTCACACAGCCTTTTTTGCTCAGAGCAATTCTTAGGAATGGCATGGCTCCAGTTTTTCTTGCATGCTTAGGCTGGGCTGCATCACAGGCCAAAAAGCAGCATCTTTTGGGGGGTAATTTGCAAAAAAAAGAAGAATAAAAAAATAAATAACAGGCTCTCACACAGCCTTCTTTGCTCAGAGCAATTCTTAGGAATGGCATGGCTCCAGTTTTTCTTGCATGCTTAGGCCGGGCTGCATCCCAGGCCAAAAAGCAGCATCTTTTGGGGGGCAATTTGCAAAAAAAATAAATAAATAACAGGCTCTTATACAGCCTTCTTTGCTCAGAGCAATTCTTTGGAATGGCATGGCTCCAGTTTTTCTTGCATGCTTAGGCTGGGCTGCATCACAGGCCAAAAAGCAGCATCTTTTGGGGGGTAATTTGCAAAAAACAAAACAGGCCCTCACACAGCCTTCTTTGCTCAGAGCAATTTTAGCCCCCCATGCTTGCAAACCTGAGCTTAATAAGGGACTGTTGCATAAGCTTGGCTCATGTCTCCCTTGCTTGCTAGATGCTCCAGATGTTTTATTTATTTATTGTTAAAATACAGGCAGCTGTGAAGGAGCTTCTTTTTGTCGCCCCCCCATACTTTCCAGACTGAGCACTCCTAGCAAGGTCAGCTCCAAGTTTAAGGTGCCTGTGCTTCCCTTCTGAACATGCTGTGCTTGACCTGGGTTCCAGAAAGAAGTCCCATTGATTTCAATGGGTGTGGGCAGGCGGAGGGTGGCCTCCATGGGTTTTGCATGCAAGGTTTCTGCAGCCAAAGGGATTTCTGAAATCCCTGGGCTTTGAAAATAGCCAAACCTTGGTTTTAAGAGGGCCCAAAGATTTGGAGCTGGCCCCTTGAATCACAGTATTGTACAGTTGGGAAGGGTCACCAAAAGGCAATCCCATTGAGCCCCAAATCCACAGATATTTGCTATAGGGAATAACTGTGCCCCAGGACTTGAGTCCTAGGTTTTGGGGGTTTTTTTCAGAAGGAAAGGTGGGATATGGATAAAGTTAGCAATAATAATAATAATTAATAAATAATAATAATAACTGCTTTAGTAGCTGCTTGAAGGGATTTTTGTAGCATCCCCAGAGCGCAGAGTTTGACGTTTGTGCTGGTAAAGCAGCCACATTTGTGACGGGTCTGGCAGAGGTGGAACCGCCGGGCTTTAGTGCCAAGGGAACGGCTGGATTTGGGGAGCTCAGCAGTGGGGTGAGCTCCTTCCCCCAGCATTGATTGGGGGCAAGCAACTGAGGACCACCACATCCGTTGCTGCTGGAGAGGAGGAGAGGGACACTCCTGGAAGACGGCAACCCGTGGGAAAAAGCGGTGAGTCTCTGCTCCCTTCTTCCTAGAATCAGAGTTGGAGAGTTCCGCCATTTCCGCACTAGCCTGTTATAGTGCAATGATTCCACTTTCAACATCCTCTGGAATCCTGGGGTTTGCAGTTTCGGAAGGGGCCAGCCTGCAAACCCCATGATTCCAGAGGATGTTGAAAGTGGAATCATCGCACTATAACAGACTAGTGCGGAAATGGCCTTAGAAGAGACCCCAAGGGCCATCCAGTCCAACCCCCTTCCGCCATGCAGGAGGACACCATCAAAGCCCTCCCTTGGACAGGTAGCCACCCGGCCCCTCTTTAAAAACCTCCAAAGGAGGAGATTCCACCACACTCCCAGGCCATTTCTGCACTAGCCTGTTATAGCGCGATGATTCCACTTTCAACCTCCTCTGGCATCCTGGGGTTTGCAGTTTCGGGAGGGGCCAACCGGCCCCTCCCGAAACTGCAAACCCCAGGATGCCAGAGGAGGTTGAAAGTGGAATCATCGCGCTATAACAGGCTAGTGCGGAAATGGCCCCAGGCAGCAGGGTATTCCAAGGGCTCTTACATCAGGAAGCTCCTCCTAATGTTTAGCTGGAATCTCTTTTTCTGTAGTTTGAACCCATCGGTTCATGTCTCAAGGTCTTTCCGCACTACACTGTTATAGTTGTATTATTCCACTTTCCACCTCCTGTGGAATTCTGGGGTTTGCAGTTTCCTGAGTGGCTCCCTGGCTGAGATTTCTAAATGAGATTTCTTAACTGCAAAGCACAGGATTCCCATAGAAGGTTGGAAGTGGAATGATAGCACTATAGCAGTGTAGGGCGGAAAGGTCCCTCGTCTCTGATTGCTGTTTCTTACCCTGGTACTGCAAAAGAGGAATATCTACTGCTGGGCAGGTAAGTTCAGGCCCCAATCCTAAGTGCACAGGTATACACATGAGTATGCGTTGAGCATCCCTAACCTGCAAACCCAAATCCAAAATGATCCAAAATCCTAAATGGGTGGCTGAGAGAATTAACACCTTTGCTTTCTGATGGGTCAACATGCAGAAACTTGTTTCGTGCACAAAATTGTTTTAAAAATAATATAAAATGATGTTCACGCTATGTGTATATGAAACATAAATGAATTTTGTGGTTAGACAAACTCCGGCTTCTTATATACGTGCAAATATTCCAAAATCTGAAGAAATGGAAAACATTTCTGGTCCCAAACATTTTGGATAAAAGATACTCAACTCATGCTATGTTTGGGAAAAAGAGGGACCTTGTTAACAAACCAATGTGGTTACCATAAGGAATTTTCAGAGGGGGTGTTATGTTAGAAACTGCTTCAAAAATGGCCAGTGGGTCAAGAGGCTTTCGAGCTGTTCGCACTGCACTGGAATGGTGCTAATATTCCACTTTAGCTGCCATGGCAATAGTCTTGGGAGGCCCAAGAGCTCCCTGGCTGAGAATTCTTAGTGCTTCTCCCTAAAATGCAAGTAAGAGCCAGCATAGTGTAACCTGGGGCCTTTCTGCACTATACTGTTATAGTGCTTTTAATTCATTTTCAACATCCTGTGGAATTCTGGGGTTTGTAGTTTACGGACTTGCTCCCTGGCTGGGAATTCTAAAGGTCTCTCCCTAAACTGCAAAGCCCAGGATTCCACGGGAGGTTGAAAGTGGAATAATAGCACTTTAACAGTGTAGTGCAGAAAGGCTCCTTGTGTTCTGGTTAAGTCATCACTAAATCACAAACCCCAGGATTCCAAAGAATCACAGAGCAGTCGAGGGGAAGAGACCCCCAAGGGCCATCCAGTCCAACCCCATTCTGCCCTGCGGGACTATACCATCATAGCATTCCCTTTGACAGAAGGCCATCCAGTTTCTGCGTAAAAACTTGCAAAGAAAGAGGCTCCACCACACTCCGAAGCAGCAGTGTATTCCATTCTCGAATTGCTTTTAACATCAAGAAGTCATCCTGGCAGTTAAAATGGAATCATAGCGCTATATATGTACAGTGTGAATGAGCACCAGGATAAGAAAAACATTGTGTAGACATTAAAGAGATATGAAGGAGCCAGAACAGTGTAGGAGTTTGTGCATCACACTATAACGCTGGAAGCCAGGGTTCAGTTTTCTGCTTGATCACAGAAACCCGCTTGGGTGTGTCACATACTCTCAGCTGCAGAAACCTTGGCCATTTCCGCACTAGCCTGTTATAGCACGATGATTCCACTTTCAACGTCCTCTGGAATCCTGGGGTTTGCAGTTTAGGGAGGGTCCGGATGGCTCCTCCCAAAACTGCAAACCCTAGGATTCCAGAGGATGTTGAAAGTGGAATCATCGCGCTATAACAGGCTAGTGCGGAAATGGTCCTTGTGGTAGGTTTGCCTCCGTAAATTGGAAATGACTTAAAGGCACGCAACAACAACAGATTGCAAATCCCAGGACTCCGTACGGTGCTGCTTTGCAAACTAAAATAGCATATAGCCCTATAACAATATAGTGTGATGCATATAGCCCTATAACAATATAGTGTGATGATGAGACAGGGCCAGCCCTCCTGTTAGGTAAGCTGAGGCAGCCGTCTGAGGAAGGTGGCAGATGCTAGGTGATCGGCACCAGAGGCGAGATGTCGGAAATCAGAACTTTTAATACTAAGGGGTCTGCTCGGGACTTCTAGAGCAGCCTGCTACCCTCAAGATAAGACAAAGAACTGTTTTATACGGTGTTATCACCAATGTGAATTAGATGCAAGTCTATTCTGCTTCTGAACATGAGCCTTTCCACACTACAGAATTAGAACACTATGATTCTGCATTAAAAGCCAGGGCTGGATCCCGTGGAGTCCTGGGATTTGTAGTCTGATGGGGCAAACTGTGGCTGAGGATTCTAAATGCCCCTCCGTAAACTGCATATCCCAGGCAATAGCAATAATAGCAATAGCATTTATTTCTATACTGCTTATCAACTGAGTGTTATCTAAGTGGTTTACAATGTGTTTTAGCTAATTGCCCCCAACAAGCTGGGTACTCATTTTACCGACCTGCGGAAGGATGGAAGGCTGAGTCAACCTTGGAGCCCGGCAGGATCGAACTCACAACCTTGTGGTTGCAGTACTAGCATTTAACCACTGCGCCACCAGGGCTCCAATGTTCACACTATCCTGTTACAGTGCTATTATTCCACTTTCAACATCCTATGGAATCCTGGGCTTTTCAGTTTAGGGAAAGGCCTTTGTGGCCCCTCCCTAAACTGCAAACCGCAGGATTCCATAGGATGTTGAAAGTGGAATAATAGCACTGTAACAGTCTAGTGCGGAAATGGCCCCAGAATCCCATAGGATGCAGCCATGGGGGTTAAAGTGGAATCAGAGCGCTGTAATTTTGTTGTGCTGATCCGGGAACCATTTTAATGCCCTGCTTGCTACTCGTAGCCTCTGCAACCAGTGAGTTCTGGACACTTGCTATTTTTGATCGTTGGAGTCAGTGAGTTTGGGACACTTGCTTCTTTCGAAAGCTGCAACCTCTGTGCGAGAAGAGCAGGTCAGAGGTTTCGCACAGTGATTAATTTTTAACATCAGGTGTCGTTACCCAAATTTTTGGTGCTTTCCAGACATTAAAAAAAAAAATGTTGGAAAGGGATGCTTCCCCCCCCCAAAAAAAGAGAAGAATATGAACCTTTCCTCCAAGTAAACAACCATCCCGCCAGTGTGAAGAAAAATGCACGGCTTGAATGGACCGATTGTTTGCGAACGAACCAGCAATCTTATCTACAGCTAAGTAAGCGTTTAGGGACAGCTCTGTTTTTCCGGCAAGGCATTGAAGAATGGATTCCGTGATAGCTGGGACACAGAAGCATCAGCAGTCTCTCTCCTTTTCTTTTGCAACGGCTGCCTTTTCACGGAAGCTTCATCTGGAAAAACTGGCACGGGGGAAAAAATGTTCAAAAGGGCAGGAGTTTTGGAAGTTTAGCTATGGCTTACCGGCCAGGGTGGAAATGCATGCTGAATTTGTTTGTGTTATCATTTAGACTCCACAATTATAGGACTTTGGCCATTTCCGCACTATAGTGTTAAAGTGCTGCTATTCCACTTTCAACGCCCTGTGGAATTCTGGGGTTTGTAGTTTACTGAGACCAAAGAGCTCTTTGGCCGAGAATTTGAAGTGCCCGTCCCTAAACTACAAACCCCAGAATTCCATAGGAAGTTGATAGTGGAATAGCAGTACTTTAACACTGTAGTGCAGAAATGGTCTTTGATTCCACATTTAACTGCCATGGCACCCTAATTCAAGAAGGACATGGTCAAGCTGGAGCAGGTCCAGAGGAGGGCGACCAAAATGTTGAGAGGCCTGGAAGCCATGCCCTATGAGGATAGACTGAGAGAGCTGGGTCTGTTTAGTCTGCAGAAGAGAAGGTTAAGAGGGGACATGAGAGCCATGTTTAAATATTTGAAGGGATGCCACGTAGAGGAAGGAGAGGGCTTGTTTTCTGCTGCTCCAGAGACCAGGACAAGGAGCAATGGATTCAAGCTGCAGGAAAGGAGATTCCACCTGAACCTCAGGAAGAACTTCCTGACGATCAGGGCTGTCCGGCAGTGGAATCTGCTGCCTCCATGGAGTGTAGTGGAGTCTCCTTCTTTGAAGGTTTTTAAGCAGAAGCTTGATGGTCATCTGTCGGGAGTGCTTTGAGGGTGTTCCTGCATGGCAGGGGGTTGGACTGGATGGCCCCTGGGGTCTCTTCCAATTCTACATTTCTATGATTCTATGAATCCTAGTTTGATGGAAGCAACAGGGAGCCGGCATGGGCCATTTCCACACTACACCATTATAGTGCTATTGTTCCACTTTCATCCTGTTGAAAGGGGCCTTTAGAATTCTCAGCCAGAAAGCTCATTGGCCTCAGTAAACTACAAACTCCAGAATTCCACAGGATGTTGAAAATGGAATAATAGCACTATAACAATGTAGTGCGGAAGTGGACGTGGTATAGTAGTTTGAGTGTTGGATTATGATCAGGGTTCAAATCCCCACTCACCCATAGAAACCTGCTGTATGACCTTGGTTAAGTCATGCTGTCTCAGCTTCAGAAGAAGGCAATAGCAAACTCCCTCTAGAAAATCTTGTCAAGAAAGCCCTATGGTAGGTTCACTTGTGTGTCTATGTGCCTTCAAGTTGCCTATTGATCTATGGCAACCCCATGAGTTTCTTGGGGTTTTCTTAGGTGAGGAATACTCCAAAGTGGTTTTGCCCGTTCCTTCCTTTGAAATAGAGCCTACAGCACTGGTATCTGTTGGTGGTCTCCCATCCAAGTACTAACCAAGACTGACCCTGCTTAGCTTCCAAGATCAGACAGGATCTGGTGCCTTTAGGGTATTTAGGCTGTCAGGTTCCCCTTAGGGTTGCCATAAGTTGGAAACGACTTGAAAATGCACAACCACACGGGGAGAATGGCAGAGCAGAGAATTCTGGATGCCTCGTGAAACTACAAATCCCAGAATTCCATAGGATAGAGCCATGGCAGTGAAAGTGGTATCAAAGCGTTAGAATTGTGTAGTTCGAAAGGAAACTTCTTTAGGAAATCCTTCTCTGCTACTGAGTTACACTGTGTAAAGGATGAGATGGAGCAAGCTTGTTTTCTGCTGCTACATTTCCCCTAAAAAAGTTGAAATTGAGGAGACTTTGTTATTGCTGTGTGCCTTCAAGTCGTTTCCAACCTATGGCAGCCCTAAGCCAAAGCTGTCACAGGGTCGTCTTGGCAAGATGTGTTCAGAGGGGATTTGCTTAGCTTTACTCTGAGGCTGAGAGGCTCTGACATGCCCGTGATCACCCAACAGGTTTCTATGGCAAAGCAGGGATTCGAATCCTGCTCTCCAGAGTGGAAGTCCAATGTTCAAACAGCTATACCATAATGGCTTCTTAAGGAGGTTTACAAGATTAAAGCAATTTTATTCCAGGACATAACTAAAAACATGCAAAAAATATTGTCAAAATGCCAATAAACTATCTAAAGCAGTGGTTCTCAACCTGTGGGTCGGGACCCCTTTGGGGGTCGAATGACCCTTTCACAGGGGTCACCTAAGACCATCGGAAAATACATATTTCCGATGGTCTTAGGCTCCATTTCCTCCTTGGTGGTGGTGCGCAAGCGCGAGCCACATGCTCGCGTCCTCCTGTCCCCTGTTCAGAAGGGACTGAGATCGCTCCCCTTCGCCACTACTGGGAGAACCTCCTGTCTGACGGGCCAGCTTGGGGAGGCGGCGGCAGCATGGGGGGCAGGCCCCCTCCCCACCACGGCCCCTGCCCCACTCGCCACAAAGGGGGGCGCTGTGGAAGGGCCGGGGGGCCGCAAAGCGGCGCTTTTCTGGGGGGGCAAGCTGTGCCTGGCGCAAAAGACAAAGGCGCTGGGATTCCTCCCCCCCAGCCAGGGTTGACACTCTGGAAACTTTTCCCACACTGCCCCCCCCAGCGGAAACAAGAGCGAAGTAGAGCCCGGGGGGGTTCTCGGAGTTTTTTGCCGGGGGAGACGCGCGGCTCCTCTTTCCCTCCCTGCCCCCCCCCGTTCCTGGCTGGCGAGGTGGCCTTTGCCGGGAGGGGGGAGGCATTGTAAATAATAAATAAATAATTTTATGGTTGTGGGCTCACCACAACATGAGGAACTGTATTAAAGGGTCGCGGCATTAGGAAGGTTGAGAACCACTGATCTAAAGCATTTAAAATAAACCAATTTTTTTAAAACAGGAAAGCTTAAAAATAAAAGGACACTGTTCCATCCTGCTGGTCAAATATGGGAATATTCAAATATGGGAAGCAGTGTGCTATAATGGGAGTGGTTGCCCTATCTCAGTCAGAGCGGCTCAGCTGATAATGCAAACATAACAAACTGAATAGCTCCTGTCTCCTTCCTTACTTGTAGGCAGTAAGCACAAGGTCATAAATAAAGTCCAACAGAATTCTAAAGCAAGCAAGTCCAAAGTCAGTCAGGGTACTCAGAGTCAGGCACGGAATTCAGCAAGATACCCAGCAGAGCGGAAGGTCAGATAAGCAACTGGAAGGGAAGGGCAGCAACCATATAGGTCAGCAGCCTAATGCAGCTGTTGCCTGAGTAATTGCTAGCGGTTATAAATTCTCTGGGATTGACGTAGGCTTTCTCTTTGTTGTCTGCACTTGAGAAAGGTGAGTACTGGTAAGTTATGTTCTGTGTCTGAAGTGGGAGGACTCTCTGCTGGAGCTGGCACTGCCCCCTGGCATGTTTGTGGCACTTAACCTCTTCCTGTGCAGCAGATCCTGGCATGCCCCCAGTTTGCGATTCTGGTTCAGAGTCCATTATCTGGAAGCAGGGCAGGAGACTGTTCCCCCTGCCATCATCCCTCCCCCAGAAGGAGGAGGGCTCGGCTTGCTCGGGGTAATGACTATGAAAGCGCCAAACCAAATCAGGAGCGTGAACATCCAAAGCGTCTTCCTGTGAACATTCCTCTGGCCCATACCTTAGCAGTTAACCAGGTACTGAAGGTGCCTCTGACACCTCCAAGAGTCCAAGACCTGGGCTATCTTGAACTCCTCCGTCCCATCCACCAGCACCAGAGCCGGTGGAGGTCACTGAGTGGCATCCTTTTTCACTTTACAATTTTGGGCAACTTTTTCAAGCTTACTTCCCATCAGTTCTTTGCAGATGGCAAATCATTTTTAAAAAGTATTCCTAGATTCTAGTGCATCTTTGTAGCTGCTTCATTACAGTGTTTCGGATCTTCAGTCTTTGTGATCTTGCTGCACAAAGTAATGAAGTGGCAAACAGTTTCATTTTTTCCCCCTCCTACACATACAAAAAAAGTGGATTGGGCCACATTATCCAATGACACTTCTCCATTCCTAGAGTCTTGGGTTGAATCTGAATAACTGAAGATTGAAGGTCCAAAACTCCCATCAGTAACTCTTGGTAGATATGAAAGCAAGAGAAGAACGACGACGATGTGGTCAGAAAAAGGGAGATTAGGGGAGTCTGGAGGGGCTGAGGGCTGCACAGCCTTGGGGGAGCTGTATGTAGGCCCCTTGGCTGCAGTGTGCCCACCACTTTCTCCTCCTCCTCTTCCCCCTCTCCTCCTCATTTTTTCTTCTCCTATTATCTATATAGGTTGAGTAGCCTGGTGGCGTAGTGGTTAAATGCCGGTACTGCAGCCACAAGGTTGCGAGTTCAATCCTGCCGGACTCCAGATTGACTCAGCCTTCCATCCTTTCATCGGTTGATAAAATGAGTACCCAGCTTGTTGGGGGCAATTAGCTAACACATTGTAAACCACTTAGAGAGCACTGAGCAGATAAGTGGTATAGAAATACACATGCTATTGCTACATGCTATGCTATTATCTGAAATGCTTCGAACCAGAAGTGTCCCCTTTTAAAAAAAAATTTGGAATACTATACCTTTTTGGAATAGCCTCATGTCTTGTTCATTTGCCAGTTGTCTTACGTATGATATGCCGGGCTGGCGAGAACCTGAAAACATGCCCTATGAGGAATGGTTTAGGGAGCTGGAGATGTTTAGCCTGGAGAAGAGAAGGTTAGGAGGGGATACAATAGCCATTTTCAAATATTTGAAGGGACATCACAGGGAAGATGGGGAAAGCTTATTTGCTGCTGCACCAGGGACTAGGATACGGAGCAGTGACTTCAAACTACAGGAAAAGAGATTCCACCTAAACATTAGGAAGAATTTCCTGATGGCAAGAGCAGTTTGACAGTGGAATGCACTGCCTGGAAGCGTGGTGGAGTCTCCTCCTTTGGAGATTTTTAAGGAGTGGCTGGGAGGCTGTCCAAGGGAGTGCTTTGCGTGTGGCAGAAGGTGGTTGGACTCAATGACTGTTGTAGTCTCTTCCTGCTCTTTGATTCTATGATTCTCCTAGAAACCTACAGGGGTACCAATTTTCCTTTTAAATAAGGGGGCAGAAAATTGGCCCCTGGACCTAACAAAGTTACCCAGCTCTGCTGTACCTGGAGATGGGTGGCATTTCCTGGTATTTTCCCATGCAAGCACTAACCAGGCCTGACCCTGCTTAGCTTCCAAAATTGGTGTGTTAAGTGGCTTGGTGACAAGTCAATTTTTGTGTTCAAAGGTGATATAGAGAAACTAGGATTGGGAGAACATGTAGTTACATGCAACACCATGCTTTAAAATTATGCTCATTTTAGTAAATATGAGAATGGCATCATCAGAGTCAATAGCATCAGCTTCCCCTGATTGCTTGATTAACCATGCAGTCAATTAATAATCAGTTATATAGTCAATTAATTGTGAAATCAGCTTTCTCAAATGCCACAGGAGCTCTTGAAAGAAAGGACTGCCCTGACTCACACTTTTGAGGTCGATGCAGATGAAATGCAGACTCTTTTTAAAACAATGTTAAGAAATCAGAGACTGGGAATGCCTTCCTATCAGACCATTTGTTGCCTGAAGTTAAACTCTTCCTTTTGCAATAACTGTGATTCATAGGTGCTAAATGCCAAGCCCTTGGGTTTAAAACATTAAGCAACTGGTTAAAATTAACTAGGCTACAAAATGAGATATGATGATAATTTGTGTGTTTAGGCCTTATCAATTGCGCACTCTACTGCAGCTGTCCTGATTTGGCTGGGATGGTCCAATTCATCCTCTGTCATCCAGCTTTTTTCATCTGCTTTTAAAATGTCCCAGTTCCACTCTCCTCTGCCCACGTTCCCCCTTTGTCCTAGCTTACTTGAGTTGCTGCAAAATGAGTTCAAATGCAAAAGTAGTTTGCACTCAGTTAACTCAGTGAGGAGAGGAAAGGAAAGGTGGAATCTTGTCCTTCCCAGTTGGCTCAGGCAGAAGCAAACTGCTGCAGCGTCTCCTAGCTTGTTTGCTCTTCCGCACTGATAACTTTTGCCATCTTGACCACATTCTTGTGTTGCTTGGCCACACAGTTTCTGGTTTTCATCTGTGAGGAGTTGGATGGGATGCAATTTGTCTTCCTCTGTATAGTTACAGATCTGGAGGGTGCTGTACAGATAACAGTTATAACTTTTCTTTTAAAGGTCTGGTCCTCCTGGGACAACAGGAACAGCCGAAATCATGCCGTCACTGCCAGTGAATGGGAAAACTCTCTCCTCCGCCTTTCTCCTCGTTTGTGTTTCTTACATTTGTGCGGCAATTTGTGCCGAAGATGCTGCTGTTCCAGAGCTGAGCCCCCAGGAGTATTACAGCACCTTGCCAAGATCTAAAGCATCTCTGGTTTATTTTCGGAAGGACAGTGAGTCTTTCTTACTGTCTGCATTTTTATTACCTTTGGTTAGGAAGATTCATGGGCAATGCAAGGGGAAAGAAAGAAAGAAAGAAAGAAAGAAAGAAGGAAGGAAGGAAGGAAGGAAGCCAGCTCAATTGGGAGGGTCAACAGAGGGAGAAAACCAAATGTTGTTGGAGTTTACGCTATTTGTGAACTGTAGTTCCCAGTTTTGCTTTTTAATATCTATTGCTGTTGTCTGACTTCCAAGTCATTTCTGACTTATGGCAACCCTAAGGTGAAGCTATGATGGGGTTTTCTGGGGGCTGAGAGTATGTGATGTGTCTCACCCACTGGGTTTCCATGGGTGAGTGGGGAATCAAATTCTGGTCTCCAGGGTTGTAGTGTTACCCTGTATGTTGGGGGTCCTGGGAGGGATGCCCAAATAACCAAACAACAACACAAGATGGGGAAATTAGACTCGAGCACTCTCTCAAGCTAACGAGAGGCAGGATAACTTTAGCTAGGATCTTTAACCCTATTTCTACGGCGTCAGGTCAGAGAGCGGCCAGGCAAGTATCAAAAATAGCAGTTTTATTAAAAGACAAACAAGAAACAGGACAACACATACACACCACTAACTGGAAATAGAAATGGAGAGTTTGCGGGGGAGTGGGCAATACGACACCTGGTCTCGTAGTCCTGGAGAGAAGAGGAGGTCGAGGGGAGGAAAGCTCAGCGCGGTTCGCTGAGGGGAGCTCACTGGACAAACCGACAGAAAGGCAGGATGGAAGTCCAAAGTAGTCCTGAGTGTTCCGAGGGGTGCAGACTCAGTTATTGGGAACTGAGGGGAAAACTTCACTGGACAGAGCAGCAGCAAGGCTAGATGGAAGTCCAGGGTGATCCGAGGAAGACTTGGAATTGGGAGGTTTTTATAGGGTGGATTTTACCTACGGGCCATGCCATGCTCGGTGAGAACAAAGGAATTTTGGAGCTGGACAAAGGCGTTGGAAAAGGTCAGGTTTTGCATGATGAGCTTAGCGCTGGATGACAACAGTATGGCCAGGATGCTGATGGCCCAACATAAAGGATTGGCTTGGCACTCGGCCGGGCGTCTTTGTAAAGTCACATTGAGCAAGGCCGGTTTGCAAGAAGGAGTGGTCCCTTAAGCAATGAAGAGGCATTAAGTTGCCTGCCTAAATGGGGTTTGGAATGTACAACCATTAATGGCCGCGCCCAATACGTGTTCGTCCGGTGGACCTCTGCAAACACATGGAGTAGGGTGGCAGAGAAAGGTCAAGTAAAGGCCAAATTATTTGATATCAAACGATATCTAGTGCTCTCACCAGACATATCATAACCATAGTAGCAGTAGTTCGATGCTCTATACCACACTGGCTCTTTAATATCTCTCTGTGTGATGTTTTTGTTATTTTGGGACCCTTTCACACTATACATGTATAGTACTATGATTCCACTTTAACTGGAAGGTGACTTCCTGGTGGTAACAGCAGTTGGACAGTGGGATACCCTGCTGCCTGGGAGTGCGGTGGAGTCTCCTTTTGAGGTTTTTAAGCAGAGGCTGAGTGGCCATCTGTCAAAGGGAGTCCTTGCATGGCAGAAGGGGGTTGGACTGGATGGCCCTTGGGATCTCTTCCAGTTCTAGGATTCTAGGTGACCTCCTTTGGAATCTTGGGGTTTGTGGTTTAGTGACCTGAATCGTGACCATTCAGAATACTAGGTGCCGTGGGCTTTTTTTCAGAGAAAGCAACTGGCAAAATAACCTCTGAGCATTCCTTGCCTAGGAAAACCCTATGAAATTCATTGGGTTGCCATAAAGCGGCAGGCTGGTTGCAGGCAAATATAGGTACATACTCGTGAAAGAATTGTGAAGTGCTGTTGAAACAAAATGGTCTTCCAATAGTGTTAAAGAGGCTATTTAGCATAAGCTTCCGTGGGCAGCCAAAGCCCACTTCTTTGGATCCGTGTGAAGACTGGTGCCGATTGCTTTCTTGCTTCTCTCGATTTGTTCTGATCCTCTGCTCTTAAACATCTCAAGCATTTCAACATTTCTATGCCGTTCTCTTATTTGAAGCTTGAGTGCTTCTGAAAAAGAGTTCTGGAATCCTCGAGAGCTTGTGCCAAGGAAAACTTGCCAGCTCTTAAGGTGCCACAACATATTGTATTTTTCACCAACAGATTAATGCAGGAAATTTCCAGAAACCTTAAACAGTGCTTATAATTGTCATGACAAATCTGAAGAAGTGCTTGTTTATATTCCAGCTTCTCCATCGGCTGAGGTGTTCTTGGAACAACTAGAGAACTCCATAGAGGTTCTTCAAGAATATGGAATTTCAGTCTTAAAGGTAACAGTTCTCTGCTTTACCGACTGATAGGAATGTTTCATCCTTGCAAACTCAAAACGGTTAGGTTATGCTGTCCTCAGCGGACTGGGGAGGGTGGGAGTTATAGTCCAACACAACCAGAGGATGCAGGAAGGAGAGGGCTGACTTGTAGCCATGAAATATGAGAAATGACAAATGTGCCCAAAGGACAGAAATGCATCCAAATGTGATAGTTGTTCTTATGCACCTTCAAGTCACTTCTGACTTACAGAGGCCATCAGATGAGCATATCATGGGGTTTTCTAGGGCTGAGAGTGTGTGATGCACCCAGGGTTGCCCAGTGGGTTTCTGTGGCTGAGCGGGGAATCAAATCCTGGTCTCCAGGGTCATAGTCCGGTGCTCAGATCACTACACCATGTTGGCTCTCCGTGTCATAATGTAACATCTTAATCTGTCAGTTTGTCCTAATTTTCAAATTAATTCAAATTAATATCTTGCCTTGCTCCTGATTTGGGACCTGGGGCACCCCTTTCCTCTTAACGGTATCCGTTTCCACTGAGTCAGCAAACTGTGGTGCATGTGTCATAAGGTAGAAACCTGAAGATTTTGAGGTAAAGGAATAAATAAACCAAGAACAGAAAGAAATCCAACTAGTAGCAAGGAACGAGAAGTGTCTTTTGGAATCTACTGAGATAGGAATGTAACTTTTCACTAATTTTCTTTTCTTTTTTTTTCTTTTGTAATGTTTTCTTAAAGTTTAGTTACCAAACAAAAAAGGAACAAGTGGGTCACATCTTCCTTGAATGTATCCCACTTCCCCCACTTTCGCTTATATTTCTCCAGTTGAAACTACATTATTTCTGTTTACACAAAAGAAGAGCAATTACATTTCTATTATCAGTAAGGACAATTGTCTTTCATCTTATTTCCATATCTCTACATCTTATAAATCTATGCCTTTACCCTGTCCAATACTCATAGAATCATAGAATCATAGGAATGTAGAGTTGGAAGAGACCCCAGGGGCCATCCAGTCCAACCCCCTGCCATGCAGGAACACCCTCAAAGCACTCCCGACAGGTGGCCATCCAGCCTCTGCTTAAAAACCTCCAAGGAAGGAGAGTCCACTCCACTCCATGGAGGCAGCCGATTCCACTGCTGGACAGCCCTGACCGTCAGCAAGTTCTTCCTGAGGTTCAGGCGGAATCTCCTTTCCTGCAGCTTGAATCCATTGCTCCTTGTCCTGGTCTCCTCTCCATTCCCTTTCAAAATTCTGTATTGGTTTATTTTTCAAAGAGGATGCTAATTTTTCTGTTTCTACCGTCTCTAAAACTTTCAACTTCCACTCTTCTAGATTTATATCTTTATTTTCTTTCCAATGTTGTGCATACACCAGCCTTGCTGCTGTTATCAAGTATAACAGTATCTTCCGATGACTTCTTATCTGTCTATGTTGGCCCAGCATATTTAACAAATAAAACTCTGGTATCATTTCAAAGTTCACTTTATGTATTCTTTAAATTTCATCATATACCCTCTTCCAATATTTCCTTGCCTTTCCACAGGTCCACCACATATGAAAAAAGGACCCAATCTTTTCATCACATTTCCAACATCTCCCAGTCCCCGGTTTACTTATCTTCTGTAGTGTTATTAGGGTCATATACCATCTATGGAACATTTTATAATAATTTTCTCTTAAATTTAGATTTTGGGGTAAATTTTATATCCGTTTTCCATGTTCTCTTCCAAACTTCTAGTTCAATTGGATATCCCACGTTCTGCACCCATTTAACCATTGAATCTTTAACTACCTCTGATTCCATTTCTCTTTTCAATAATAATTTATAGAGCTTGGAGATTCTCTTCTTTTGGTCTCCCTTCTTCAATAAATCTAGTTTGTTTTCTCTTCTCTCGAATCCATATAATTTTTTATCCATTTTAAATCTTTCTTTAAGTTGTCGCCCTGGGAACCAATCTAGCTCATGTCCTTTTTCTTTTAATTCTTCGACTGTACACATTCTTGGTTTCTCCCCCTCCCATTTCAAAAGTTCTTGATATGTTAATAGATTTCCTTGTTTTGTTGGAGCCATTCCATAAGCTTCTTGTGGTGAGGTCCATATTGGAAGTTTTGTATAGTATTTCCGCTTCATTTATATCCGGATCTTTTTTTTTTAAATAATTTTGTTAAGTTTCACAAATAAAAAAAATCATCTTAAATTGTACTTTTACATGAAATGTTCTTGTTCTTCCACTCTGATCTAGTTTTCATTTTCTGAATTTCTATTCACATATGGAATTTATGCATCACAATTCTATGTTCATCTTACATGTTTGGTCTTGCATTTCCCTCATCCACTCCTGTTATGTTACAGTTATCCCTCTTTTATTTCAACCATAATTCAGACATTTTCACTTGGCAGTTCCCAGCAATTACCTATTACAATTTGCCATTCTGCTTTTATCGGATCATCCAATTTCCCCTTTAATCTCTGCGAGACAATATCTGCATTTCTGTTTTCAATAAATGTCCCCCACCATTGTTCAATTGTGGGGATTTGCTGATATTTCCACATTTTGGCATATTCTATTCGAGCTGTTATTATCATATACAGTATTAATCTCCAGTGTCTCTTAACACTGGTATTCTCAAGAACATTTGTCATTTTTAACAGATAAAATTCAGTTTTTATTGCCCTGGTGGCACAGTGGTTAAATGCTAGTACTGCAACCACAAAGTTGTGAGTTCGATCCTACCAGGCTCCAAGGTTGACTCAGCCTTCCATCCTTCGGCAGGTCGGTAAAATGAGTACCCAGCTTGTTGGGGGCAATTGGCTAAAATACATTGTAAACCGTTTAGATAACACTCAGTTGATAAGCGGTATAGAAATAAATGCTATTGCTATTTTTTTTCAAATTGAACCTTCAGTATTTTACACATCTTTTTATGTATTTCACTCCAATATTTTTTTGCCTTGGGACATGACCACCACATATGAAATATTGTTCCCACCTCTTTCTGACATTTCCAACACATTCTCGTACCTGTGTTGTAAATCTTTTTTAACTGATCTGGTGTCATATACCATCTATGAAACAATTTGAAATAGTTCTCTTTAAGATTCTGAGCTCTTGTAAATTTCTGTGTCTTTCTCCGGCTCTGTTCCCATTTGTCTCATTGAATTGAATGTCCAATATTCTGCGCCCACAAAATCATTGCAGATTTCACAGTCTCCTGCTGTCTCTCCTGTATTAAAGTTTCTTGATATATATGGGCTAATAAATGAGGTGGATTATCAAAGATCCGTGTAATCACTCCTGTCTTTTCTTTTGATTCTGTTCCATAGGTTTTCAAGTCAGTCTGAAATCTCTCATTTAACTGCCTATACGGAAACCAGCTTAATGATAATCCTTCCTGTTCCAATTTTTCTTTATATCCAGATCTTTAACAATGTTTTCCGTATACAATGATTGTTGAACTCTTTGTTTACTGTTAATCTGTCCTAACATAGTTCTTCTTCGTGGTCTCTGTGCCTCACACATTAGGAGCTTTCGCGGCTGCGCGTTAGCGTTCGGAAACTTCTAGAGCTCGTTCGCTTGGCGGGAACCCCTCCCCCACGCCAGTACTGCGCATGCTCCTCCCGCCGAGCAACGGTCTCTCCTCAGTTCTTTTTCGTCCACCGTTGCGTACGGAAGGTTCTTTAGCTTGTTCCTTGCTATTCCCTCTGCTTGGCTATTTTCCTCACGGTTTTTCGACTATTTCGGACTGTTTCTTGACCTCTCTCTCGGACTTGGTAAAATTCGGACTCCTCCGCGCTTCTTCTAACTTCATCGGTCATCTTATGTCTGCGTTGTTTAAAAAGTGCGTCTCGTGTGGGCGTAAGGTCGCTCTTTCCAACGGCCATAAGGAGTGCCTCTTCTGCTTGGGCGAGACCCACAACACCCGGACTTGCCCAAGCTGCCGAGAGTTTACCGCCCAAACTCTCCGTAACAGGTCTTCGAGGCTCAAATCCTTTTGTTGGGAGCAGTCGTTGAAAGCAATTGAGCAGACTTCCCAACCCAAGATGGCCGACAAAAAGACGACCGCACCATCGACGGTATCGGCGGCTGCCGTTCTGTCTACTTCGTCAGCATCGGGCTCGGTGCCGGCGTCGAGAACGCCCATCGCGACCTTACCGAGGATCCCGAAGCTGTCGGTGGCTGCCAAGTCAGCTAAAGGTTCCTCGACGACGAGGAAGGCTGAGGCTCCGGCCAAAGAGACGCCTCAGAAGAAACACCCTGCTCCGGACAGAGACAAGGGAAAGGAGAAGGAAAAGGAAGAAGAAGAGGAAGGAGAAGAAACGCTCCCTGGCTGGGGACGTTCACCCTCCCACTCCTCCTCCGACTCTTGAGCCTTCAAAAGGGCGAGGCGAGCCCGCCGACCTCTCGGACAATGAGGTCGAGGATGCGCCGCAGGAGCGCCCGGACTCCCGGTGGAGGAACCTCCAACCCTGGTGTAGGAACAACATCACCGCCCTTCGAGCCGCCGCAGGTCAGCTGACCTGCAGCAGAGACCATCCCGGCAAGTCTCTGCTTCCCCGGAACGGCGCTCGATATCGGCTAGATCTCGGTCACGCTCTTCGGAGCTGCCGCAAAGATCGCCGCCTCCTCGGGAGACACAAGAGGAACAACCTCACTCTTCTGCCTCCAGATACACCTCGGCATCCTACGTGGCCAGGGAATCTGAGTGGAGAGAGCGCCCGGCATCCTACCGGTCACATTCTCCATCGTACCAGGATCGGTACCACCGTGACCCAAGATGCTGGGAGACCTTCCGAAGGTCCCGGTCGCCTCAACGCGAAGGCCGTCGGTCTCGCTCCCGCTCACCAGAGGGAGAGGATCGTAGGCACTGAAGCCGTTCGCCGGCCGACCACTGCCGCTCCGAACGCTCCTTCAGCCGCTCTCCCTCGCCTCGATACCAAAGAGCGAGAGAGCCTTCGCCTCGGTACCGTGCGGTATCGCCGCCTCCCAGGGTTACTTCTACAGCAACTCACCCTGTGGAGTCTGTGGTAACTAGCAGGCCACGGCCACAACGGCCTGTCAGACAACACCCGTCACCACCAAGATGGTGAAGTCGGTGGTAGCTGCACCCAAACGGGATGCCTCCTCTGTCTCCGTTTCTGCTGCGGACAAGCCGAAGAAGGCACAGTCTACGACCACTGCGAAAGAGCCAGAGCGGGAGCAGCGAGAAGACTCACCCAGCTCCGAGTCCTATGACTCAAGCACCGAGTCGGACGTCTCGGAGGCTGCTTCACAGGAGTCCCCTCCTTTGGGATTCGGAGAACTGGTTACCGATTCAGCTCCGGAGGACGTCCAACAGTTCTCCGCGATGCTGCTTTGGATGGCCACTACCCTTGGCCTCAAGATTGCGGACGCGGAACCGGAGGACGACGGCCTGGTCTTCTCAATGGTCGAAGGAAGGCAACCTGCCACCGCCCCGTTGCCCCTTCTCCCTCGCATCGCGAAGGTCGTCAAGTCCACGTGGGACAAGCCGGCTTCGGCGCAGCCGATACCACAGAGGCTCGAACACCTGTACAGGGTACAGAAGGATAACGCCGCTTATCTCTTCAACCACCCTGTGCCAAACTCTGTGGTCATCTAGTCGGCTCAGACGAAGGGGAGCGGCAGACATCATACCACGCCACCGGACAAAGAAGGGCGCAAATTGGATGCCTATGCCAAGAGGTTCTACTCCGCCGCCTCCCTCCACATACGGCTGTCCAACACGCAGGCTTGCCTCGCGGCTTACCTGCGCAAGGTCCTCGATTGCCTCTCCCCGGCCATAGAAGCGGTGCCGGAGGACATCCGCCAGGCTACTGCCATGATTTTTAACGAGGCGGTAGCGATCTCACACCAGCAGATCGTCTCCTCTCGCCACGCAGTGGAGATAGCATCGCGAGTAATGGCAGGTTCCGTCGGCTTGCACCGCCACGCCTGACTGAGACTGGCGGACATTCAGGAGGACACTCGACGAAGAATTGAGGACCTTCCTTTTGATGGCGAGGGTCTGTTCAACGCATTGACCGATGAATCGTTGGACAACCTCGTCAAGGTGAGACTGACGGCCAAAAAGATCGGCCTTCACCCTTCCGCACAGACCCGCAGGCCTCCTGCTTTCCGGCAGTCGTGGAGAAGATCGTCGACCTCATCCTTCCAGAGGTCGGCCCAGTCTGGTCCCTCAAGACCTTCTGCGGGGTCGTCTGCTAAGCGCTCCTTCCGACGACGCCCGGCCTCGTCTAAGCAGTCCTCCTCCGACAAGAAGTCCCGGTTTTGACCTGCTCAGCGGGCCACCTCACCAACAACCACTCTTCAGCCTCCCACCAGCCCTCGGAGACCAGCCGACTCTAGCTCGACACCTGTCGGAGTGGCAACATGTCACTACGGACTCTTGGGTGCTTTCCATCGTCCGTCTTGGCTACGCCATCGAGTTTCAAGATATTCCGCCTCGAGGCATTTACTACACCACTCCGTCGAGCTCGGTCCTCCTGGAAGAGATCCAGTCCCTCCTCGACAAGGGAGCAATCGAACAGCTCCTGTCGAAAGCCAGCTCCACTGGCTTCTTCTCCCGGTACTTCACAGTACCGAAGTCCGACGGTACCCTTCGACCGATCCTCGACTTCAGAGGGGTCAACAACTACATCCGCCCCAAGAGGTTCAAGATGGTCACGCTACCGTCGATCTTGCCCTTTCTCCATCGAGGGGACTGGTTCGCCTCCATCGATCTCCGAGACGCCTACTTCCACATCGCCATTCGCCCGCAACACAGACGGTACCTCCGCTTCGCAGTCGACGACGTCTGCTACCAGTACAAGTTGCTGCCGTTCAGACTCTCGACTGCCGCAAGGGTCTTCACCAAATGCATGGCCCCGGTGGTATCGTTCCTGCGGGCGAAGGGTGCCTCTATCTACCCATACCTAGACGACTGGCTGTTGGTGGCGTCCTGCAAACGAAGACTTTATCACGACGTCCACATGACATTGACACTCCTTACCCGTCTCGGGCTACAGGTCAACCCGAAGAAGTCTCACCTCGAGCCGGCGAGGACGTTAGACTTCATCGGTGCCACTCTGGACTCCATGTCCACCAGGGCGTACCTGCCAGACACTCGGGCGCAGACCTTGATCCAAGCCGCTGTTCACGCATACGCGGCGTCCACCTTGTCGGCGAGAAGGATCCAGCAACTGCTGGGCTACATGACCTCGACAACCGCGGTCCCGTATCTCTCCAGACTGAGGGCAAGACCCCTTCAACATTGGTTCGTCCGCATGTTCGATCCCCTGTGCGACGAACAGAGCATTCGACTGCAGCTGCCGGAAGGAGTTCGCTCATCTCTCCGATGGTGGCAATCACGAAACAACCTGCTGTCCGGGATGCCTTTCCAACAGCCGACACCAAAGGTGACGGTAACGACCGACGCCTCCCTCTACGGATGGGGTGCCCACTGCGGCGATCTCAAAATCCGCGACAGATGGGGCGGCGACGAGACGGCTCTCCACATCAACGCCCTTGAGCTTCTGGCCATCTCGAAAGCACTACGGGCGTTCCGCCACATCGTCGCCGGCCGCACAGTCCTGATCCTTACAGACAACACCACTGCGGTCTGTTACGTCAACAGACAAGGAGGGACTCATTCCACTACCCTATTGAACATCGCCCTCGATCTGTGGGACTGGTGCGTTCGTCTACAAACACATCCCGTAGCTGTTCACCTGGCCGGGCAGGAGAACACTACAGCGGACGCCCTCAGCAGGGACACCTCATCCCATCACGAATGGTCTCTCTCCGGAGAGGTGTTCAGACTGATTCGGGACCGCTGGGGCGAACCGTCGATCGACCTCTTCGCGACCAGGGAAAACGCGAAGTGCAGCCGATTCTGTTCGAGAGCCAGCCACGATCGGGCCTCCATCGGGGACGCCTTCCAGTTTCCGTGGACCGGGGAACTCCTGTACGCGTTCCCGCCGTTCCCGCTGCTCGGCCGGACGATATCGAAGATCCGAGCCGACGCGATCCTGGTAGCCCCGTATTGGCCAAGGCAGCACTGGTTCACACCCCTGCTACGAGCCGCACGAGGCGACCTCCTTAGGCTACCATCGACACCGGGCCTGCTCTCCCACTCCGGCGGCCGCGTCCTCCATCCGGACCTGCCACGCCTGGCCCTCCATCCCTGGAGGATATTGCACTAGACGATCCTGTGCTCGGTAACGTCCTCGTCATGGCCAGGAAAGAATCCACCCGTCGCAACTACGAATACAAGTGGTGACGCTTCCTGACCTTCGCTGAAGAGCGGCGTGAGCTGGTATCGCCTGCCAGGCTCCCAACCGTCCTTCACTTCCTCCTTCACCTCCGACAGCAGGGCCTGGCATTCCCGTTCCTGAGGGTGTACCTCTCCGCGATCGTGGCATACCAACCGCCACGATCCTCGGCGTCAGCCTTCTTCAGGGACGATACCGTTAAGGAGTTCCTGAAGGGATTACAACATCTCTACCCACCGGTATTGCCGCCGCTACCGTCGTGGTCCCTGTCGCTGGTGCTATCGCAGCTTACGAAGCTGCCCTTTGAACCCATGGCGACATCGGATGACAGGCTGCTCACCTTAAAGACTGCCTTTCTTGTGGCTGTTACCTCGGCAAGACGAGCTGGTGAGATAACAGCTCTTCGAGTGGACGAGCCCTTCCTGGTCTTCCACAGAGACAAGGTGGTCCTCAGACCTGACATTTTGTTCCTGCCAAAAGTGGTGTCCAGCTTCCATCTCAACCAGGACATCATCCTGCCTGCCTTCTTCTCGGACCCGACAACATCGTTGGAACGGTCCCTTCATTCCCTTGATGTGCGTCGGGCCCTTGCGTTTTACAAAGACAGGACTGCTCCCTTCCGACAGACACCGCATCTCTTCGTTTGCTATGGACGGCGTTGGAAGGGCCACAAGGTGTCCACCCAGCGCTTCTCCAAGTGGGTGGTACAGACTATTCAGCTGGTGTATGAGCTCGCGAGGAAGCCTCCGCCAGCCCTGCTTCGAGCCCACTCCACCAGAGCTGTGGCAACATCTGCGGCCCTCCTGCGAGGCGTCGACCTGCATGAACTCTGCCGTGTGGCGACCTGGTCCCAGCCATCGACCTTCGTCTGCCACTACAGGCTCGACTGCCGGTCGCGCAGAGATGCTCGGTTTGGACGTGAGGTGCTGGCTTCCGTACTCTAGGACCTGACCCGCCATCCAACCGGTAAGCTACACAGTCTCCTAATGTGTGAGTCACAGAGAGCACGAAGAAGAAGAACAGGTTGCTTACCTGTAACTGTGGTTCTTCGAGTGGTCATCTGTGCCCTCACAAATACCCGCCCTTCCTTCCCCTCTTCTCAGGTCCCTGTAGGTTCTACGGCGGACGACAGAACTGAGGAGAGACGTTGCTCGGCGGGAGGAGCATGCGCAGTACCGGCGTGGGGGAGGGGTTCCCGCCAAGCGAACAAGCTCTAGACATTTCCGAACGCTACTGCGCAGGCGCTAAAGCTCCTAATGTGTGAGGGCACAGATGACCACTCGAAGAACCACAGTTACAGGTAAGCAACCTGTTCATACCCGTGCCATCCGAATCTGTTGTTTATTTCTTCCAGTTCTTTGATAGTTGTTCTCTCTAGTTGAATCCAGTCCAAACAACATGCATAGTAATAAGTTTTCAGTGATGGTAGATCAAATCCTCCGCGCTCTTTTGCATCCTTAAGTATTTTGAATTTTATTCTTGGTTTCTTGCCTTGCCAATTAAATTTCTATAAATCCTTTCCCCATTCTTTAAAGATTTTCTCACTTCCTATTATTGGCAAATTTTGACTAATTTTCTTTTCAAAGGAAGGCCCAAATAGTTTTAGCACTTTTCTGCACAGTTTTCAAAGAGTATTCACATCTTGACACTTTAGGCCATTTCCACACTAGCTTGTTATAGTGCTGTTATTCCACTTTCAACCTCCTATGGAATCCTGGGGTTTGCAGTTTCGGGGGAGCCATTTAGAATTCTCAGCCAGAGAGCTCTTTGGCCTCAGGAAACTACAAACCCCAGAATTCCACAAGACAGCGGAAGTGGAATAATACCGCTATAACAGTGTAGTGTGGAAATGGCCTTATTCTGCCCAAAATTCACTCTTGGGTTTTTTTTTCTGCTCGGGGGAATTGAACCCTGGTTTCCAGGATTGTTGTCCAACGCTCATCCACCACACAAGGTGGCTTGGCTTTATTTGTCCCACAGCGTCTGCTCCCCCAATGAAGAACAGAGCGAAAATAAAGCTAATTCAAAATGAGTATGGGCTGTATGGGGAGGGAAATGGGAGGCTGCACGTTGCCCCACCGGTTGTCAATCCTTGCATTTCACCCTTGCCTTTGAAACCCAAAAAGCTACGCAGCCCCAGCTGAGGACTGTACCACTTCGTTGTGGACAGTCAAATAAATCTGATTGTTGGTACATCTGTGGCTATTATTTGTACCGAGTGTCGTCTTTAATTAGTTAATGCAGAGCATGCAAGGAAGCCAGGAAGCCTTCGGAGGTGTTCTCTCAATCAATTGTACCTTTATTTCAGCCAACAGACCATTAGGTAACAGGTTATATATAAAACGTGTGAGCCACTCGCAAATACATTGAGAAATACTAAGCCATATGGCACTAAAACAAAGTAAATATTTATGTAAATATTTAAGGAATAATAAGCAGGACTGTTTATTTTACTTGAATCATAATCCTACGAGTTTTAACCGCAGAGAGGAGGAACTTTGCCACTGCTTCTGTTTTGCTTTTCTCAGCATCATTTAACAGATACACCAGGTACCAATTAATAGGCCTACCTGGAAACTTAAGCAGTAGGGGTAGAATTAATCTTAGCCTCTCATTCTTGTAAAAAATGCAATAAAATAGAACGTGCTCTAGAGACTCAACAGAACCTTCGCCACATGGGCACACCCGTTCAAAGTAGGGAATTCCCTTAAAACGACCTTCTAGCAGGGCAGAGGGGATAACATTAAATCTTGCTTTAGTAAACACAGCTCGGTATTTTGGAAAGGTCAGATTTTGTAAATAATGTGCCTCCCTCTTGAAATTGAACTGCAACCCCAAACTAATTGGGGAGCAAGTGGTACGGGCAAAAGATAAAAGAGTATTGTATGTCAAGGTGTTCGCTCAGTCAACATCCTGAGATGTCCGTCTTCCTTCTCACAGGTGAACTGCCACAAAGGAGGAGGAGAAGCATCGAGTTACTGCAGAGAGGACAATTCCCTGGGGAAAGCATACCTGTTCAGGTAAGGAGTTCGTCTGTCTGCAAACGTAGGAGTTGACAAACATGGATTCTTCTTAGATGGGAGCAAGTTTGAGATTGGATTGGCAATAATAATAATAATGATAATAATATATATTTGTATCCCACCTCTCCACATGGATCAAGGCAGCGAACAGCATGAAATACATTATACATTAAAATACATTAAAAGACATTAAAAACATACCCAGTCCTCCCCACCCACCAACCCAGTTAAAACCAACCCCCTAAAACACATAACAATTAACAATTAAGTTAAAAGTTGGTGGATCAAGTCCAAGGGAAAAGCAAGTAGGAGGAGGCTCTGATTCTGCTCTAATTCATCTGAAACTCCGTTAACTTATTTATCAGTTTCTTAAACGAGAGGTCTAGGATAAATCACTGATGCATTTCAAGGATTCCCCCTTCTCCTGTATCCCTTCAAGATTGCCATTCTTGCTGTGTTCCTTCAAGTTGTTTCTGACTTAGGGTGACCCTGTCCCAGGGTTTTCTGCTGTAGAGAGGAGAAAAATCATTGATCTCGCAGAACCATAGAGTTGGAAGGGGCCTTATGGGCCATTGAGTCCGACTTCCTGCTCAGTGTAGGATCTCCAGCAAGAGCATCTCCAACAGGTAGCTATCCAGCCTCTTTTGGAAGATGTGCAAAGAAAGAGACCTCACCACCTCTCTGGGGAATTGGTTCTATTGCTAAATGGCTCGTCCCATCAAGTCATTTCTTCTAATGTTCAAATTGAAATCTACCCTCTTGTAGCTTAATGCCATTAGACCTGGTCCTACCATCTGGGGCAGCAGAGAACAGGCCTGCTCCATCCTCATTGTGACCGCCCTTGAGGTATTCATGGAGTGCACCATCTCACTTCTCAGCCTTCTCTTCACCAAGTTTAACATGCCCAGCCCTTTCAATCTTTCTGTGTACATTTCTTCTCCATAGCTCTTATCCTTGTTGCCCTTCTCTGAACCTGCTCCAACTTGTCTATATCCTTCTTAAAATGAGGCACCCAGAACTGAACACAGTACTCCAGATGAAGCTCGACTAGCACAGAATGTAGTGGGATTATTATTTCCCTCAGCTTTAATTAACTGTGCTTTTATTAATGCAGCCTAAAATAGCATTCACCTTCTTTGCTGCAGCGTCACACTGCTGGCTCATATTCAACTTACAATCGGCATTCATCCCAAGGTCCTTTTAACATGTATCTCTCATCCTATACAGTCTTTCTTCTCCTGATCAAGGCCCAAAAGCACATGCCTGGAAGATTCACATCACCATTTCTGTGTGTACCTTCAGAGACTATCAGCTCAGTTTTATCTTGTGTTGATTTCATGTACTCTCAGGAAGTTGAACTAGACAACCTGTGGTGTCTCTTCATAATCTGTGATTCTTTCCTAGAGGCCATGTGCTGCTTCGGGAACTCCCTACTGATGCCTTGTTCAGCGTGGATGCCATTGTGGCAAATGTCCTTTTGTGAGTATTGTCTCTTTATTCACCTTGGTGATGTTTTTCGCCCCTAGTCAAATAGTAGTTTTCCATTCTGTGCAAGGCTTATAGAGTATTATTATTACCATTATTTTTTATTTACATTTATCCAACTTTATTACAAAATTGGAACTCAAAGCAGCTCACAGTTTAAAAGCGCAGTACAATTTAGAACATACACAAAGTGAATATTAAAATAGTACTAAACGATTTACAGTATTAAAACTTTGGCCCTTTTCGCATTGAGGCTTCTAGCGCAAGCGGGGGAGGGCGGCTCACGTGAGAAGCCTTCTCTGGGAGGCTGCCATTTCCCCCCTCCTTCCTTCCGCAGGCGAAGGAACGAGCGGGGAAGCGGCATCCTCCCGGAGCGGCTGCGGCTTGCGCGTCCGCCCCCCCTCGCGGAGCAGGAGGCTACCGCGTCCACCCCCCCTCGTGAAGCAGGAGGCTGCCACGTCCGCCCCCCTCGCGAAGCAGGAGGCAGCTGCGTCCGCCCCCCCTCGCGAAGCAGGAGGCTGTCGCGTCCATCGCGCTAGCGCCCCGCCCCGCCCCTTCCTTCCGCAGGGGCGGAGGGAAGGAAGCGCGACCTGGCCGCCTCCCCGACGCTCCGCACAGGAGGTAAGTGCGTGTGGGCGCCGGGAGCGCTGCGTGAGCGCGGGTGATTTTCGCTTTGAGGCGGAAATCAAAAAACCCGCGATCGTGCAGCGTCAGCCCCGTGAGAGTGGCGGAAGTGGGAGTGCGTCGTGCAGAGCGACGCTCCCACTCCCGCGAGGCTCGGGGCTGTCGCGCGAAAGAAGGCCCGTGCGAAAAGGGCCTTTGACTCATTGGTAAAAGAATAAAATGCAGTTAAACAAGATAACTCATAAAAACGAAAGTTCAAACAATATAGCACCCCTTAACCCATTCTTTAAAAATGTTCTGTTTTAAAAGCCCATCTGGATAAAAAAGATCTTGACCCACTTATTCTCCCTGGGGAGGGAGTTCCAGAGTCTGGGGGCAGAAAGCCCTCTTGTGTCCCCTCCAACTGTGCTTGTAATGATGATGGGGCTGAGAGGGGGCTGAGATTTGAGGATGCACGACCAGGAAGTTCTGATGGGGTTTTTAGGCAGGGCCAGATTTTTACAAGTGTTTGGAGTGCCACCATATTATTTTCATTGCATGTCTTCCTTCTAAATGGAAGTCGCAAGCTGCAAACCATAAGCCCAGAACAGAAATTGGGTTGCATTTAGTTTTAGAGTAGACTTTAGGCCATTTCCGCACGACACTCTTATAGCGCGATGATTCCACTTTCAACCTCCTATGGAATCCTGCGGTTTGCAGTTTCGGGAGGGGCCAGCCGGCCCCTCCCGAAACTGCAAACCCCAGGATTCCATAGGAGGTTGAAAGTGGAATCATCGCACTATAAGAGTGTCTGCGGAAATGTTCTTAGAGTGGGTTCTTACACTTTACTTTGAATGGACCTTTGAAATCAATGGGACTTGGCCTAAATCCAGTTGCTGGTCTTGCTAGAGTTGATTCAATGGAAAATAAATAACTGTTGGTTTCCCATTGATTCAAAGGTTCTTCTCTGGTTTGGAAAGACAATTGGATTTAGGCATCAATCTGTCATAACTACCTTAACACCTCTTTGCTGGTTCTGCTCTGAATATGATTAAATTTGGATCCAGTCAGTGTGTTTTCCGTGGGATTCTTTGTCGTGGCTTTCCTTCCCACATTCTCCTCCTTCTCTGGCAGCCAAAAAGCAGGAAAGATGCAGAGGGGCAAACCAGGCAGGCATTCAAGAGTTTTCCTTTGCCATTTTCTCATCCAAAATCTTCTCCAGTTGCCATTTGCCTGGATAGGGGCTATTTGCTTCCATCGATGTCTGCTGGAGGAAGAAGAGGATTATTATATTTATTTATATCCCACTTTTTCCCCAAAATGGGGACTCACAGTTTCAAAGAACGATAGAATTGAAAACACATGCAAAAACTGAATGTTAAAGCAGAATTAAATTATTTATAGTATGAAAACAATTATACACCAGTAAAAAATAAAATGCAATTTAAAAAGATTTAAAAAAAACTCTTAAAAAAGATTTAAAACAATACAGCAACCTCCTAGCCCATTCTTTAAAATTTTTCATTATTAAAAGCTTGCTGGTTTTTGCCATCTGTTGGGAATGCTTTGAGGTCATATTGGCCTTCCTGGGAATGGAATTCCAGAGTCTAGGGGCAGCCACTGAGAAGGCCCTCTCTTGTGTCACCACCAACCGTACTTCTGACGGCGGTGAGACTGAGGGTCTTTCCGCCCTACACTGTTCTAGTGTTCTAGAGGGCATGCTGACCAAATTTGCAGATGATACCAAATTGGGTGGGGTTGCTAATACACCAGAGGACAGGATCAAAACTCAAAATGACCTTGAGAGATTGGAGAGCTGGGCCAAAGCTAACAAAATGAATTTCAACAGAGAGAAATGTAAGATCCTGCACTTAGGCAGAAGAATGGAAGGCACAAATATAGGATGGGGACACGTGGCTAGATAGCAGTACATTTGAAAGGGATCTAGGAGTGTTGGTAGATCAGAAGCTGAACATGAGTCAGCAGTGTGACGCGGCAGCCAAGAAAACCAACGTGATTCTTGGTTGCATCAGTAGGAGTATGGTGTCTAGATCAAGGAAGGTACTGGTACTGCTCTATTCTGCATTGGTTAGGCCTCATTTGGAATACTGTGTCCAGTTCCGGGCACCTCAATTCAAGAAGGATGTTGACAAGCTGGAATGTCTCCAAAGGACCGCAACCAGAATGGTGAAGGGACTGGAAGCCATGAAGCCCTATGAGGAGTGGCTTAGGGAGCTGGGGATGTTTGGTCTGCAGAAGAGAAGGTTAAGAGGGGACATGATAGCCATGCTTAAATATTTGAAGGGATGCCATGTAGAGGAAGGAGAGGGCTTGTTTTCCGCTGCTCCAGAGACTAGGACAAGGAGCAATGGATTCAAGCTGCAGGAAAAGAGATTCCACCTGAACTTCAGGAAGAACTTCCTGACGGTCAGAGCTGTCCGACAGTGGAATCGGCTGCTGCCTCCATGGAGTGTGGTGGAGTCTCCTCCTTCTTTGGAGGTTTTTAAGCAGAGGCTGGATGGCCATCTGTTGGGAGTGCTTTGATGGGTCTTCCTGCAGAGCAGGGGGTTGGACTGGATGGCCCCTGGGGTCTCTTCCAACTCTATGATTCTATGATTCTATGATTTTATTCCACTTTCAACCTCCTGTGGAATTCTGGGGTTTGTAGTTTCCTGTGGCCAAAGAGCTCTCTGGCTGAGAATTCGAAAGGACCCTCCCTGAACTGCAGACCCCAGGATTCTGTAGGAGGTTGAAAGTGGAATAGTAGCACTATAACAGTGTAGTGCGGAAAGGCCCAGAGAGAAGGCTTTTCTCCATGATCTCAGAGCCTAGGCTGGTTCTACAGGGAGGTACGATCTGCCAAATGGCCTGGACCTGGGACCCCAGGATTGAAATCTGGTTGGGGAGAGCTCCTTTGTGTTCCACCAGCAAGGTCAATACACTGTGTGAGGATGTGATTGTGGAGCCTTCTTGACAATGGCACCTCAGTTGTGGAAATCACTCCCCTTGGAGACCTGTCTGGTGCCAACATGAGTGTCATTCCAATGCTGAGTCAAAACATCGCCTTTTATCACAGCCTTTGGGACCTGGTTGATTTTTAATCTGATTTGCATACCTACTGTGTGATTGGCACTGGTTTAAATGGTTTAAATTGTCTGGTTTTAAATGATAAAATGATTTAATATATATTTTAGCCTCTTAAATTATAGTTATTGCTGTATATTGTCTTAAATTGGTTTTATCATAAAATAAACATGATAACCATATATAAATATTTGAAGGGATGCCACGTAGAGGAAGGAGAGGGCTTGTTTTCTGCTGCTCCAGAGACCAGGACAAGGAGCAGTGGATTCAAGCTGCAGGAAAGGAGATTCCACCTGAACCTCAGGAAGAACTTCCTGACAGTCAGGGCTGTCCGGCAGTGGAATCTACTGCCTCGGAGTGTAGTGGAGTCTCCTTCCTTGGAGGTTTTTAAGCAGAGGCTGGATGGCCATCTGCCGGGAGTGCTTTGAGGGTGTTCCTGCATGGCAGGGGGTTGGACTGGATGGCCCCTGGGGTCTCTTCCAACTCTACATTTCTGATTCTATGATTCTATAAGAAACCCTAAGATATTTGGATATAGGATGGGATATAAAAATTTTAAACAACCAATCAATTTCCCTGTGGTGGCAAATAGCAGCTGGGGGAGGGGGAGATCATTTTGGGTGGAAATTTCTTTTGCGGGAAAAAGAGATAAAAATAACCACAATAATATACAAAAAAATTAACTTCATACGTTGTTGTCTTCAAGTTGTTTCTGTCTTCCAGTGACCCTAAGGTGAACCTATCTCAGGGTTTTCTTGGCAAGATTTGTTCAGAGGGGCTTTGCCCTTGCCTTCATCTGAGGCTGAGAGAGCATGACTTCCCCAAGGTCACCCCATGGGTATCCATGACTGAGTGATGATTTTGTTACCCTGTATCTCGGGGGTCCCGGGAGGGACACCCAAATATCCAAATATTAACACAAATGGGGAAATTAATTAGAGCACCCTCGCTGGCTAACGAGAGGCAGGGCAACTTTAGCGGAGATCTTTCACCCTATGTCTACAGAGTCGGGTCAGAGAGCCAGGCAGTTTCAGAGTAAACCAGTTAATGTTTTATTGAAAAATAACAAGTAAGACAAACAGACACACTACTAACTGAGAAATAGGAAAACGTGTGCTTAGGGATGGGCAATACGACACCTGATCGCATAGTCCTGGAAAGATGGAGGAAAAGGGAGCTCAGCGCGGTTTGCTGAGGGGAACTCGCCACACCGACCAACAGCAAGGCGGGATGAAACTCAAAAGCAGTTCCCCGAACTCTTGGAACTAGGGGTCTATATAGCAGAAATTGTGCCTGCGGGCCATACCATAAACGTTGAGAACAAAGCAGGTTTGGACTGGACAAAGGCTCGGAAAAGGGTCAAAACTGCCGCTATCGGATTAGCGCGGATAAATCAATAGTGTGGCCAATGTGCAAATTGGTGAGCACTTAACATGGTCTTGTTGGTCATTGGCGCAAATCCGGCATCATTGTGAAGCAAAATGAATCTGCAAGCCAGGTCCCAGAGCAACAACCAAGGCTTTTGAAATGCCCTCCTGAGAGGGGAAGTTGGAAATCCGTGCCATTAATGGCTGCTCCTTGTGTACGTGCTTTTCTGGGGACCCTTGCAACACATGAGCCAGGGCGCCAGGAAAAGGTCAAATTATTTGATATCAAAAGGGATATCTAGTGCTATCAACGTCCAGGTCTGAACCACAGTAACAATTTGAACCCGGATCTCCCAGAGTCGTAGTCCAAAACTCAAACCATGTTGGATCTCAGCTTCGTGCCTACAGGGAGGACAATTAACAATTCACGGAATCAACATAATACCAATCCAGATTCATTTGCTTTGTGTCCAAAAGTGTTCCAACACTGCAGAGACACTTCAGAAATGAGCACAGGTGGCAGCTGCCTTTTCTTGTCTCTTATCCCATATGCAAATGTTTGTAATTTCTGCCGGGGGACCCTGCATTTCCACTCACCTCCTGGGTTTTCCTTCCAGTGCCCTTCTCTTCAATGAAGTGAAGTATCTGATGACCCTGGAAGACCTCCAGAATTTGGAAGACTCCCTAAAGGGCCGGTCAGACCTCGTTTTTGCTTACGTCCAAGCTGTTGGGACTGCAGGTATCAGTCATGTTTTTGAATGAAGCAACCAGCGCCATTTCCACACTAGACTGTTATAGTGCTATTGTTCCACTTTCAACATCCTGTGGAATCCTAGGGTTTGCAATTTAGGGAGAGGCCTCAAAGGCATGGATCTTGAGTTACTTCAGGGTTGCTTTGCTGGACTCACAATGTAAACTGAAACCAGTTTAAATGGGTGGAGTCGGTTCCATAGGGAATCATTGGAGACCAGGGAAACGTGTGTTCCCATGAAACTGAAGCAACCTCACAGTTAATAGTTTTGTGGAGGGTTAGAGAACAGAATGCCATAACTTACTTTTTTCCAGGCTAAAGAAATGTGCAGATGCCCAAGGAGGCTGAGCTGGGGTGAGCTACCTTGCTATTGGATGATAATTGCTCCTCAGAGGGGCACACAGAGCGCAACTGGTAAGAGCTGTGTTCTTCTGTTGTGCCTTCTCCAAGAGGCTTCCCAGGTGGAGGAAGCACATCAGGAGAGAGAAAGGCAGCACATCTCCTGCTCTGTCCTCTCCAGCTGGCTTATCAGGTGAAGAAAGGAGACCCTAGTTGTTTCCCTGCCCACCTAAGCAAGCAGCGGAGACACCACCTAGCCACAGCAAAACTCCTAAGATTCCAGTTTCTTCCTCCCCCTCGTGCTTCCCCTTCTAAGCGGGAAAAGGAAATCCCTTCCTGTCAGGAACCGAAATCACGCACACAAATGTAACAGTGCAAGTACATGTTTTATTTAGAGCGTGATGTGTTGTACAGGACTTCAGTGAGCGATCTGAGGCAGTTTAGCAAAAGCAAAACATAAGAAGCAAAAGATGCTTTCCCACATTAATAGACAGCAAGAAACCTTGAAATAGCTCAGCTCTGGCTGGTAGTTCTTAACAGAGCTGCATTCCTGGTTTTGTTTACCTAACGGTCTCTGGTTCATTTCCTTGGTTACAAGCAAGCAGCTAATTTACTACTACATGTCCTGTACTGAAATATGGAGGGCTACCTGACACTTCCTCTAAATGATGGCATGATTCTAGTTTCTTCTTCCCCCTCATGCTTCACAGTCTAAGCAGACAAAGGCAACCCCTTCCATCCAGCAATGGCAAGGCTGTACAGTCAGCCCTCCACATTTGCGGGTTTGACATTCCCAGATTTGATTATTTGCGAATTTCTCCAACCCCTGCCCTCCCACCTCAGGTGCTTCTTTTTGGGGGGAACCTTCCCTCTTGGTGGCTCCAGTCAGGCTGCGCAGCTCTTTAAAAACCCAGCTCCAGTCCTTTTCCTCCTCCATCAGCCACTACCTGGCCAGCCAAGGACAACTCAAAAGCCTGATTTCTCAGCCCCATAAGCCCTCTCCCAGAGCTCTCCATACACCCAAGGAAGGATATGGGCAAGAGAGAGGAAGTCCAGGACCATCATTCCAACCATTCCCTTTCCCTAACGTGGTTTAGACCCGGGTACCCACTCTCCCCGTCCATGCCTCAGCCTCCTTCCCACAGACACACAGATTTTGTTATTTGTGAATTTTTCACTTTTGCAAGGGTCCTGTGCCCCTAACCCTAGCGAATGCGGAAGGCGAAGTGTAGTTGCTTTCCTTCCTTCTCACTCCCCAATCTAGGCCACTAAAAAAAACCAGTCCAGTCACTTTCTTTTATAACTCAAAACTCTGTGCCAAAACTCCAAACAGCCTATGTCACCCCATCCACCTTGTTCTTTTACCTGTCCCTCCTTGCTCTCCTGTCTTGCTCAACTGCACAGGTACACTAGGAGAGGGATGCGTGGTGGGGGAGACTTTCGTTTTCATATATATGTTTCTCCATGTGTGTGTGTGTGTGTGTGTATGGACACACACACACACAAATATATATGTATGGAGAAACATAGTAAATTTTAAATTATGGCTAAACCAAGGCAACAGAAATTAAGACTCACCTGTTTATCCCCAGAATTCTTGGAAAGGGCTGTTTTTGCTCTTTACAAAACTCTCTGGCACATAAAGACACTGGGGACTTCTAGATGTTGTCATTCACAAGTGTAACTTTCCCAACTGTTGCCGAGTCTGAAGGGTATTTTATTTCAAAAGAGATAAATATATAAAAATTTAATGTTTCTTGGTTGTGTAATGCCGTCTCCTGCACTTAGACATTTGGGAAAAAAATAACAATTTCTAAGATAAATACGTAAAATGTTTTTTTTTCCCCATAAAGAAGAGGGAACAGCTTTACTAGCATAGATCAAGTGCATATTCCAAGGTGTATAATGTTTAATGCTCCGTTATATTTGGAATCTGGTGTGTTTTTAACAGATGTGCCATTTTCATGCTGAGACGTTATTTTTAGTGCTGTTATATAAGTTGGATTGGATTATTTTTCCATGAACCATTAGAAAATGGTAATGTTATATTATATTGTCCTATATATGTGTGCAGGAAGCCCCTGTCTTATATGACAACTAGTTCTTTCTGTTATCCTGGGTTCTGGGGTCCCGTGGGGGACACCTCAATGTGCTCCAAATACTGGGGAATGGGAATTAGCCAGAGCACAAGCTGTAGCACTACGAGAGGCAGGGTAACCTAGCGAGATCTTTTGACCCAATGTTTACGGGGTCAGGCCAAACCAAAAACCGAGCAGAATTGTCTAATAAATGATTTTATTGAGGGGAGTTCACTCATGCATGCACCCAAGATACACACAATCACACATTCACACAAGAGCTAGCTGAAAGAGAAAGGGAGGAAAAATTATAGAGAGGCTGAGGGGTTGGGGGGGTTATAATTACCAGTCCAGAAGAGTAGTGAAGAGCAGAAGTGTATTTTGGCCTAGGTAGGACCTAAGGGCAGTTCTCATTCAGGACCTAGACGGACAAAGTGACGGGTAGACCTTCAAGAGACTTACCTGGGCATCCTCAAACCAGGGGTATTTCTACTCTGAAAATAGCTGTTGCAGTGAAGGTTCCAGGTGCAAGACAAAGGGAACCTGTTGTGGACAATGGGTCTTTCACCTGTTGATGGGCTTAGTGCTTGATTGACAAAGACATGATGGGTGTTGTAATAACTGTCTATTGTGGGTGCTGTGAGGATAGAGGAAAGAATCCAGGTGTACAAGGCATGGATATCTGTCAATCAGCGTCCTGGTGGGCTCCTCACAGTTGGTTTCCCTGGAAAAGTCCAGCTTCTATTTAAGCCTATTATCCCCAGGAATAGTGTGTGTTTGCCTGATAAGTGACTCATCTTACCTGGAGGAATTTTGGAGTTGACTTGTCCTTCTCACATTTACAGTCAAATTCTTTCCCTCACTCAGTTTGACCTCTCCGTCTCCTCTCAGGCTTGAATTTGATATCAGAGCCAATAAAATGTGTTGCCAATAACATATGATGCCAATTAGGTATGGTGCCCATCCAAACCATACTGACATTGGGGACCCCCAAAGCGGGGCCTTACATTTCAGTGCTTCCAAATTAAGGACAAGTTCCATTAATTCAATGTGGAGTCTGCTCTTTCATCCATTCTTCTTACCTACAGAGGCTTGCTTGGGACTGCTTGCACGTGTTCTGGGTCCTGAGTCTTTCCTGTGGATAGAGCAGCTTCCCTGGTCAAATTGGTGGAACTTGTCTGTATTGCAAGCCTCGAAACAGAAGGCTTCCCTCAGTTATTCTTGCCTACAGAGGCTTGCTTGCAATCCCACATGCGTGGCTTGCAAAGCAAGCTCAAAGGCGCCGAAACGGCTGACCGAGTTTACAAGCAGTGCATGTTGGTGGTCAATTCCAAGCAAGCCCTCGTAAATCCTTCATGCTCCCTCGAGTCGATGGGTTCCACTTTTTCACCATTTCTGCTTTCTGACGGTGCTCTGCGGTGATGTAGACTCGAGTCAACAGACTTGGACTCAAGTCGGACTTAAATCTCTTCAGTGACTCAACTCGGCCATGAATGATGCACCGACACGGCTTGCGACTTGAATATTTTTAATGACTGACTTGCTGCCCTCAGTTCAGGAACATAACACATTCATCCAGAAACATTATGACTGAACAACACCTCTGTCTCTTTTTGCCTGTTGGTCACATGGCAATCTGTCTCAAGCCCAAAGTGTGGGTGCATTTCTCTGGGGGGGACAGCAAATGGATCAGGCAGTGGACTTGAGGTGGGCTTGAGGTCTGTCCTTGCTGCATATTCAAAGTCTGTCTGTCCTTACTGCATATAGGAGAAGCCTTCTAAAACTTTTCCTAAGAGCAGAAGACAAGACTCACCTGCAGAGCGCAGGGTGCATTTCCCAGAAGGGAACATCCAATGTGTTAGATAGCAAGCTTAAGGAGAAAGGATCCTTGCTTAAAAAGTTTTTGAAGCTTCAGTAATGGGGAGTAAGAAGGATCCTATTCCCCACTTCTGAAAAAGCCTCCAGTTTCCAAATGAGAAGAAGAAGGATCCCCATGTCCAAAGCTGCAGATGGCAAAATCACAAATGTGGAGGGCTGACACTGCTTAAATTGCTGGAACTGAACTTGTTTCCAGGGGCCATCCAGTCCAACCCCATTCTGCCATGCAGGAACCCACCTCAAAGCACTCCGGACAGATGGACATCCAGCCTCTGCCTAAAAGCCTCCAAAGAAGGAGGCTCCACCACACTCCATGGAGGCAGCAGCAGATTCCACTGCTGGACAGCTCTGATGATCTGGAGGTTCTTCAGTTGCATTTTTTCACAAGGGTTAAAAAAACGAATCTGTTTAGATACCTGGTGTTGTAGGTGATATTTCAGAAGAAGGAGCTGGCAAAACGACTTCTGAGTATCCTTTGCCTAAGAAGACCCTAGGAAATTCATGAGGTTACCATAAGTTGACAGGCAACTTGAAGGCACATATACACATCTATATAGAACGGTTACCCTCAGAGGTCACGCTACATCTCTCAGAGGCCTGTGAGTTAGACAGATGTCTGGTGGGACGAAGGAGAGCACCAATCCCTGGTTCCAACTACAGTAAATCCATTGAAGCAATGAAATTAAGAGTCTTTCTGCACTACATTGTTACAGTGCTATTATTCCACTTTCAACATCCTTTGGAATCCTGGGGGTTTGCAGTTTAAGGAGGGGCACTGAGAGTTCTCAGCCAGAGAGCTCTTTGGCCTCAGGAAACTATAAACCCCAGAATTCCACAGGAGGTTGAAAGTGGAATAATAGCACTATACCAGGGTAGTGCAGAAATGTCCTGAGTTTTTGCTTGTGGTCTCCGTGACTGGCACACGTGGGTCTTCTTACAGATGCACAGAATATTTGGCACATTCTAGAGAAGAGCAGGTGCAAATCCTTCTTTGGAGGCTTTTCAGCAGAGAGGCTGGATGGCTATCTGTCGGGAATGCTTTGATGGGTGTTCCTGCATGGCAGGGGGTTGGACTAGATGGCCCCTGGGGTCTCTTCCAACTCTGTGATTCTATGATCCTACCTCTTGAGGGATTGTATGACCAGGTCAACAGACACGGAGTAGTAAATGAGTAAATGAGAGAAAATGGTACTGATGTGAACAATAGAGGTGATGGGGCTACCAACAGATGATGATTGCTCAGCTCTGGAACAGTTCTGAGTGTTCTTTCTTAATGTAAGAAGACTAAGGCTATTTCCACACTAGCCTGTTATAGTGCTATTATTCCACTTTCAACCTCCTATGGAATCCTGGAGTTTGCAGTTTGGGAGGGGGCTCAAAGGCCCTCCTCAAAGGCCCCTCCCTAAACTGCAAACCCCAGGATTCCGTAGGAGGTTGAAAGTGGAATAATAGCACTATAACGGGCTAGTGTGGAAGTGGCCTAAGGTTGCCAGATTGGAAACTGGAGCAGGCTCTTGTGTTTTAGTGGTTGTGTGGGAAAGGAGGTTTCAACAGATGTTGTTTGTTAACTGGTTGTGTGACAAGCAGCCCCTGCTGAAATCCAGGAGCCCTCTCAAATTTTTAATCCGGCAATCCTAATTTCTGAGCACAGGGAGGACCACTCCAAGAACCACAGTCTCTTGGTGTTGGCTTACTGGGTTCCCATTGATTCAATGGGTGTACTCTGATTGGGATTTGCAGTTGCATATGGCCCCTGCACTGTAGTTTTTAGTCTGATCAGATTTTTTTCCAGTGTCAGGATTGGAGTGGTGCAAAAGAAGGAAGGAAGAGACCGAGTGAGTGAATTTGGTATTCCGGACCAAATTTAATAATATTTGATATTTTGCTTTATGTTAAATTGTTGTTTAACTAGAGAGGGCAACTTGTTTAGCTTAATTTAGGGGAAGAGTAATAGTAGTTTCTGTTATAAAACACTAAGCTTTCTTTGACACTTTTGTTTTGTAGAAAATATATATAAGACCTTGTAAGTTTGGAGTTTGTTTGATATGTATAGGTATGTGATATAGAAGGGAGAATGTGGAGTTACTGTGATAGATGCAAGAGGTGTAGATATTTTAATAACTGCTGAAGGGAAGATTGTAAGTCATTTTTACTTTTTCCTGTTCTTTTCTTTTTTTTTTTTTTTTCTATGTCTTTATTTTTATCTCGCTCTCATTTTGTCTTTATTTTCCGGCTTTGTTTCGTGTTTTATCTAAATTGTTATCGTACATGAAAAATAATAATTTTTTTAATAACAATTATAAAACAGACTCAATGACATAGTAAACATTTACCTTTCTAGAGCACAGAGTGGCGATGGAGGCAGCTTATGTCTACGGTTCCGTTAAGTTTGCCATAACCACCGAAGTGGCGCTCCTAAGGAGCATTCGGTACGTATTCAGCAGCCAGGGATCCGCAGACGTGAATAATGCATGTACAAAACCTTTCGTCACCATCAGATCCCGCCGTGCTTCAACTCAGGTTTGCAATTTGAATCAGGTGTTTTCTACCCCTCTCTCTTTAGACTGAGGGACCAAGGGTCCTTTGCCATTTTTCATATAATCTGGATTAGGTCCAGGATCCTAGTACCACCTTCCAACCACCTAGGCATCCAACTGGGGACAGTGGTGAAAACCACACAGGCAGAGTTTGCATGAATTAGCTTTCTTAAATCTTGGATTTGCCAGACATTTCTGTGGGAAAAGGAGCAGGCTGTTTGATAATCTTTTAAGCCATTTATTATATACAATAATATACATGCCAACATATCCAGTTGTCTTAGGGAATAAGGCAGACACATTAGTGTCTGGGAACGTTGCTTGTATTATGTTCCATTGCATCATATTGCAGGTAAGATGTCCATTACGTTCATTATTTTACAGGATAGAACAAGTCAGCTGTTAAGACTTTCCTCTTAAACTTTATATCATCCTTTTCGCCATAATGACAACTATATCCATGTATTGGCCTGATAAGTTCTCTTACTGACATCAATATATCTGGGCTGTTTAGCAAGTTATCAGCTGGGAGTATCCTCTTCATCTGTTGCAAACAGCCAAAGCAGTCTGATTTCAGCCTTTTCTTGGCTCTGTTTATTCTCTCCTTATCCTCCCTCCAGCCTATCAGTGGTTTCATCTGATCCAATGACATATGAGACCTGTAGTGCACCCTGATTGTGTCAATAATCCTTTTCTTCAGTTAGATTGTTGGGAATGATATAAGCAAACCATGCATAGGTAAATCTGGACTTTTAGAAGATGAGACAGTCAAATCAGCAATGATATCCTGGGCTCAAAATGTCGGACATCCAATTCAATTAGAACACAGAACAGAGCTGGCAACGGACACAAAAATTTACTGCAGCTCAGAACCCAAAAGAGAACTATTATAAGCTTTTTCATAGATGGTACATGAAACCAGAAAAATTAAAGAAGATATATAATACAGGAACAGGGCATTGTTGGAAGTACCATGAGAACGTTGGAACACTATTTCATATGTGGTGGTCATGTCCTAAGGCTAAAAATATTGGAATGATATACATAATATGTAAAATATTGAGGGTTCAAATTGATAAGAAACCTGAACTGTACTTATTAAATATGACACATATGTTAGATGGAACTGTTGCAAAGAAATATTGGAGAATAATCCTGTATATGATTACGACAGCCAGTATTAAGTACGCAAGGCTATGGAAAACTGAGCAGATACCTACAATAGAGCAATGGTGGGCAACTTTCATTGAAAATTGAAATGCCGATATAGTCTCTCAGAGATTAAAAGGAAAATCAGATGATGACATTAACAAAGAATGGCAAATTGTTCTGGAAATGGGTTGGGTATTGACAGGCAACAATTCTTGATTCATGGTAGCATGAGTAGCTAGAAGTAAAAATCAGTGGAATATCATGGAACACGTAAAGTAGGGATGAAGAGCAGGATCTATCTTGCATGTTAACAAATGTAATGCGATGCATAAATATGGATATGTCAATGAAATAACAGTATTGAAATCCAGAGAGGTGTGGAAGATGCTGTAATAGTTTGGTAAAATGTACAATGAGAAATGTTTTTTTATACGATGTAATCATAATAAAATTAATTATATAAAAAAAATCTGGACTTTTGGCTGTATTCCAGCCTGATAGCCTCAGCCACTCCAAGAACTGTTCTGGGTGTATTCTCAGCCATGTCTGGTGGATGTTCTCTTTTTCTAGGAGACCAGGGGCCAATTCTTGCAATACAGTTAAAGCACTGTTATTCTATGGCTTTGTCCTATGGAATCCTGCAATTTGTAGTCTGTGGAGCCGCTAGATAGAGTGGTCTGATTAAAAATTCTAAATTCCCCTCTCTAAACTGCAAATCCCAGGATTCCATAGGATGGAACAATGGAAATTAAAATGGAATCAGAGCTTTATAACTGCATTGTGTGAATGGGCCCCAAGTGAGTCTCTGTTATTTTCTTCAAGTCTTAAGGCCATGCTAGCTAGAGATTCTGGCCATTGTGATGCAAAAAAGTAACTTTCTAAGCTCTGGGATTGCAGTGGAAAATGGCTAAGCTTCCATCTTGAGTCTTTTTTTCATGACTGCCTCTGAAGCCAGGGTGTCTTCTGGGGAAACATTGGTGCAAGCCCAGGAATCCTTGCATGCAACATGGTTATGGCACTCTGATTCTGCTTTAACCTGCCATGTCTGCATCCTGTGGAATTCTGGGTAGCTTGGTGAAGCACTAGATATCTCTGACTGAGAATTATAGCTGTTCCTCCCTAAGCTGCAAATCCCAGGATTCCATAGGATGGAACAATGGTAGGCCATTTCCGCACTAGACTGTTATAGAGCTATTATTCCACTTTCAACATCCTATGGAATCCTAGGGTTTGCAGTTTAGGGAGGGATATTTAGACTTTTCAGCCAGAGATATCTAGTGCCTCACCAAGCTACCCAGAATTCCACAAGGATGCAGACATGGCAGGTTAGAGCAAAATCATAGTGCTGTCTACTGTAAAATCTACTGTAATCGTGTAGTATGAATAGATTTCTCATCTGAATTCTGTATATATGGGAGGCCTGTGTTGTGCAAATGCTGTCCCAACTGCAAAGAGTTTTTCCTAGTTTTTCAGGCATAAAGCAACCCCATTCTAAATTGCAGTGACAGATGAGTGGCACCAGAGCTTAACTCAAATCCTGTATCCACCCTCTTGTTTTTTCCTCCTATAGCAGTGGAGAATCCGAGGTCCCGTCGTCACAGCTCTTTTTCTGCCACTGCAAGGTGCAGACAGATCTGTCCCAACCCTGCCAGAGAACCCGGATGGAGCAGCCACTGACCACTCTGAGCATCCACAAGTTCCTGAAGCTGATGGCAGAACCTCTCGTGGTATGGTTGCCAGTGGTTGTGACCTTCTTCCCCCGCCTTCCTTTTCCCTTACCCACTTTTGTTTAGTTCATAACCGTGACAGCTGGTAGCTTCCATGCCAGTGAGAAGATGCTGAATCTGTTCTGGGCTGCAGTCTGAATTTTAAAGGAGCTACCCAAGGTGCTGAATCCTATTTAGGACTTCAGCATCTTGGGTACCACCTTTAAATTTGGACTAAATTGTAAGGAAAAATGTAAGATACTACTACAAATGAGCTGCACAGATATCAGATGGGTGTCACCTGATTTGACCACAGTACATGTGAAAGGGGTCTAGGACCTTTAGTAGACCACAAGCCGAACAATGTGATGCAGCAGCTAAAAAGACCAATGCAATTCTAGCCTGCACCAATAGGAGTATGGTGTCTAGGTCAAGGGAAGTGATGGTACCACTCTATTCTGGATCACATATTCTGGACCCGCACCTGGATCACTGCCTAGTTCTGGGTACCACAGTTCAGGAAGGATGTTGACAAGCTGCAACGTGTCCAGAGAAGGGCAACCAAAATGGCAAAAAAGTCTGGAAGCGATGAAGCCCTGTGACCAGCAGCTTAGGGTGCTGATTCTGTTTAGTCTGAAGAGGAGAAGGTGAAGAGGTGACATGATAGCCATGTTTGAATATTTGAAGGGCTGTCATATGAAGGATGGAGCAAGCCTCTTTTCTGCTGCTCCAGAGACTAGGACACTGTGAAGCAATGGCTTCAAACTTCAGGAAAAGAGATTCCACCTGAACATTAGGAAGAACTTCCTGAGGGTAAGAGCAGTTTGACAGTGGAATATGCTGCCTGGGAGTGTGGTGGAGTCTCTTTCTTTGGAGGTTTGTGAGAAGAGGCTGGATGGCCATCTATTAGGAGTGCTTTGACAGCATGGCAGAAGGAGGTTAGACTGGATAAACCCTGTGGTCTCTTCCAAGTCTGTGATTCTGTGATTCTAAAACCCAAAACAGATTTATTGTGGCTCATTCCCCCTCCTCCTTTCTGTCTCACAGCATATGTAGTATACAGATCTCGGAGAAGTTGTGTCAAGTGGGTAAATGTTGGAAAAGGTCCTTTTTTTTTTAATACTGCACACTCCCAGAGTCCGCTAGCAAGCAGTGACCATACTAACTGGGTGGGGTGGATTCTGGGATTTGCAGTTCCAAAAATAGTCAGGCTTCCAAGTTGTACTCCAGTGGTTATACAGTGAAGCAAACTGGATCGGAGCAATTATTCAGAGATGTAAGGGAACAGCCCGTTCTAGCCAAGCCCTGTCTTCTTACAGCACCCTGATTCTGGTCTGTAAAATATTACAGTGCAAGTTGAGTATCCTTTATCCTGAATTCTGAAATCTGAAAAACTCCAAGAACCAAACGTTTTGCTCCCAGCTGCCCGCTTCTACCTTCAAGGTGGCAGCAATCCTGCATGTTCATTTCTCAGATCCTCAGTCTCTCTCCAGCCTCATGTCTCATACACAACACAAGTAGCCAACGAATGAGACATGAGGCTGGAGAGAGCCTGGAGGGTCTGTGAAATGCTGGGGATCCAAGCGTAGGGCTCAATGCAAAGCAGCTGTGCCACTCTTTTATGGGGTCCCTGGAGATCTTTTGCAGAGTCCTTAATTTTATGCATATGCAAATACAAGTATTGCAAAATCTGAAATATGAAACCCTTTGGTCCTAACCATTTTGAATAAGGGATACTCAACCTTTATTTTACCATTCTACTCTGCTTTGGTTAGACCTCATCTTGAATACTGTGTCCAGTTCTGGGCACCCCAGTTTAAGAAGGACACGGTCAAGCTGGAGCAAGTCCAGAGGAGGGCGGCCAAAATGGTGAGGGGCTTGGAAGCCATGAAGCCCTATGAGGATGGACTTAGAGAGCTGGGGATGTTTAGTCTGCAGAAGAGGACATGTTAAGAGGGGACATGATAGCCATGTTTAAATATTTGAAGGGATGCCACGTAGAGGAGGGAGGGGGCTTGTTTTCTGCTGCTCCAGAGACCAGGACAAGGAGCAATGGATTCAAGCTGCAGGAAAGGAGATTCCACCTGAACCTCAGGAAGAACTTCCTGACGGTCAGGGCTGTCCGGCAGTGGAATCTGCTGCCTCCATGGAGTGCGGTGGAGTCTCCTTCTTTGGAGGTTTTTAAGCGGAGGCTGGATGACCATCTGTCGGGAGTGCTTTGAGGGTGTTCCTGCAGGGCAGGGGGTTGGACTGAATGGCCCCTGGGGTCTCTTCCCACTCTACATTTCTGTGATCTATGATTAAATCATGGTTTTTGAGAGTTGACTATTTATTGTTTAGGCCAGTCTAAGAAAAGACCTTTGAGGGTATTATTGGTCTCTCGCCTAGCCCAGGACCAAAACAGAATTTTCTGAAGACACTCTTTGCTGCTGTTTGCTACGCCTGAATTAAAATGACCCCAGGGCTGTCAGCTTTGGTGGTGTAGCTCCAGAATGGTCTCTTTTCTCCAGGTGGAAGTTGCTGGAGACCCAGAAAAGATTTCAACCGTTCACCTCCAGCTGGGTCTTCCTCTGATCTTCATTCTGACTCGGCAAGAGACTTTCGAAGCGGACAGGAGGACAGCCGAGTCCGTGGCGTGGCGGTTGTTGGGAAAAGCTGGAGTCCTCCTTTTGTCAAGGTATTTCGTGGAGACTGTGACTTCAGAGTGGCTTGACGTTGCTTTCAGTGCACCAGTTTGACCTCTGGGGAGGTTGTGAGGGTAAAATTGGCCCCTCTTGCTGGGCGATTGGCATACCCCTTATGTGTAACAATTGCTTCAGCCCAGGGGTGCAACTGTGTGTGGGTGAAATGAAGATATTGTCCCCAAATTAAAAATCCTGGCCCCTCAGTGAAATACTCCTTCAGTTTCCAAATTTCTATCGTTTCAATAGCTCGAAACTTAAGCTGAGCACTTTGAAATACAGTTTAGGCATTTGAGGAAAAGAAGCAGGCAAAGTGAGCAAGAGAATGCAAGCACAGCAGATATAAACAGAAGACTTTTGCAAACACAGCCAGCCAAAGAGTTCTAGGTGAATTATTTTCATGTCTCCCTCTCTGTAACGGTAGAAATTTGAGGGCTGAAGGAAAATTTTTGTTGGGGGCAGAATTCTTATTGGGGAGAAATGCTCTCATTTTGTCCCTCTCCCCCTGCGATAACTGCATCCCTGGTTTGGCTGCATCTTCCCAAATATGCATGCTTCACAGTGCAGCCTATATTTCGTCTTGGGAAATTGGTGTAGCACTTTTATTTGAATTAAAAGGGAGTACAAGTAAGTAGAAGTTAAATGGATCAGGGACAGTAGCTACTCATCTTTCACTCCATTGACTTTAAAATGACAGCAGCAATGCTCTTACTTGAGGAAAGAATATTTGCAAATATTTGCAAAAAAAAAAATTGGCGTTTTCTATGCAGTTTTGGAGGAATTCCTAACAGCAGAGAGAAAATTCACTTCATTATTCAGTAAGTAGTAATTATTTATTGCCTAGTCCAAAGAGCATTGCAAATTAAATACAAAACATTCAAACTTTGACGTTTGCAATTACAAAATCACAGTTAAAATTAATTGTATAACATATATTTAAACTTTAAACAAATCACTTGTATTATAAAACAAGTCACATTATGGCAACGAAAGAAAGCATTTGTCTTTCATAATGCATCAAGAACATTTTATACTCATCTGTCTTCAGGATTCTATTAGCCTGAAATTGACTCTGAAAAACTTTTTTCTGCATTTGATAGCCTTCGCTGCAAATGTAGCAACCCTTTGGATTTAATTCTTTTTTTTTAAAAGAGTAAGGCCGTTTCTGTACTACACTGTTATAGTGCTATTGTTCCACTTCTAACCTCCTATGTAATCCTGGGGTTTGCAGTTTAGGGAGGGGCATTTAGAAGTCTCAACCAGGGAGCTCTTGGGCCTCAGGAAACTACAAACCCCAGAATTCCAGAGGATGTTGAAACTGGAATAATAGTGCTATAATAGTGTAGTGTGGAAATGAGCCATGATTCTATACCAGTGAAATAAAGAAACGGTGGGGAAACTAGGAATGGATTTTTTTTTCTTGGAAACCAGCTCTTCTAGGATCCTCCCTGCCAAAGGAATCCTGAGCATCTCTCTCTTACAAAGGGAGCCTTTTGCACCAGGCTGTGATTCATGAATCTATTTTAATCTTAAAGTAGATTTGAAAAGCCAGAAGTCCACCCATGTTTAAAATTGGGGCTGACCAAAGGATGGTTGTGATATCGCAGCCACCACTAGGTGGTGCTGTGATGCCGCCTTTGAGAAGTTCTGCTGTCCATCTTGGAGTAAAGCCCTGGTTTGTTAAGCAGAGTTTGGGGGAAATAAATACATTTTTGGACTACCGTTCCCCAAATCTGCCAGCTGGCAAAGTAGTTGTGGACCAACATTTTTTACTAAAAATAACTTCTAGATATTTCAGGCAGTGAATAGCCATTTTCTCTCTCTTGACCGTAGCTCAGTAGAACAGCACATGTCTTGCAAGGAGAAGGAGTTGAGTTTAGATCTTTTGATCTTATTATGCCCAGTGAAACAGGATGTGTGTAAATACCCTAAAGACACCAGACTTTGTCTGGTCTTAGAAGCTAAGCAGACTCAGCTCTGGTTAGTACTTGTGTTACCCTGTGTGTTTGGGGGGTCCCAGGAGGGGAGCCCAGATTGCCAAATAAAATACCAATTGGGGGGAAGTTAGCTGGAGCACTCTCTTGGCTAACGAGAGGCAGGGTAACTTTGCAAGGATCTTTGAACCCAATGTCTACGGCTTCAGGTCAAGGAACAGGCACGCAAGTTTAAAGTAACCAAAAATAACTTTTATTGAAAAATAAACAAAGAATAAAACAACACACACACACTAACTAACTGGAAAGCAGAATTGGAGAGCGTAGGGATGGGTAATACGACACCTGGTCTCGTTGTCCTGCAGTGAAAGATGTGGTTCCGAAGAGGAAAGCTCAGCGTGGGGGGCTGAGGGGAGTTCCCTTAGACGACCAGCAGCAAGGCAGGATGGCAGTCCAAAGTAGTCCGAAGACCGTTTAGAAATGCGAGGTTTTTATAGGGGAGTTTGTGCCTACCGGCTATGGCAAGCCAGGTGAGAACAAAAGGAGTTTTAGCGCTGGACAAAGGATTTGGCAAAGGTCAAGTTTACATGATAGGATTTGCTCTTGATGACAATAGCGTGGCCGGTACGTCGATGGCCCAACATAAAAGAATGGCTAGGCTGAGAGCCGTGCAGCTATTGTGGAGTTTGCAGGTGGAAGTTCCCTGAAGCTACGAGCGAAGCTGGAGTTGCTGGCCTCAATGCGGTCTGGAATGTAAAACCATTAATGGCCGCACTCTGTCCGTGTTCGTCTGGAGAACCTCGCAAACACATGGAGTGGGGGGGGGCTGGAAAAAGGTCAAGCTAAGGCTGAATTGTTGATATCAAAATGATATCTGGGGGTCCTCACCCACAGTGCCATAGCGGAAGTAACACTTGGATGGGAGACCGCCAACAAATACCAGGTGCTGTAGGCTGTATTTCAGAGAAAGGAAATGGCAAAACTATCTAAGAGTATTCCTGCCCTAAGAAAATCCTGTGAGAACCAGCATGGTGAAGGTTTTTCTTTTTAGTGTTGTACATAACTTTGGAGATTCAGTTCCCCGCTCAGCCACTGGATGACTTTGGGTGTGTCACACACTCTCAGCCCCAGAAAACCCCATGGTGAGGTCAATAATAATTTTAATGTTATCATAGTCATAGACCAGGATGAGCAAAGATGACAGATTTTACCGCAAACTACATAAGATATGAAATACGTAAAACAGTTGTGACATTAAACACAATACAATAAATACTTAAAATTCGCTTGCGATCATAGGAATGCTGAAACCAGTTATAAGCAGTGCCACGTGTAGATCAAAACACTTTATCGAAGTCTGTATGTGAGCCCCACTCCTTTATAACTCCCTTGGCTAGTTGGTTCTTTATTGCCTTTCTCTACTGCTGGCTTGTTTTCTTCCTATGAGTCACAATGGCAGGTGTTACCCTGTATTCTGGGGGTCCCGGGAGAGGCACCCAAATAACCAAGCAAAAACACAAGATGGGGAAATTAACTGGAGCACTCTCTTAAGCTAACGAGGGGCAGGGTAACTCAGCAGGGATCTTGCAACCCTATGTATACAGCGTCAGGTCAGAAGAGCAGTCGGACAGTTTTTTAAAATAGTAAAAATTGTATCTTTATTAGAGGACAAACAACAGGAAAGACACCACAAGCACACAGCTAACTAGGAATTAGAAATGAGAGTTTTCGGGGGAAATGGGTGATATGACACCTTATCTTGTAGTCCTGGAGAAAAACGGAGGATTGCAGGGAAGAAAGCTCAGTGCAGTCTGCTGAGGGGAGCTCGTCAGACAGATGACAGCAAGGTGGGATAGAAGTCCGGAGCGTTTCGAACGGGACGAGAGGTCTGGATGGGGCGAGTGAGCGATTCGAGGTGCTCTGCTGCCTCGGAGTGTACTGGAGTCTCCTTCCTTGGAGGTTTTTAAGCAGAGGCTTGATGGCCATCTGTCGGGATTGATTTGAGGGTGTTCCTGCATGGCAGGGGGTTGGACTGGATGGCCTGTGTGGTCTCTTCCAACTCTGAATTTCTATGATTCTATACTCGGTGAGAACAAAGCGAGTTTGGAGCAGGACAAAGCTTTGGCAAAGGTCAAGTTCTTCTTCGTGGTCTCTGTGCCTTCATACACTAGGAGCTTTAGCGCCTGCGCGGTAGCGTTCAGAAACTTCTAGAGCTTGTTCGCTTGGCGGGAACCCCTCCCCCACGCCGGTACTGCGCATGCTCCTCCCGCCGAGCAACGGTCTCTCCTCAGTTCTTTCTCGTCCGCCGTCGCGTACGGAAGGTTCTTCGGCTTGTTCCTCTGCTTTTGTGCTTGGCTTGCTGATTTCACGGTTTTACGGATTTTGGACTGTCTCTGACCCTCTTTCGGACTTCCCGTTTGGTTTTGGTGATTTCGGATCTTTCCAGTTTGGCGTTTTCGTCTTATGTCCGCGCTCTTCAAAAAGTGCGTGTCCTGCGGGCGCAAAGTTGCCCTCAACGACGGCCATAAGGAGTGTCTCTTCTGTTTGGGCGAGTCCCACAACACTCGGACTTGCCCAATTTGCCGGGATTTTACTCCCCAGACTCTCCGCAACAGGTCCGCGAAACTTAAATCGTATTGTTGGGAGCAGTCTTTGCGGGCGATCGACGAGACCTCCGTCTCCAAAATGGCCGAAAAGAAGACGACCACGCCATCGACGGTATCGGCGGCTGCCGTCCGTCCACCTCGTCGGTATCGGGCTCGGTACCGGCGAGAACGCCGATCTCGGCGTTACCGAGGATCCCGAAGCTGTCGGCGGCTGCCAAGTCAGCGAAAGGATCCTCGATGGCGAGGAAGGCTGAGGCTCCCCTGAAGGAGACGCCTGCTAAGAGGCGCCCTGCTCCGGACGGAGTCAAGGGCAAGGAGAAGGAGAAGAAGAAGAAGAAGAAGGAGAAGAAGCGCTCCCCGGCTGGGGACGTTCAACCTCCTCCTCCTCCTGACTCTACAGCCTTCCAAAGGGCGAGGCGAGTCCGTCGATCTCTCGGAGGATGAGATCGAGGACGTTCCCCAACAGCGCCCGGACTCGCCTGTGGCAGACCCTCCAACCCTGGTGGAGGAGCACCACCGCCCTTCCAGCCGTCGCAGGTCGGCCGACCTGCAGCAGAGAGAGCCCTCTGCTTCTCCAGAGCGGCGTTCGACCTCATTCAGGTCCCGGTCCCGTTCTTCGGAGCATCCGGTGGCCTCGCCGCCTCCTAGGGAGACTAGAGAGGAACAACCTCGCTCGTCTGCCTCCAGATACACCTTGGCGTCCTACGTGGCCAGGTACGCAAGGGAGTCTGAATGGAGAGAGCTCCCGGCCTCTCATCGGTCACATTCACCATCGTACCGGGATCGGTACCATCGTGACCCGAGACGCTGGGAGACCTTCCGGAGGTCCCGGTCACCTCGCAGACAGCGCGAATCACGCTCGCCTCGAGGGGACGAGGCTCGGTACCGTCGCCACCGAAGCCGTTCACCGTCGGACCGCCGCTCCTTCAGCCGCTCTCCCTCCCCTCGATACCATAGGGCGAGGGAGCCTTCACCTCGATATCGGGCGATATCGCCACCTCCTAGGGTCACGGCAACGGCGACGCGCCCTACGGAGTCGGTGGTGACTGAGCGGGCTAAGACAACGTCACCCTGCCAGACTAACCCTGTCACCACTAAAAAGGTGAAGTCCGTGGTCAGCCAGCCCAAACGTGACGCTGCCACTACCACCGTCCCGGCTGCGGAGAAGCCTAAGAAGGCAGCACCTGTGGCGGCCGTGAAGGAGCCGGAAAGCGAGCGGCGAGAGGACTCACCGAGCTCGGAATCGTACGACTCGAGCGCGGAGTCGGAGGCGTCTGAGGCGGCCTCCCAGGAGTCTCCTCCGCTGGGATTCGGGGATCCGATCCCAGATTCAGCTCCAGAGGACATCCACCAGTTCTCTGCGATGCTGCTCCGCATGGCCACTACCTTTGGCCTTAAGATCGCCGATGCGGAGCCGGAGGACGACGATCCAGTCTTCTCCGTCTTTGAGGGGAAGCAACCTGCCACGGCCCCGCTGCCTCTCCTGCCCCGGATCTCCAGAGTGGTGAAGGCCGCCTGGGATAGACCGGCCTCGGCGCAGCCGATACCGCAGCGTTTGGAACACCTCTACAGGGTGCAGAAGGATAACGCCGGTTATCTCTTCAACCACCCTGCACCGAACTCTGTGGTGGTGGAGTCGGCACAGACAAAAGGCACCGGCAGGCAGCACACCACTCCGCCGGATAAGGAAGGCAGAAAGTTGGACACCTACGCTCGGAGGTTCTATTCCGCCGCCTCCTTGCAGATCAGGCTGTCCAACACTCAGGCTTCCCTCGTGGCATACCTGAAGAAAGTGCTCGATCGCCTTCAACTGGTGATGGAGGCGGTACCGGAGGACATCCGCCAAGCCTCCTCGGTGATATTCAACGAGGCCATCTCCATCGCTCGGCAGCAGATGGCCTCCTCCCGGCACACCGTGGAGATTGCCTCCCGGGTCATGGCGGGATCCATCGGCCTGCGCCGCCATGCTTGGCTGCGACCGGCCGACATCCAGGAGGACACCCGAAGGAGAATCGAAGATCTCCCCTTCGACGGTGAGGGCCTGTTCAATTCGTCCACCGACCAAGCGTTGGACAATCTGGTGAAGGCGAGGTTGACTGCCAAAAAGATCGGGCTCCAGCCGGCCACGCAAGCCCGCAGGACCTCCACCTTCCACCCATCCTGGCGACGATCTTCCACCTCGTCGTTCCAGCGTTCGGCCCAGTCCGGACAGTCAAGACCGTCCTCCGGCTCGTCGGCCAGACGCACGTTTAGACGTCGCCCGGCTTCGTCTAAGAAGTCCTCCTCGGACGCAAAGTCTCGGTTTTGACGTGCCTGGCAGGACCTACCAATACCCACTTTTCAGCCTACCATCTGCGCTCGGAGACCGACCGACTCTGGCTCGACACCTTTTGGAGTGGCAACATGTCACTACGGACTCTTGGGTGCTTTCCATCGTCCGTCTTGGCTACGCCATCGAGTTTCACGATATTCCGCCTCGAGGCGCTTACTACTCCACCCCGTCGAGTCCGGCCCTCCTGGAAGAGATCCAGTTCCTCCTCCAGAAAGGGGCGATCGAGCGGCTCCCGCAAGAAGCCAAGGCCACCGGCTTCTTCTCCAGGTACTTCACGGTACCGAAAGCCGACGGTACCCTCCGGCCGATCCTCGACCTCAGGGGGTGAACTACTACATCCGCCCCAAGAGGTTCAAGATGGTCACGATACCGTCGATCCTGCCCTTCCTCCATCGAGGGGACTGGTTCGCCTCCATCGATCTCCGAGACGCATACTTCCACATCGCCATTCGCCCGCAGCACAGACGGTACCTCCGCTTCGCAGTCGACTATATCTGCTACCAGTACAAGGTGCTGCCGTTCGGACTCTCGACTGCCCCAAGGGTCTTCACCAAGTGCATGGCCCCAGTGGTATCCTTCCTGCGGACGAAGGGTGCTTCCGTCTTCCCTTACCTTGACGATTGGCTGTTGGTGGCGTCCTGCAAACAGAGACTTTACCACGACGTCCACATGACGTTGTCACTCCTGACCCGCCTTGGTCTACGAGTGAATCCGAAGAAGTCCCACCTCGAGCCGGCGAGGATCTTGGACTTCATCGGGGCGACGCTCGACTCAACCTCCGCCAGGGCGTACCTGCCAGAGACTCGAGCTCAAACCCTGATCCGGGCCGCCGCTCACGCCCTTACGGCCCCGACGTTATCTGCGAGAAGTGTCCAACAGCTCTTGGGCTACATGGCTGCGACAACCGCTGTGACATATCTCGCCAGACTGAGAGCAAGACCTCTTCAACACTGGTTCGTCCGCATATTCGACCCCCTGCGAGACGAACAGACAGTCCGACTGCAGCTGCCGGATGACGTCCGCTCATCCCTCCGATGGTGGCAGTCGCGACGCAATCTGATGTCAGGGATGCCTTTCCAACAGCCGACACCGAAGGTGACGGTAACGACCGACGCCTCCCTGTATGGATGGGGTGCCCACTGCGGCGATCTCAGAGTCCGCGACAGATGGACCGACGACGAGACCGCTCTCCATATCAACGCGCTGGAGCTGCTCGCCGTCTCGAAAGTGCTACGGGCGTTCCGCCACGTCATAGCGGGGCGCACGGTCCTGGTCCTGACGGACAACACCACCGCCGTCTGTTACATCAACAGACAAGGAGGGACTCATTCCACGACCCTGCTCAACATCACGCTCGATCTGTGGGAATGGTGCATTCGCCTGCACACGCATCCCGTGGCGGTTCACCTGGCCGGGCAGGAGAACACCACGGCAGACGCCGTCAGCAGGGACACCTCATCCCATCACGAATGGTCTCTCTCCGGAGAGGCGTTCAGACTGATTCGAGACCGCTGGGGCGAACCATCCATCGACCTCTTCGCGACCAGGGAAAACGCGAAGTGTCGCCGATTCTGTTCGAGAGCGGGCCACGATCGCGCCTCCATCGGGGACGCTTTCCAGTTTCCGTGGACCGGGGAACTCCTCTACACATTCCCACCGTTCCCGCTGCTCGGCCGGACGATATCGAAGATCCTCGCCGACCGAGCCGACGTCATCCTGGTAGCCCCGTACTGGCCGAGGCAGCACTGGTTCACACCCCTGCTACGAGCTGCACGAGGCGACCTGCTCCGGCTACCACCGACACCGGACCTGCTCTCCCACTCCGGCGGCCGAGTCCTTCATCCGGACCTCCCACGCCTGGCCCTCCATGCCTGGAGGATATCGCACTAGACGATCCCGTGCTCGGTACCGTCCTCGTCGCGGCCAGGAAGGAATCCACCCGTCGCAACTATCAATACAAATGGCGACGCTTCCTGACCTTCGCTAACGAGAGGAGTGAGCCGGTATCGCCTGCGGGACTCTCTACCGTCCTGCATTTCCTCCTACACCTCCGGCAACAGGGTCTGGCGTTTCCATCCCTGAAGGTTTACCTCTCCGCGATCGTGGCATACCAACCGCCACGATCTTCGGCATCGGCCTTCTTCAGGAATGATACCGTTAAGCGGTTCCTGAAAGGACTTCATCATCTCTACCCGCCGGTATCGCCGCCGCTACCGCCGTGGTCCCTCTCGCTGGTGCTCTCGCAGCTGACAAAGCCGCCCTTCGAGCCGATGGCGACCTCGGATGACAGGCTCCTGACCATGAAAACTGCCTTCCTGGTAGCGGTGACCTCAGCGAGGTGAGCGGGTGAGATCACAGCTCTTCGGTCCGATGAGCCCTTCATGGTCTTCCACAGAGACAAGGTGGTCCTGAGACCCGACATCTCGTTCTTGCCAAAGGTGGTGTCCAGTTTCCATCTCAACCAGGACATCATCCTGCCTGCCTTCTTCCCGAACCCGACGACACCGTTGGAGCGGTCCCTCCACTCCCTGGACGTGCGTCGGGCATTGGCCTTCTACAAGGACAGGACTGCTTCCTTCCGACAGACGCCGCATCTCTTTGTTTGCTATGGGCGACGTTGGAAGGGCCTCAAAGTGTCCACCCAGCGCTTCTCCAAGTGGGTGGTGAGGACTATTGAACTGGCGTATGAGCTCGCGAGGAAGCCTCCGCCAGTCCTGCTTCGAGCCCACTCCACCAGAGCGGTGGCTACTTCTGCGGCCCTCCTGCGAGGAGTTGACCTGCATGAACTCTGCCGTGTGCTGACCTGGTCCCAACCATCGACCTTCGTGCGCCACTACAGGCTCGACTGCCGGTCGCGCAGAGATGCCCGGTTTGGACGTGAGGTGTTGGCTTCCGTGCTGTAGGACCTGACCCGCCGTCCGACCGGTAAGCTACACAGTCTCCTAGTGTATGAAGGCACAGAGACCACGAGAAGAAGAACAGGTTGCTTACCTGTAACTGTGGTTCTTCGAGTGGTCATCTGTGCCATCATACACACCCGCCCTTCCTCCCCTCTTTCTCAGGTCCCTGTAGGTTCTACGGCGGACGACAGAACTGAGGAGAGACCGTTGCTCGGCGGGAGGAGCATGCGCAGTACCGGCGTGGGGGAGGGGTTCCCGCCAAGCGAACAAGCTCTAGAAGTTTCCGAACGCTACCGCGCAGGCGCTAAAGCTCCTAGTGTATGATGGCACAGATGACCACTCGAAGAACCACAGTTACAGGTAAGCAACCTGTTCTTTTACATGATGGGCTTAGCGCAGATTTAACAATAGTTAGCCAGTATGCAAATGGCTCAGCATTGAGAGGGTGCCGGCTTGAGGCCGAGCATCTTTGTGTAAAGTCATGCTGAAGCAAAGTGTGTCTGCAAAAGAGGTCCCTGAAGCAACGGAGTGGCCTTAATCTGCCTGCCTAAGGGGGGATTGGAATGTCCAACCATTAACTGGCCGCGCCTGTTTACGTGCTTGTCCGATGGCCTTGCAAACACATGGAGCAGGGTGGTAGAGAAAGGTCAAGTGAAGGCCAAATAAGTTTGATATCAAGAGATATCTAGTGCTGTCACCAGATACGTCTGAACCATAGTAACAGCAGATGCAAAAAATCTAGCAACCTTGTTCGTGATATCCTGGTCAGTGAACAGATAGGAAATATCAAATGTTTCCATTCTGCCAGGGATATTCTGGATAATAGGTGTAAATTAGCGCAAGATGCATCCCTTGGTAAAAAGGGCAGTGCACTTGGTCCTCCGCCTTTGCTAGGGTTAGAGAAACCAGACCCTTGCAAAAGTGAAAAATTTGCAAATAACAAAATTTGTGTGTCTGTTGGAAGGGGGCTGAGGCACGGGTGGGGAAGGTAGGCATCCAGGGTCCAAACCATGTCAGGGAAAGGAGGTGGCTGGCACAGTGGTCCTGGACTTCCTCTCTCTTGCCCATCTCCTTCCTTGGGTGTGTGTGGGGTGTGGGTACAGGGCTTGTGGTGCTGAGAATTTGGGCAGAGAGCCATCCTTAGCTGGCTGTGCCGAGACTGGGAGAGGGAGAGGAGGACCAGAGGTGGGTTTTTAAAGGGCTATGCAGCCTGATCAGAGCCCCCAGAGGGAAGGTTTCCCCCAAAAAGAAACACCTGAGGTGGGAGAAACTCACAAATAACCAAATCCGTGAATGTGAATCCCACAAATGTGGAGGGCTGACTGTATAGGAAAACATGGTTGAGAGTTTCTACTGCCCCTGTAGTAGTGTGCATGATATGCCAGTTTCTTGCATTTTCCTTCCAGTACAGCAGATGATAAAACATTAAATCCTACCAAAGTAAAAGCTTTCCTATACTTAGGAGTTGTTAAATTAGTAAGGTAGGGTCAACATAAATTGGAAACAACTTGAAAGCATACAACTCTTCATTTTTTTCTCTCCTAGCACATAGATGCTTAGCTTCTCAGGGCATGGGTGTTTTGGTTTTTTTGGATGTGCTCAACTTCTACATGCAGGGGAAAAAAATTATACAGAGAAGCATTCAGCCCTCTGAACTGCCTCCTGTAGTGTTAAAGCCCTCCCGCAAGCATATTACTTCATTGAAAACTGGGCATTAGAGATGTAATTTTATGCATACTGTATTTCCCAGTTTTAATTTCTATTTTCGCAGGAATTCTGTCGGTCAAAGTGTTCTTCCTCAGCATAATGTGGCCATCAGGACAGCTGAAGAGGTTAGTGTCTTGTCATTACTGTTGAAGGGCCCTTACACATTTCACAATTATAACAGTATATTAATTGCGATGGCAATGGGCTGTAGAATCTTGGGATTTGCAGTTTAGGGAGGGGTACTTAGAGTTCTAGAGAGCCAGAATGGTTTGGTGGTTTGAGTGTTGGACCTCAACGTCTCTGGAGACCAGGATTTGACTCCACATTCAGCCATGGAAACCTCGAGTGAGTCACACATCTTCATCCCTAGAAAACTCCGTGATAAGTTTGCCTTAGGGTTGCCGTAACTCAGAAATGGCTTGAAGGCACACGGCAACAACAAAAACTTAGAATTTTCAGCCAGAGAGCTCTTGTCCCTGCCCAAGCTACAGACCCCAGGATTGCATAGCATACAACAATTAAATAAACCTAGTCAAAGTGCCTTTGATTTTGTGGATCATGGGAAACTGTGGATCACTCTTAAAGAAATGGGTGTCTCACAGCATTTGATTCTCTTCATGGGTAACCAGTACGGAAGACAAGAGGTCACCATCAGGCCAGAATATGGAGAAATGGAATGGTTTCCAGTTGGCAAGGGGGTCAGGCAAAGCTGCATTTTATTACCCTGTCTGTTTAATTTGTATGCTTGAACATATCGAATGTAAAGCAGGATTAGACACAGAACATTGCCACACGACACTTATAGTGTGATGATTCCACTTTCAACTTCCTGTGGAATCCTGGGGTTTGCAGTTCAGGAGGGGCCGGCCAGTATAGTGTGGAAAAGGCCTCAGTCTGGGAAACCGTGGCAGCCCTAATTCTGCAAGACCTGAGCAGGGCTGTTGACAGTCGGATGACTTGGACGTCTCGTGTTCAAACAGCTGCCTGCGGCCGACTTGACAGCAGTTGACAACAACAATTCAAATGTTGTTTCTTTAAAACCGTAACAATAAGAATAAAAGGAGAGTGCATCCACCCAGTAAAAAGACTCTCCAGTCCAGTCACTTAACAGCCAGACAAATGTGTACATACAGAGGACTTTACCTGCTGGTGGGAGGAGAGCAGAAAGGCAACCAGCCTCGCCTCTTGGGTAAGATAGTTGCAGACTCAGACAATAGTTTGGTTTCTTTCTTTGGCATCCCTGCAGGGTGTTTCTGTGCGGTACCTGGTTTTGAAAGACACGGATGCGATTGTGGCTTTGGTGGAAGGTGGTATGCAAAGCGAACCTGTCCAGCCGCTGGAGGAAGAGGAGGAGGGGGAGTACGAAGAGGAATATGATGAGTACAGTGAGCAAGGTAACTTAACAGTCTCGTTCCTCACAGGTCATCTGTTACCCTGATGTCTGGGGTCCCTTGGGGGATACCTCAATGTGTTCCATGCGATGGGGAATGGGAACTAGCCAGAGCACAAGCAATACAATATGAGAGTCAGGGTAACCTAGCGGGGTCTTTTACCCAGTTTTACCCAGGCCAAGCCAAAAACCAAACAAGAATGTCCAATAAATGATTTTATTGACTGCAAATCTCACGCACCAACGCAATCACACACACAAGCACCCAAGAGCTATTAAGAAACAAGAGAGAGGAAACTGGATAGAGGAGTATTGGAGGGGTACAACTAGGGTAATACTGCACCTTTTCCTGAAGTCCTGGGTCGAGGAAGGCAGCAGAGAAGTGACGCTCAGCACGGACAGGGCTGAAGAGATCACTCAGTGGACAGAGAAACAGTCTGCTGGGATGACCGGGAGTGATCCAAAGAACTGCTCAAAAACTGGGACTATTTGTAGGGGAAAAAATACCTGGAGGGCTAATCCTTTCCCGGGGAGAACAATGGGTCTTGGAGCAATAATGAAGCTCCACCGTGGTAATTTCCTTTGTGTGATGGGATTGCAAGGTGTTGCCAAAGTCTAAGGATCTTTGGCTGTGTTAGTTTGTGGTGTGACTTCATGTAAATGGTCCTCGCTTGATGGAATATTTGCTCCACTTGGGGCAGATACCCTAATCCCCTCAAGTCAGCTTCTCAGGGGCTGCGGACCCTTTGCTTACTGTGGGTTTGCACAGCTTGAGGTCTCCTGGGGCTCCGTGACTGGGGATTTTACTGGCCTGACCTGGTTTTCGATCATTTGACCATTGCTGCCTATGTGCCCAACCGGATGACCTCTCAGGCAAATTGAATCATATTTTAATATCAAAATTGTAGACCCTGGGACAGGGTTTACCAGTGACATAACACATCTGTGGCCCTTTAAATCTTTGCACAACACAGGTGAGCAACCACAGCAGGTTTGGGAGGTTAGATTTCTGCCCCTGGAATTTAACTGACTGACAAAAATGCCAGCATGTACAAAAACCACATTACCCAGAAGTGTCTGGAAGTCTCCTTCTGGTTTTGAAAAATGGGTATTTCTATGGCTTCCATGGGAGGCATTTCAGCAAATTTTTATGGCCAGGAAAAGAGCGCTCCAAAAAGTTTTGATGGACTGAGACGATAAAAACAGCCTTGGTAGGACAGGTATGGCCCCAGGGCCTTGCTTTACTCGTCTGCCTATAGACGTTCTCAACTGTTTTTTGCCCGTGGCCCCTGTAAGAGCTCTTCTCAGGTTCCAGTCCTGTCAAACAGGTAGATTTTCTCTCAGATAGAGGGAAAATCATTTATTCTTGAACATCAAGAAAATTTGAACATTCCACTATACTGGACAAAGCTTAGAAATAAGTCCGTATGAAATTAAACATCTCTCAGGCCTAATATGACCCTTGAGCTTGGTGCTTTTTTTTTTTTGAGGTTTCTGCGTGGCAATTTCATCGATTCAGCCACCCTTGGGGGCTCCCCTTCTTGTGGCCAGGACCCCCTTGGGAAGGTCATTTGGTCCCAATCGAGAATGTATGCTGTAGATTTCAAGAAACCCAGGAAAAAGCTGGAATAGCAAAAATCAGGATAGCAAAATAGAACAAAATGTAAAATCCACAGAACAGCGATACCTTTATTGGACAGCTAAAATGCAGAAAATGCATCATGCAAGGTTTTGAAGCTCCACTGGCTTCTTCATCAGGCAAAAGATGTTTTAAAGAAATCATACAGGAAAAGAAAAGTGACAACATTAGAGTCACAGATGTGCGTTTTTGTCTCAGACATTGTTTCTGTTGTAGTTTAGTTGTTCTGGAGGGATTTCAATGCAGTCAAAAACCACTCCCCTTGGCCATGGGGGGACCAGGGACAAAGGGCAATAAAAGACAGGTAATTAAATTTCAATCCCGTTAGCAGCAGAAAAGTAAGGTCCCTTGAGATCCAGGCTACCACTGTCCTGCGTGAAGCTAATTGCTTCTTTGTAAGGCAGAAAACATTGAATTTTTGAAGGAGTCTCTGTATTGGTGTTACCCTGTATGTTGGGGATCCCGGGAGGGGTGCCCAAATTACCAAATAAAATACAAGATGGGGAAATTAGACTCGAGCACTCTCTTAAGCTAAACGAGAGGCAGGGTAACTCAGCGAGGATCTTTAACCCTGTGTCTATGGCGTCAGGTCGGAACAGCAGCCAGACAAGTTTCAAAGCAACAAATAATTTTATTGAAGACAAACAGCATAAAAGACACAACATGCACTAGCTACCTTAAGAAATAGGAAAAAGAGTTTTTGGGGAAGAGGGGCAATATGACATCTTATCTCGTAGTCCTGGAGAGAAGCAGAGATTGTAGGGGAGAAGACTCAGTGTGGTTTGTCGAGGGGAAAACTTCACTGGACAGAGCGACAGCAAGGCTAGATGGAAGTCCAAAGTAGTCCGAAGCAGTCCTAGGGGCACTTGGAATCGAGGACCTTTTATAGGGTGGACTTTACCTACAGGCCATGCCATGCTCAGTGAGACCAAAGGAAATTTAGAGCGGGACAAAGGCGTTGGAAAAGGTCAGGTTTTGCATGATGGGCTTAGCGCTGGATGACAATAGTATGGCCAGTATGCAAATGGCTTAACATAAAGGACTTGCCGGCACTCGGCCGGGCGTCTTTGTGTAAAGTCGCACTGAGCAAGGCAGGTTTGCAAGAAGGAGTGGTCCCTTAAGCAATGAAGAGGCATTAAGTTGCCTGCCTAAATGGGGTTTGGAATTTACAACCATTAACGGCTGAGCCTATTACGTGCTCGTCCAGTGGCCCTTGCAAACACGTGGAGCAGGGTGGCAGAGAAAGGTCAAGTAAAGGCCGAATTATTTGATATCAGGAGATAGCTAGTGCTCTCACCAGACATAACATAACAGAGGTAACATGGGTACAACTGAAAAAATTTTTTAGGTGCTGCATAGGTAAAACTTGCCAGGAGAAGGCTGTACCTTTTGGTACAGTTGGAAACAGGAGAGATCCTTCCTGCAGTGGGGGTCGGTCTCAGTGAATTCTTGGGAGACCCTTGCTGTGCCCAGAGGGAGAGGCAAGGATGGAGCAACAAGGGGAGTGGCAAGGGGGAAGGCAGGTTGCTCCAGTGAGCTCACTACAGGCGTTTTGCACAAGTGGGGCTCCTGACACTTGGAGCTGACATGGGCTGCCGGCGGAACATAGCTGCCCCATTGCAGCGGGGAGATAAATCCTAGACTACTTCATTTTCACATGCAAGGACAAACAATCCTGGTAGTTTTCTCCCTGCTCTCAGAGAAAATGAATATTCCCCTGCAGTATTCTTCCCATAGTCAAACATCCTGAAGTGTCACAGAGGAATTTTTCTGAGTAGAAAAAAAAAGTTTTCTTTTTTGTGCAGAAGCCCTGTTTTCTGCACAGAAAAAGAAAGTTTCCTCTGTAGGAGATAGTGTTCTCTGCACAGAAAACAGACGAAATCTGTTTTTTTGCAGAGAAAATTGTTTTTTTTAATGCAAAGACCTAGATCTGTTAAAGGCTGAGCACCCCTTATGTGAAATGTTTGGGACCAGAAGTTGTTTTGGATTTTGGATTTTTTGCAGATTTTGGAACACCTTTATTGCATATATGCATATAATGAGATACCTTGAAAATGGGCCCAAGTCTAAAAATGAAATTCATATATTTTTCCTACGCATGTTATACATATAGCCTGGAGGTAATTTTATACAAAATCTTTAATAATTTTGTCCATGAAACAAACTTTGGCCATTTCCACATGGGGTGAGGGAATCACCCCGTGCCAGTACTCGCTGGACTGTTGGGCCCAACGCTTGGGTCCGGGCTGGTCCGGAGCAGTGCGTGGCCGCCGCTCCGCACTGCTCCAGGGATGAAAATGGCGGCTTCCAGTTGGTGGAGGCTCTCCACCAACTGATGAAGCTCACCAGCCTAAAGCCCGCCCTGGCAGATCACAGGTTCGCACTGGTGGAAACCTGCAAATCTGCACC